>CAXAMN010026794.1:396115-452459 GCA_963970005.1 Durusdinium trenchii | reverse complement strand
CCTGCACAGCAAGCGCCAGATCGCTGTGGGCACTACCGGACCGCAACTGCAAGCGCCAAATCGCAGTAAACCAAGCGCTAGATCGCACAGGGCACTCCCGGACCCCAGCAGCAAGCGCCAGATCCCCCTCAAGCGCAAGCTCCAAATTGCAATGGGAACTCTTGGACCTCAAGCGCAAGCTCCAGATCGCAGTGGGCACTCATAACTCTACATAAAGAGCACATGCCAGAACAAAAATCAGTCCATATTTTACATCACATGTCGGACGGCAAAAATACCAGAACACACGCCAACTAGTAACTAGCACGTCAGAACACAGGCCTTTATGATAGATGATGTGTCAGAGCACAAGCCAGAGTTGATGCCGTAAAAAGCGTCCCGCATATCCGCATTTATCAGGCTATAGTCTGTCAATACATGTACCCTACCTTCTTCCAAATCGTCTTTGATGGGATCACTCGAAGTAGAGCTATTTGTTTCAATATTTTGCAACTTATTTGATCAATAGGGGAAGTGAAGACCTTGCAACTTTGCGCCTGTGTATACCTTGACTAGGTGTTTGATCTCGCGTATCTTGCGTTGGTGGCTGCCACGGATACCCGAAGAGTCCGATTCTACCCTCCATCCCCGACACGGGAGGCGTTTGTTTGGGAGACGGTTCAAAAACTCATACATGTCGATATGTTTAAAGGACTTGGTGATCGCCTCAAACGGTTTTGGTAAGACTCTAGCAACAGGTGAAGAACTTTTCCATGGAAGTGGAAACACCCTCGTGTAGAAGGGAATACAGATGTTTGCGGCTTAGGCCCTCATAATTTTCTTAAGATTTGTGCATTTGGTGGACATCTTGAAATGCATAGAGTATGCAAGAATAATGTAACAATAGTAATTCTATTTTACAATATGTGTCCAAAACTGGGCCAGGACGTTACTATGCCCAATTGATCCGATTCAACATGTTAACGTGAGTGGTGACTGAGTGGAACAATATTTTTTGATGTAATTGTTACACCCAGTTTTGCGGGTTTATTTGAAGGTTTTCAGATTGTGTTCAGTAAGCGCCGCTTGAAATACATTGTTTGCACCACTCTACTCCAATCCCTTGGGTTTCGCCGTTGCTCGTTCCCGTGATTTTTGGTTCAACTGAGATCCGCAGAGGCTCATAACCCTGCGGTAACTGCGGTTTTGTCTGCCTAGCACTGGCCACTGGTACCCCTGCATACCTTTGGGTAAGCTTGGGGACCTTCGATCAAACAATCGATCAAGGGGCCCAGTCGAAAATGTTTCTTCTGTATCCTTTCGAGCGACATGTGGGCGCAACCAGGGACACAATGCACTGCGCAAAGAGGGAGAAAAAGTGGAGTTTGCGAGTATGTCACTCAGCGGAAGTAGAAACCAAAGCCATTTGCGGTTTTGAAGCTCATACCGTTGTCACCTTTTTTGGGGGTGTCAACAAGGCATTTGATGATGGAGGTCACCGTTGAGATTAGGGGTGCTTGGGGGTCATATATATATATATAATATACTTGTTCGTGAAACATCCCAGTGCAGTCTTTGGCTATGTTAAAGCACGGTTTGTCCTTAAGACCTGCTAGCAACATCCAGATGTGCCACCAAATGTTCCTCCTGCTCCTCTTGTAAATCCGAGGATTGAACCAATCACTAAGCCAGGCAACCTTTTCCTGCCCGGTTTGTCCGTTTTTTTTCCGGAAAGCATATATACATACATTGACAGATTCTAGGCAAGGAAGGTAGCAGCCAGTCAAGCACATGTGAAGCTCATGTGAAGCTCATGAACCGACTTGGCCATTAGGCCCAAGTTTCCTTTCGGAAAAGCGCGCCCGCACCGTTTCATGGTAGCGGAGCCCTGGTCGTACTGAACCGGGGCTCCGTTACCCACGTGGCACCACGAGCACCACCACGAGCGGAAGCTCTACGGCATCCACTACGACGTGGACAAGGAGATCTACACGATCCAGGGGTGGACCTTCCTTCACTTCGATTTGGCTCACTGAGCTGCTGCTATTAGCTGGTCTCGCCGGCGGAGTTGGAACAGCAACAACAAGCCAGGAAGTGCAGTACTACCGGGCCAACTCCATCTCGCCGCTGACCAGCAAAGCACGAGTGAGAAGGATCCATACATTGGTGGTGGAGACTGAGGAGCACCTGAGGAAGATCAAGTGGATAAGAAGTGAAAAGGCCGTGAGAGCTTCATTGCTGGTGGCAAGAAGGCAAGACCAGTCGGAGCTGAAAGAGGTGATTGTGGTGGTGCCGACGAAGTGGAAATTCGTGAAGCGCATCGAGGCTTTGAGAGACAGCGCCGAGGAGGACCAGTTGAGTGAGCTAGTGTACAACTGGCGCTTTTGGGACATCCGGCATACGCTGGATTGGTATTTGGAGCACCTACACCCCTTGCCCCTGTGGAGACGAAGACATTCATCCCCAAGGTCATTGGGCTGAGGTCGATGGCAGAAGAGCCTACGACAAGTGGCAACGGCCTTGGAGAGGTTGGCGTTGAACCAATCAACACAAGGATGGGCAAGGCATCTAAAAGCGCCGGATGTCTTCAAGCCCGATGGAAGAGATGCAGAGCTCAAGTTGTGGGGAGACTGGAAATTTGGTTTCCTCAACTATGTGAAGGGATGGGACCCTTCAATGGCGGCCAGCATGGACATGGTCGAGAACAATGTTGATGCCAACTACAACTTCGAGGACATGACCGATGAGACGAAAGCGACTGGCGACAAGGGGCAGGGCACTGGCCCTGCTCAGCCAGTTGTCCCGCATTCAGACAGTGTCAGAGCAACTGCCGCAGTTCGAGGCCTTGGTCTTGGAGTACGAGCGCATTTCACAAAAGTGGCATCCATCCTACTAGCCTGCCCTTTGCAGATTCGCCAACACCTCCATCTATGGCTCACAGATACAACAACCTATGAGCAACTCAAAGACAGGATCATCCAGCTTGAGGCGGTGACGACCAAGTGGGATTCTGCAAATTCGTTGATGCTTCCCACCAGGACCACCGGTGACGAAGCGACCCCATGAATTTGACTATGTTGGGAAGGTTGGCAAGGGCAAGAAAGACTCGAAAGGAAAAGGCAAAGACACCAAAGGAAAGGACAAGGGCAAGGAGAAAGGGAAGTATGGCAAGGATGGCAAAGGCTCTTGGAAAGGAGCCGACAAAGGAAAGAGCTTCTGGGACAAAGGTCCAGGAAAGAAAGGAAAGACGAGTGAGAAGGGAAGCAAAGGAGCAAAGAGTGGCGCCTGTCACATTTGTGGCAAGACAGGCCATTTTGCTCGTGAATGTTGGAAGCGAGCGAACCAGGTTGAAGAGCAACAGAATCCTGGAGGGGCCAGCTCATCATCTACCGGCAACACTGGTGGAGGAGCTACGATGACGACAGCCTCAGGGAAGATGGTGAGACTGCAGACCCCGCCTGATGCAGCGTCACTGGAAGTCTTCGACTTGACCACGCCACAAGAGGAGCAAGGAGATAACTTTCCGTGGCGTGTGGGCATGGTGACAGTGGAGCTCTATGAGACAGAGGAGTTCTATGACATTGATGAGTTCGAGTACCAAGAGCGTTTTGAGCCGACAGTGGAAGTGCCAGATGATGTGGCTATAGTGGCCATGGATCTGCAAGATGTTGAAGAAGAGGAGATGATCGTGAGCATGGTGAGGATGCAACGCGATGCGGCGACTGGGAGTTGCTTGATCACATTGGACAGCGGTGCAGACATTTCTGTACTGCCACAGGACTACGCAAGTGTTGGAGAACGACGAGAAGGAGATGGTGGCCTGAAGATGGTGGACGCTCAAGGGCGAAAGATTGCCCATGATGGGATGACGAGAGCGAAGATCAGAATGGTGGACAGGATTGGAAAGACCATCGAGATCTACGAGGATTTCGTCCTGGGAAACGTCCACCACCCAATCCTCTGTGCTCGAAAGCTGTTGAGGAGAGGTTGGTCCCTGGGCGAAGTTGATGGCAGCCTGCGCCTACGACATGAAGGACGCTCAGTTGACATCCCACTGAACACCGAGAGAAATTCACTGCAATGTGAGGCAAGCATATTATACGAGCGAGCGAGAGCCTGGTGCCTCAGCAGAAGCCTGAAGAGGAGGATGCAGCAAGGGTGCAAGCATTGCAGGGCTACCTGAGCAAGTATGTCAAGGAGCTGGAGATGACGCCTGGGTGGCACCGTCTACCCAACGGTGTAGCTGTCTACAGCGATCCAGTAGCAACACAGCTGGTGAGCAGCATTGAGAAGGACTACAAGGCCAGAATGACACTGGTTAAAGGGAAAGATGGGTTCTGGACGCAGCTGGAAAACAGCAGTGAGGTCCCCATTGCCATTGCACCGTATACCCTTTGACAGAGGGCGCCTTCGCCTATGTGGAATGGTCAGAGGACGAAGGTGAGGAGATTGAATAACTAGAGGCGCAAGAGATGTTCCACGACGTTGAGAAGATGGTGGTGGCAGAACAGCCACAGGAGGTGGAACTAGATGAGGTCATATTGTCCGACAAGATGACCGTGAAGGAGCTTCAGATGGCGTGCAAAGTGGAAGCAAGAAGAAGTTGTTGGAAAGGCTGGTGGCTTTCAAGGTGAACCTCGAGAACCAGATGCATTTGGCGGTTGCGAACAAGCAGACCCATCACATTGGGCCAGCCAAAACTTCCCAGTTTGGCTGAACAGGAACTGCGCAATGTCACGCACTGGCCATTTGCCTCTTGGTGTCAAGCATGTGCAGCAAGCCGCTCGAAGGAAGACAAGCATGAGAAGTCCGAGAACAAAGAGGACATCGGGAAGAACATCATACAGATTGACTTCTGCTACACCTACACCGGAGAGGAAGATCGGTCTGAGAAGCCAGTGCAGGAGAAAGTCATTGAGAGGCAGGATCAACATGGCACTGTGTTGATCATGACATCCTCTGAAACAAAGGCCATGCACGCAGTACCAGTCCCGACGAAAGGCGCTGCCAGGCATTGCTAGTTCGAAGGCCAACGCGGAGGAGATTGTCAGGTTTGCCTTGGAGAACTCTGCCAGGGACGCGTGCATCATTCAGGCCGACAGTGAGAGGGCAACGAGGCAGATCCTCAGGTCAGTGCAGCAAGTCAGCAAGTCAGAAATGTGCTTGGAATGAAGACGGAGATCAGACTCACGGGCGCTGGTCAACATGCTTCGAATGGCAAGGTTGAGCGGGCAGTGCAGGCTTGCGCTGGTATGCAGAGGACAAGGCCCGCATCAACATTGAAGGAAGTTTTGACGTGGTCATTTAAGCGCGCCTCGTTCCTGATCAACCGGTTCAGAGTATATTGGATGGAGTCAGCAGGACAAGCTACGAAGGGAAGCTGGCTTTGTTTGGAGAAAGTGTGCTGTTTAAGCGTGCAGGTTGTCACCTGAAGACAGTTTCAGTGGCCCTGAGATCTTCACTGCGAAGGGATTGCCAGGGAGTTGTTCAGCACAAGGCATTCTGATGAAGCATGCTGGACAAGCACAGCGGTATCGCCAGCCAACCCTGGAAATGGAAGCCAGTGAAGAGGAGCTGACGGCCATTGCTCAGGATGTGGCCACAGGTGTAGTCACAGCAGCACCAGGGTGTCAGCCTATGACACCTGGGATTACATTGACAATGGGTGGCCCATCATCAGCTGCTGCACCAAGGACACCGACGAACGCACAAATGAAGAGGCAGTTGTCTGAGGAGGAGAAGAGTGAAGGCGAAAGGGAGAGTAAGAAACTTGATGCATCAGAGTCCCCAAGAAAGCACGCAGAGAAGAGGCAAGGAGAGGCAGTTGAGGAGAGTGAGGAGAAGAAAGGGCGAGTTGAAAGAGGAAGGAGATGAGGCAAGGACAGAGGCAGAAGGTTCACCAAGAATGTCCCCGTCGCACAACACCGGCCATCTGTATATCCGCCGCATTATGCGGGAGTGGACGCAATTGCAGTTGAGCCTCATGGAAATGAAGATGTGGACATGGAACTGATGCCAGGTGAACTACTTGAGGAGCAATGGATGGTTTATGGAGGAGAAGAAGGAGATGACCCTCCTGAGGTGACTCCGGGAGAGCTTGAACTACTTGACAAGGAAGCATGCAACACTGAGATCCAAAGAATGTTGGAGATGCCAGCCATGATAGAGACAGATCGGGCAGAAGTCGTACAGACAGACGGATACATCATCAGCACGAAGATGGTCATGTGCTGAAAGCATCGCTTAGAGAGAGGAGGATGGTTTCGAAGAGCGCGACAAGTAGCCCGGCAGTTCAGAAACAGCATAGATCTTGAGGCAACGTTTGCACCCACATCAATGATGATGCTGCCAAAGATGTTGACGCACTATTTGCTGAACGTGAGGAGCGAGTTCGTGGTGGTTACCTTGGACATCAAGGACGCCTTTGTCATGGCGGCACAACCGACAGCTGAGAATGCTTATGTGCAGATTGATGACCGCATCTACAAACTCCTCAGATGCCTTCCAGGCCAGAGAACAGCGGCAATGGTTCGGTCTGTTTGCACCTGCGTGCAGGGACTTTGGAATGGAGCAGGATCTGATGCAGCCTACTTTGATGCTGATGCCCAACCTCCTATACCTCACGGTGCACGTTGAGGACGTGTTCATGGTTGGGCGAGAGGACAAAGTGAGAGAGCTGATCCAAACTTCAAGGAGGAGAAGCAGTGGAATGTAGAAAGGAAAGGCCCATTTTGACAAGGAGACAAGTTCTTCTACGTGAAGAGACAGTTCAACTTGGGCATGAGAAAGCAATATGATAGCTTCGAGAAGGACATTGACCTCTACTCCAAGTTCTACAGAAAAACCTCTTTGGATGCAAAAGATGACTCAGAGGTCTTGGAAGGGGCCGAGATCACAAAATACAGAAGCATTGTGGGGCGTCTCATGTATATGGCTGGTGAACGACCGGTGATGCACAGTATGCCATCCAGTGCTTGGCCCGACACATGGCAAAGCCCACAAAGCACGCTTTGAAGAATGCTTGGCACACCTGTTCCTACCTCTTTGGAACTGGAGGATATGGCGTGAGGCTTGAGAAACGCAAGAAGGGCCAGTCGATGATGGACTTCAGGGAGATTGAGGAAGTAGAAGATGCAGAGATGCAGAGGAGCACCTGGTGGAGATCGTCACAGATTCAGACCATGCAGAAACAAGGATGATAGAAAGTCGACATCTTCGATGCGAGTGTTCCTGGATGGCAACCGCATCGATAGCAAGGCCAGGAGCCAGAAGGCCATCGCCCTTTCCTCCGGGGAGAGCGAGTTCATGGCACTGGTGGCTGGATGCTCAGAGGGCATGCTGGTGAGACACCTCTGGAATAAGATCACTGGAGGTGCTTGCAAGATGAAAGCGAGATCCGATAGCTCAGCAGCCCGGCCGTGTGAGGCATTTGGACGCCTCAATGCTGTGGATTCAACAGAAGGAGAGTGAGAAGATCCTCTCAGTGGCACCAATCCCAAAAGACCTCAACAGCGCCGACATTGGCACCAAGAACTTGCCGAAGAAACGACTCCGTGGTCTACAATTTATGCTCCATATGGTGGACTCCATAGGTGACCGCGTGGGTGAGCCGGAGTTCCGCGAGATCGAGAATGAGTACCAGTTGAAGCAAGGCATGAAGAAGTTCGGGAAGAGCAAAGATTTCAGGATTGGACTCCTGATGCTGCTTGCCACGATTGACAAGGTGAGCAGCGCTTCAACAGAAGTGAAGGAGGATGAGAAGAGTGATTGGATTTGGATGATGCTATGCACTTGCGCTTGCATCGGGGCCTTGAGCCTGATCACTTGGCTCTGGAACTACACCAATGAGTTCCTAGATGGCACGAAGACCTACATGAAGGAGAAAATGTGAAGGCCGTGATCCAGATCAAGAAGATCTACATGAGCGTGCAGGTCGAAAGGGTGGATCAGGAAACCCAGGTGTCAGAATGGGGTGACCGTCCATCCAAAGCTCGAGCTGAGCAAGAGCTGCAAGAAGCTGAGAATGAACGCTTCTTGAAAGACCTGTACATAGAGGAACTCGAACAGGACATGAAGAAGATGAAGGAACATGTAGCAAAGTTTCTGCAAGAGCGAGAGATCGCTGAGAAGTACAGCACAAAGCTGGAAGCACGCATGCAGAAATTGCGCATGACACCAGCTGGTAGGGTTCTGCATTTTGCAGAATGCTGTCCCCACTACTCAAGTGGACAGCAAATCCGCATTGCCACGTGTGCTTGACCGAAGGAGGAGTGACAGATTCTAGGCAAGGAAGGTAGCAGCCAGTCAAGCACATGTGAAGCTCATGTGAAGCTCATGAACCGACTTGGCCATTAGGCCCAAGTTTCCTTTCGGAAAAGCGCGCCCGCACCGTTTCATACATCATATGTATATCACCCTGGAGCGGCTATAAGATGCCTGACGCCTTATGAAACCTTTACCGAAAACCACATGGCACTTGAAGTTTCACTCATGGCACCCCAAATCCGTCACCGCCCCATGGCACCGAGAATTCCTGGCGAGGCCTCTGAGAAGTTGGCCCGCAAGTTTGAGAAGGCTCGACAGGCGCCGAGAAAACGACCGGATCGACCGGCTGGACCGACGGACCGGCGACCGGACAGGCGATGAACGGTTCGAAGGGAGGCGGAAGCGAGTCCGGTGAATCCATGTGAATCCCATTGAGGCGTTGGGAACAAAAAAAAGAAACGCCGCTTCGTCACGTGTCGCTTTTGCCGAGTTTTTTTGCTGAGTTTCTTTCACGAAGTCACCGCACGTGATGTGGACAAGATGAGTTGCTTGCAGTCGCCCCTTGGTGTTTGGTTGCCATCCAGATAGCGAAAAAATGGGTGCGCCGTGTTCGCCGCAGGCGAAAGAGCACGAGCTTTTGGAACCGGAGAGTTCAACGCCCGAGGCTCTACAGGACCGCCACACTTTCTGTATTGAGTTCGAAGACCTCGTTTGCGCTGGTGAAAGACGATAATTATTGTTGAAGGCCTCCAACCTAATAGGGATGACCTGTTAGCGATGGCCTCCAACCCAATAGCGATGGCCTCCAACCCAATAGCGATGGCCTCCAACCTACTAGCGATGGCCTCCAAGCTGCTAGCGATGGCCTCCAACCTACTAGCGATGGCTTCCAACCTACTGTAATAGTGATGGCCTCCAACCTACTAGCGATGGCCTCCACAACCTATAGTAGGAATGGCCTCCAACCTACAATTTTGGTTTGCGTTTGATTAGAGGTTTCACTCTGTAGATGAGGGATATGTTTGTAGGCTTGGATGGCTCAAGAGGAAAGGACGACCTGTGTTTGCAAAGTGGCAGCAGCCTCCCGTGAAGGTATTTTTGATCACCGGGCAGTGTGTTGAATACACATGCATCAATGCATCCTGGAGACATGGTGTTTTGTGAGGGTAACACCGATAGCTTACCAGATTTGCCATTCTTTGGTTTGCAACTGGGTCTACTAATGGTTTACCCATATGATATATGTCATGTCCACCTTCAACCACAAAAATAGAGACCAGCCCTCGATAATCAATCACATATACACGTTGCAAGGGTTGTTCCAAAGATGAGAAAGTCTGTAACGATATACAAAATGGGAGCAACTAGAGATATTATGGCGGTAAAGAAAGGCTACAAATTGCTGGTTGGCCATGGCAATCAATCAACTGATATGATTTTAATGTCATTCAAAAAGACTACAAACAGATAGAACATGGAACATTTCAAAAAACTAATGGAAGCATATTCAAGCTTCAAAGTAGTCAGGCCTGAGGATTCCCAGATGGTACACTTGGGAACGTCAGTCAGGGTTCTCGGGTTCTGTGATGTTCTGTGTATCTTTATTGATCTTTATTGCACAATCAGTGTTAGTTCTGAGTCGTGGTGACCTGCTTGCTGACGTGGAGCCAAACTTGGCCAAACCGAACTTTCGGAGTGACCAATCGAAAAGGGGCAAGTCTCAATACCTAAAACAGGATCATCAAGGATCCAGCTTTGCTCATTGAATGAGATTATCAAGAAGGGCACCAGCAGATGTTACAACACATCTACCAACTCCATGTACATTTGTCCGAAAGATGTCCGATAGAGGAACGGAAGCTTACAGGAATTCGGGGAAGGGTACTGTAAATGTGCAACTACCCTCAATCCAACTGTCCAACAGTCGTGCAAGTGGAAAAGCAAAGGGTTTGGTTTCTCAAACATGAGAGTTGTCCCTTGCAGAGGTCAACATATCAGCACATATCAGCCATTCTGAAAATAGGGAACCGAGGGGCTGAAGGTTTTTCGTTTCTGTCCGAAGGCTGAAACGAGGGGCAAAAAGTCAGCTGAAGACGCACACATAGCCAGCTGTGGCTTTTCCCTTTCACTCTGTTGACTTTCCGGGAATTTCCGGGACTGAGCCCGGACGTGCCTAGAACTCGGCTGGCCTAGAAGCTCTTCGAACGGCCGGTGGACCCAGAACTGCTGAGGAAAGCAGAATGAAACTGCTCAGCATGGTAACTGAGTAGAACTGGCTTAAGCCATGTATGAAAAAATATGTTGATATGATAACTCCCGTAAAACTCCTGGAAAAAACTGGAGATGTTTTCCTTGATAGTCCTCCCCTCCCTTCATATAGGATGTGAAGCAGGTGTGACTTCCATCTAAAGTGGTCCCCACATTCACACCAACACCGGAGATGTTTTTCTGAAGACACTGGATATAATCGTGCATGTATTGTATACAGTGGTTTCAGAGTAGATGGCACAATCACCAAGTTTGGTGGTTTATATGGATCCTCATCTAAAAGACATCTTGGGGTTTGCGCCATCTACTCTGAAACCACTGTATATTAATTATACATAAATGTTATTTAAAGAACAAATTAAAAACTGTTTGCAATCCATTCCGTTTCATGTGTCATGCTCCGCAGCCCACTACGGCTTCTGGCTTCGCTGATGGCCATATGCCTTGAGGAAAGGGATCCAGTGCATTATGCACCGCTGGCGCGACCAGTCCGACGGGTAAGGGCTGGGCCCTATGCACTCAAACAGGCTCGCGAGTCTTTCCGTGCGCGGCGTGACGTGTCCGACATCCAAGGGTTTTTGAGCATCTGAAGAGCACATCCCTGATCCACCAGTTTTGCCAGATGTCCCAAGATCCAAGGGCGAATGACATAGCCTCTCAGCAGATGGCTGTACTTTGTTCCTTTGCCTAGGAGTTCAGAGAGAACATTTGAGTTGAGCCCTTTCATACATATGTTTTTCAGTGGTCACGTTCCCTGACCTTCAGCTTCACCCAAAGTCGGCATCGCTTGAACGTCAAGTTTTTTCAGAGTCATCTAAAAGGAGTTTCTTGTCAAATATGATGATGTGTGTTTTCCACAATATTTAGTGGTCAGTATAGCCAAGTGAGGAGTATATTATACTTTCAATACAATCGTTCATCATGATCGATCTCTTCTCTGCGCTTTCGCCCATGATCTGAAGGAGGAATGCACTTGCCTCCGCTGCGTCGCGGCCAACCAGCCCCGTGCCATTGCTTTGGGCCCTCTCCCGCGCAAGGTTCCATGGCTTTCCAAAGCTGGTGTTGTGTTCAATGGCAGCCATACATGACCAACCATCAAAATTTTATTTTTGTGAAACAAATAAACAAATAAAAATAAACATAAGTAAAGCAACGTAACAAACAATGTAGCTGCGTGTTTGTCGCCTTTTTCACTCATGTGTTGCTCTATTTTCACTGTTTGTTTATTATTGATTTTGTGTTTTTCCCTAGGAGCGTACAGCGACTATTGCTGACGGGAAAAAGTTTTCATATGCGCAGAAGTTGCACCAGGAAAAAGTCAAAGAAAAGCGAAAACCATGTGAAAAACACATGCGAACATAAAGCGGAAATAATGTGAAAATTAAGCGAAGAAAACAAAACGATAAACACACAAAGCTACATGTGTTTTGCTTTTTTGATTGCTTTACCTTTTGCTTTGGAAAGCGATTCAGCCCCCAACGAATACAATTTGCTCTCTCACCAGTAGACCATTCTGATCATGTCTGGGTTGTTTTCGAAGATCACCTATGCACGTGGATATGACTCAGATTCTAGCGCCAGTGAATGATACTCTAGTCTCAAGCAGGTGCTCCTATGTTAGCATGAGCCTTTTTCTTATGATCAGAAGCTTTGGGTACAACAATTGTGGAACAACAATTTCCATTGTTTTAGATTTCCGGGGTAGCCGGGTAGCCGCGATTTTGGTGTGTCTTCAGTGCCGAAACCCGAGTCTTATGGGGAAGGCCTTCGAAGTCAGGTGGATCCCGCACCAGACTTTCCGGGAGTTCGTTTCTGAAACGGATAGTATCCGTTATACGTGGGCGGGCGCTAAGCTGTTTTCCTTAGGTTTGTTGAACATGACAAGGTTTGTTGAACACCTGGCATGGTAGAAGCCTTTGTCATGTCATGTGCTGGAAGAACTCCATCTCATGTCATTCCCAGTTTTGCAGTTCTCTCGACTTCGGTCACACCAGGAAGTGGCTCAGTTCTTTCAGCATTGCGGGGGCTGTGGGGTGCAGCTGCAGGGTTCCTTGTAAACAAATAGAAGGCCAGCTTGGGGCGGAGGAAACTGAAGGAAGCACTTGGGCAAGAACTACGCAAGTGTTCAATTTCGTTGCACATCCATATGACACTGTGTGTATATACATATATATATATACTGTTAACTATATAATCATATATATATATATCATGAATCTAGACTAGATAGGGTCACAGGTACGTGGCCTGTTGATTTGCGTTTCACGAACTGTCCGGTGCCAGGGTGCGCAATCTCCATAGGTCATGCCTGGTCCTTTGGAGATTCTCCTGGTCGAATCACGTAAGCTTGCAATCCATGTCGATCATGCAGTGGGATCGCTGTTTTAATGTTGTAGCAAGTTTAAAATTTAGCTGACTGGCTAAGTCATGGTAAGTCTGTCGCACACAGAAATGAGTCTAAAGCGTCTCACAGAGGACCGTGAGACTCATACATTATAGACCCAGAAGGGCCAAACTTTCGGGTTTACACAATCAGTGTGGTGGTGGTAGTAGTAGTAGTAGAAATAGTAGGAGTAGGAGTAGTAGTAGGAGTAGGAGTAGTAGTAATTAGTAGTAGTAATTAGTAGTAGTAGTAGTAGTAGTAGTAGTAGTAGGAGTAGGGGTAGGAGTAGGAGTAGTAGTAATTAGTACTAGGAGTAGGAGTAGTAGTAGTAGTAGTTGTTGTTGTTGTTGTTTTCTTTTTCCTCTCCTGGTCGGGACGGATTCAGTTCTGTAAAGACACATCATTTCGAAGGAAATTTGAAACCTAGGAAAATATCCTTCTCAGCACCAATCAAGGAGAATTCACGCCATTCGAACCCTTCTGTGTTTTGGACAGCTCAAGCAGGTATTTTTATGTTCACAGCCCTTAGGGTCTACGGATGAAGAATCCCAGTGTTTCAGGTTGTTGGGTGGGAAATCCCACACTGCCTATAATACAGATAAACACATAGATACGTTTAGCGTCACATCAGGGTATGTGTGGGTACTTAGATTGTAATTCATGTTTTGTCAATTATTCCAATATTGATCCACATCTCTCAAGAGGGTTACAGGTAGCTCATGTTCGCCCACCTTCGCCCAGGTCGGCCCATCGCCAAGGGAGGTCCCAACGACTTCTGGAAGTGCGAGGAGTGTGCAGAGGAGCAGCAGCGTCGCGAAGCAGAAGAGCCACCCGAAGTGAAGCGACGGTTTCAGGGGGGACGGAATGCGAGTGCAGTGAAAGATGGCTGCGGGTCAAAACTACGGAATAAACAGCTTCCTCTAGAAGGGATGTCAACCCACCGCATTTGGGGGTTCAGCCGCCATCGTGCAGAACGGAAGCATGGCTTGGACGATGCATGGCTTCTCGTGCACCTCCGCAACTCTGTGGGGGGAAATTGGAGTCCTTGCAGTAGAATATTGCAACCCCCCAAAACATAACACACACAAGAAATCCGGATATAGAAACTATATATTATATATATAGTAGAAGGATGTAGAAGGTAGGTATGTTAAAAGCCAGTTTCTGTACATATCTACAGTACTATGATTCAATCGTAATCGCAATGTTCTGCAGGCTTTGTTTGTCTTATTAATTTGTGCCAGGATGTGGTGGATGGAAGGCAGAAACGTTTGTGTCACAGCAAGGATGTCGTTGAGCAGATGAGGTGCACGGTCGCATTGCTGGCAAAGGAGAAGAACACCCATGAGCAAGAGGAGATCATCAACTTTGCGTGCCTTTGTTTGAGCATTAGGAGAGGACAATCTTCCTCCCTACCAAGTACCACCTCTAGAAATGTTCTCAGTTTTTTGTAGAGAGGACATGTCATGGTGGGGAAGGATATTGACATGCGCATGTCGATCCCCAGCATCCCCATGTCGATCAATTTTAAGACATACCTGCGCAATGATTTGGAACCACTCAGTGACTGGGTGGGAAGTGGCGAATCCCACCCAGACCTCTGACACCGTCGGACACTGTCGTTCCAGGCGCTGGGGCTCGGGACACGCCGTGGTGGAAGCAAAGGCTGGTAGTGGGAAGACCTCCACGATCATCCGCGCATATTTGGAGGCGGCGAGGGATGCGTACAGGATGGTACAGGCGTACAGGCTCGTACGGTGCGCCGCCTGTACGCGCCCAAATCGCGTGTGAGAATCGCGAATGGTGCATGCAATGCATGCGCCTTCGGGCGGCAGTGGTGGAGAATGATATGGGCCCCATCGGGTGTATATATAACCCTCTAAGGAGCTTTGTTAGGTTGTTCTTTTTGAGGGAAGCCTTCTGAGGTCTCCCTATTTTAATACTCTAGAATCAGACATGTTGTGGTTGTACGCGGCTGGGTGGATGGGAAGGACCTGGAGGCATCGATCATAGAGAGTTTGCAAGGGATCAATCAGAACTGAGCGAGTACAATAATGTGCTGGATGCCCTGAAGAACCAGGTTGTGAGTTCAAGACACATGTTGTTTGTTATTTGAGATGTGCTTGCACTTTGACGAGCAAACTTGTTGGGATGGATTCCTGCAGTCGAACCCACCCATTTCAGCCACTTAATTAGGATTCCTTTTTGAAGATTTGCAGGTTTCGGTTGGACAATCACACAAAGCTACAGTACCATCATGCCCTTCGGGACATAGGGACTCTTGCTTGAGATGGTAGCTGGTTTGTGTTGCTCAATCAAACAACATGGCCGCTGGTGCTCCATTTGCTGAAACTGGGCCGTATCGGCCAATTTGGAGATCTTCCAAGTTGCGCGAACACCAACTAGGCTTGCCCCCCACATGGACCCACCAGCACCCCACTTCACTGGGAAAACTCGGCTCATCTCCCCCCCGTACCACATTGTACCACCCCTGGTGAAATGCGGTGGCAAAAAGCACGGCATGAAGACGGTGTTCGTTGCCTTCAACCGGTCCATTGTCCCTGAGCTTGCCTTCAGGGCTCGGGTGGAAGGATCCAAAAGAGCAACCGGGGCCATTGACGAAGTGTTGCATTGGCGAACTATTCTAGGTTTCAGTATTGTGAGGTCTGCAAAGGCAGCATTGTGTAACCCAACCCGGAACTCCATAGCCCTAGCGCAGATCACCGGTTGAAGTGCAGGCGACGCTTGCTATCGGTATGGGTGTTCCGCTCAAACAGCTTTCTTTTCCGACAGCTCAGAGAGCTGTTTTCCTTTTCGGGTCTTACTGACAGGATCATATGATTCATATGTGACACCCATATACATCGATCTATGCAAAGTCATTGAACATGTGGAGATAAGCCGATATACATAGCACATGACAGTCCCAAGTGATGCTTGATTGTATCCAATATTTTGATATATTTTGTATTCTCGCCCAGGTGGACGAGCTGCAATCGCGTGGCATGCCCAGCCGGACAGCCCACAGTATCGGCTGGCGTGCTTGGATGCTAGCTTGATTGCGCGCGGTAGGTGTTCTGTGGAGCCGAAACCAAGTTGGTTTGTTTTTGCGGGGAAAGGGGGCTGAGGACTCCAAAAAAGGACGACTTTTTAGCAGCGAGGATTCGGTCTCGGCTGGAATTCTGGAGTAATTCGCACGAGACGTGAGTAATTGGGTGAAGACACAGTGAGAAGGTAAAAGGGAACATGTCAGCTGTCAGACTGTCAGATGTGTTTCTAAAGCCATCCGTCAGTGGCATAGTCTTGGAGAGGTTTCTCCTACATTTGTGGGCCTACATGCGCCTACGCAGCTACTTCAGATTCCATCCTACTCCAAGATGTTGAACCTTTGGTGGCATCCTTGCAATCCTGGCGCTGTGTCGAAACCATGTAAGTTCATGTTTATTAATTCATGTCATAAGCGTCCCGACAGCGGCCTCAGCCTAGCTGGCCTATGCCAAGGAAACGGGCCATGGAAGCCTGGGAGGAGCCTACAAAGCGAGAGTTGCGGGAACAGGTCTCTGACGAGGAGGAGACCAGATGTGCATTGTTTGGGCACCAGAAAAGTGGCCACCCAAGAAAGTCAGTGAGACCATGTGAGACCATGTGAAACCTGAAATGTCCCTTTGTGAACAACGTCACGTGTCATGTTTGAAGCCACACATGGACCTTTGGCAAGGGGGGTGCGCGGAAAGCATCTATCCGTTTGCCACGCATCACGATTTGACGAGAAAAAATGGCGGTGTCGTCCGACTCGTCAATGACCGGAGGAGCCGCAGGAGCCAAAGTCTTTGGATCCAAAGAAGACGTCCCACATTTTGGCCCGGCTCTATCCCAGTGAGAAGCATCCAAAGACGCATAGCCTTGCATAGCTGATTTTCTTTGGAGGGCTCTAAGACTTAAGAAGAGCTCGTGAATAATTATTTTTTTGAGTTTCTCAGATAGATCCTCCGTCAGACCTCTTCCCTTTTCTTCCTCAGACCTCTCAGCAGAGCCGCGCATCGCAGGTCCACACTGTGAAAGACAGACGCTCCCAGTTTATGTTTAGCCTGGGGGCCTCTTACCTGTGAGCCGGGAGGATGCAGAGAGAAGAATCACAAAAAGGAACCCTGTTGTGGCTTGACTGTATTTGCTTTTCAATTGCTGATTCATCCCAGAGGCCTTTCTCTAACCGCGGCTTGCAAGGCGACCGTAATTCTTCATTCCTTGTGTCGTTCCTGTCAACCTGCATGAGCCATTCGGCCGCATATTCTGCGAAGTCTGAGGAAGACATCGCTGCCTCCACGTATGGCCCGCTTTGTGAAGAAACTGGTCTCTTTGGCGAAAAACTACGGCATGGGTGTCTTGGAGAAGCCGAGACAGTTTCCAAAGTCCAGTCGGATTTGTTGGCCCAGCCTAGCGGGACTTTCTTGATTCCAATAGGTCATGATTTTGCAATGGATGCATAGAATATCTATATACATGATCTACATTTGTTTAATTAAAAGTGTACAGTATGGATATGATATATTGTGCATATTACAATATATTCAAATGTGCCTCAATGTCGACGGATCTCGAGCCTGCTGACTCCGGGTAGAATGGGACCATAAGGGAAATCATAATGGACTATAGATCAGAATCGCATGTCGATCACCCCATATCAGAGGCAACCAGTAGCAGGCACGCGAGCAATGTTTGGCTTACTGTAACCTTTCTGATAGTGAAGTTCCCATTTTCCAACCGTTCATCTTCCAACCGTTCATTCTTCATTGGCATTGTTTCAACTGCACAGTTAGCAACACCGTTTTCCTGTTCCTGCTCCTGTTGTCGTTTTACGAGTTTGGCAAATTGGTAGGGGCACGCAAGGGAGACATCCAGATCAAGAATTTATACAACCTGTTTGTTTCAGACACCCCCATGTTGATGTAGATGTATTTCAATTTGCAGCACATTGTTGTTTCACTAGTATGCAAAGGATTGCAAAGGTGTTCTTGTGAAATTTAGAGTCAAGTAGCCTTCAGCCTTACAAAGAACTGCCAGAACAATGCTTATCCATGCAGGACAATACTGTACTCTTAAGGGTTGTTTGGGCACACAATGGCACACACATAATCGAATATAGATTGTTTGATGACATGTGACATTTAGCAAGCCATGATTTGCACGCCATCGCTAGTGCAAGATCTTGCCAAAGCTATGTCCTTTACAATGCCGTGGCAGCCTAGGTTCCTTTGAAGCTACTTATGAGGTGCTCCTCACTCCCAAGTTAAACACAACGATATTGATATAGTGATGTTACATGTTGAGACGCTAGTGGATGTGCAAGAAACGCATCAGAAACTGACCAGAGGGTGTTCTACTCATCTCAGATAGAATTCAGACTGCGGTTCTGGCTGTACCCACAAGCAGTTAATGACTAGCAAGACTTGTCAGCAGTTCATGCCCGTGTCATTTTTTTGAACGACGAAGAAGCAGACCAGGTCTACCTGGTTGCCTGGGTCCAGATGATTGGACTTGGCTTGTGAAGCATCATTCCTTAGAGGATATCCTTCGTGATCCTGAGAAACATCAAGAAGGACCACGACCCGTCTGGGCGACCGTCCGGTGCTCCCAGGCGACCGTCCGGGCAGTGTGATGCTGTAGAAAAGGATCCATTGGTCCGTTCCAGCTTGAACATGATGTTGCTACAGTATGTATTAAAGGTATTGCTTGTATGATTTATGTTTGATGGGCCATGTCCATTGTCTTATGAGACAACCGTGATTAGCCTTCAGGAATCAGGCAAAACCATTCCCAAAGAACCCTTCTCACCTGCCTCGCCGCACTTTCGCGGCGCAGGAGCTGCATCTGCCGGCGTGAGCTACGCACGGGAGGTGCTGGATGAGAGTGTGCGCTTGGCCAAGCTGGATCCCAAGCGTGGTGGGATGATCGACTTCGATGATCAGCTCTATATGTCCCTCAGAGTTGGGACCGCGACCAAACGTGGGGAACTGGGACCGCGCGAAGTGCCCTTGTGGAGAACTGGGGCCGCGTGAAGCACCTAGAAGGCGTGTGAAAGATGAATTTGAAGAAGTCTCGTCTTTGTAAACTAATGTCCATGCATGCATGTATAATTCCATATAATTCTAATAATATAATATATATATATATATCACCTATATTGCGGTAAAAAATATTGGATTTTCAGGGATCTTCAGGGTCTCAACAGCAGCTTCCAACGCAACTCGGAACTGGTCGACCACTTCGTTGGAGGATCGACGGCGCGGGCGCGGCGGTGGGGCGCTGGAGGGGAAAAGAAGACATAGTGTTTGGGGCAGAGAACTCAGGGACTGAATCAGTATATGTTTAGACTCTTGATGAATAAACCCCCCCAGATGAAAGAAGATGTCCAAGTCTAATGGGGGTGCTTTTTCATCAAGAGTCTACATCACTGGAGTTGGACTTTGCATGATGATTCCCAAGCGTCCACAAACGTCCCAAGTAACTTTTGAGAGTCCTGGGATTGCCCCTACAGTTGTAGTGACTGCTGACCAACGCGGAGCAATTTTGATGCGTCCAGTAATTGATCAAGTATGGAAGGAGAGGAACATCAAGAAAAAGATAAGAAGCATTTCTTGCTAGTCGCCGGGTATGGGTATAGGCCCATACATTCTACAGCTGTGGAGAACCCGACTGTTTGAAAACAGCTTAAGGCTTAGATCATTGACACTCTTCCAGCCTATTCTCCTTGATCAATCCTTGGGCAAAACGCTCCAAAACGCTCTCCTTCTCACGGTTGTCGGTCTTTTCGCCTGAGGCCATTGTTGGAGGGTGTGGCGTTTGAGAAGTATCTGGGCGTGAGACAACGTTTGCTTTTGAAACATTTGGACACAATGCTGAGAGGAGAGGAAAAGCAAGAAAAGAACGGTGAAAGGAGACGATTTGATGTGATTTCAGTTTGCTAGTGCTAAGTGCGGTTTTGCAGTGGCAACACCAGCTACACTTCGTTTGAAGGGTCAGAGTCGTTCGCGGCTAGATTGAGAAAGTAGAGTAGAGACTCAACCTGGTTGAAAGATTGATTTGTAGAATGCATTTTGGGGAAGTCCATCTATGTGAGAACGATGATCACGTCTATCTCAGCACTCAATGGTTTGCCCTTTCTGTATGATCGCAGAGGGGGTATACAGCGGCTTCCGGACGGATCAACGTTTAAACAGTTCTTCATTTTCCGAGTGGTGACAGGTAGCAGACATGCAATTAGCGATGCAAAGGTAAGGCTTTCACTCTTTGATCTCTTGCGGGTCAAAGCTTTTTTGTACATTTGGGTGTTTTCCTCCAAGTCACATGCTCCCAGGAATCAAGATTAAGACTGGGGCTCCTTCCCCCACAAATACCAAAACCACGACCACATCAGAAATGGATGAGAGATCTCTCAACAGTCGCTTGGGCACTCTATTCTGTTCTATTGCGTTCAGGTCCTGACCCCCAAAAACACACGAGAAAAGAGGGTCCACCCAGTTCTATCCTTCAACTGTTGCCAGTTGCCCGTCTCCGTTTGCTCCTTGGACCCTGGGCCCGCCGGCGGCAGCCGCGGTCGACCCGAGGCTTGAACTGATCTTCGTGGATGAAGCGCAGCTCTCTATCGCAAGAGCAAGCGTTGAGGTTCAAAATCACCATGGTGCTCAGCAGATAAGTCTGGGGTTGTAGACTTTTCCTGGATGAATAAGGGTTAGAGTGGTTTCGATCTTCTGTTTCGAAGTAGCATGATGTAGCACAACAGGACGCGCTGTAAGTCTGCTTGCAATGACGGTAGTGGGCTGCGCTCAACCTTCTCCCCAACTATGTAGATATGGGACAGGGAGAGCTAGGTTTTTTGGAAGAACAAATCAAGGTGGCTGGCAGGATTGCAGTACGTACTAGGTGCCATACCATGCTGAAGACAAAGGTTCTGTTTCTTTCCAGGACATGAGTTGATGTATCATCTCAAGAAGTTCTGTATCCTTTCAAGGCAAGGTCAAACCATACTCGACAATATTATCAAGAAACGTTTCCCTCTACCTTCTAAAACATGTGAACGAAACATCGCATCGTATAATCCTACAGCGTCCATCTCACAGAGATCCGACACTCCTTGGATCAGGCATGATCAGGTCGCTTTCTCTAGTGGAACAGATGTATCCTGGAGATCTAACCTTACACGTATGATGTACACTAAAGCTAGTTCTGATGACACAGCAAAACATAGAATAAACAAACACGGCAAAAAAATGCAAAACCAATGCCGTAAAAAAAATGTACAGAAAACACAAAAGTTGAAATGCATAAAAAGGGCAAACAAAATTCGACAACACCCAAATTGTCCACTAAAAACATGCAAAAAAACAAGGCTAACCATAATGCAAAAAAAGAAAGCAAACATATTCCGGCAAACAAAAAGCAAAACAAAAGCAATCACACACGTGATGGTCTTTATACCTTTGCATGTTTTGTGTTTTATATATATGTTTTATTTGCCTTTTGATTGCCTGTTCTTTTGTGTTGTTTGCGTTGTTTTTTCATGTGTTGTGCATTTTTTGTGCATTTCCTTGGACAAACGCACACAAGAACTTTCAAAAACATATGCAAACGAATCGCAAACAAATCGCAAACAAAAATCAAACAACAAAACAAAGACACAACAATATTGCAAAAACAAACACACACAAAAAGGTGGTGTGTGAAATTTGGTTGTGCATGTGCATGTTTTTTGCATTTGGTTTGCTGTTGTTTTGCATTGTTTTAACATGTTGTATTGTGTATGTTCTTGTGTTTGTTTTTTGCGGCATCCTTTTGCAATTTTTGTGTTTTTTGATATGCACGCTTTTGACCAGCTGCCATTTATGTTGTCTTTTTCATGCTTTTCTTTTGCGTTTCCTGGTCGTCATTTCTGAGTGTGGTTTTGCGTTTATTTTGCTTGCTTATGAATCCTTGAGATTTCAGAGTTAGGCTGTAAGGCACATCATAAACCTTACGTACACTCCACATCACAGTTGGAAGATCTGGACTGCATCAATGTTGAACTACCACTTAAGCTAGGGTCCGAAGTCCACCCATGTGTTTAGCGGTTTGTTATTTTGTTTGAATAACTTGTTTATTTGTTGCGTTAGGTGTCCTTAGGTGTCCTTTTCCGAACACCTCTGTTTTTTTGTTTGGGGATTGGGGATCTTTCCATTCCGTCGTGGATCTCTGAGGCAAGACTTGAACCGGGTCCGCATGCAGCTGGTGGCCGAGCTCTCCCACCCGACGACTCGTGTGATCGCTGTGGGCGACCCCTGTCAGGCGATCTACGGCGTCTTGGTTGGAATGGACGGTGACCGATGGATACCGATGGGGTGTATGTGGAGATTACTAAATTGTTAATATGTATTTGTTTGTTGGTGTGTACTTCCCGATGTAGTGGTTGGAAGTTCGACCGGTGCGAATCATACCCCCGAATCATACCTCTTTGTGCCTTGTAGATGTCCATAAGTCCATAATCATACCCTCGAATCGGCTCAGCTAATATTTAAACTTCCCAGCCCGACTACGACAACAAAAGTACAAACATATAATTATTGCCAAACCCCAGGACTATACATATACCGAACTAATCCTCGTCTCTGGCGAGGTTTCACGGGTGCAGATCACGATTCCTTGCGCACCTTCGGGCAGAGTTTGGGTGCCCAGCGATTTCCTCTCACCGTGACCTGGAGGCCGACACCGGGTCTGGTGCGGAATGAGTGAGTCAATGAATGATAGTCCAATGCAAGAACGAGCAACGGTAGAGGTGTAGCTCATCCTTGACCTTGGATGGAGTAAATCTCCAATGAGTATTATTTATACATATGCGCCACACCCACCGGAATAGAGATGAATCAAGACTTTTAACTGCTTAGATGAACACAGTATCGTATACCTAGTCGGGGATTCTTGTAGCACTTTCCCTCTCACCGATATAAAGAATGCTGCGTCCTCTGGACGACTGCTTTCCGGACCGGGGATGGCCAGGTGTCCACCAAGCCACGTCAAGCTGGCCAATCACATGCTGAAGCATTTCAATCGCCAGGAGATTGTTTGATCATGTCGTCTTGAAATTGTGAGACCCCCAAAGAGCTTCGGGAAGAGGAAAACCAACTCAAGCCCAGAGGATGGAAGGTCTTCTTCCTCGAATGCACCCATCAATCACTCTTGAGGCAGTGGCTCTTGTTGAAACTAGTTCTTTGTTTCAAAGACACTGAGAAAGAATTTGCTGGGAATTGTTTAGTACCGGAGTATGCAAGAAAGTACAACTACTGGTAGCTTTGGATTTGATTGGTCTTGAACTACTGGTTTATAGATCCGCACCAGCAAGCACTGAAGAGCACCAGTCGGCACGCCAGCTGGAGCCAGAGGAGTGGCCCTTATGTAAATCAAATACACAAAAGATCGCAAAACTCAATTTCTTGTTTTCAGAAAAGTGCGACTGGCTGCTAAATGGAAACGCAACCCTCAGAAAGGAGGGGCTGTGCTGTGTGGCTGCAGGTGTTTGTTCAGGCACAGAGGCATGCGGGAAGGCAAACCAGAAAGGCGCTATTTGGCTCTATGAGTTGTGTTTTGTGTTTATGTTAATTTAATTTCCCCTTTGTCGCTTCCAGGGCTCAAGTGCTTTGCCATGCTTTGCCTCTGTAACCTGTTCAGACGTCCATGTTCAGACTGCACTTGACTGGGTTTCAGGGACAAGCAAATGAGGACATTACAGGAGACGAGCCAGGTATCAGAAAATGCAGTTGCAACCACTTGGATCCAACCTACACTCGAGTTCCCGGTGATAAGTGACGCGGGGCTCAAACCGCCAAGCGCCCCAAGTGCCAAAAGACGAGAAGCTCATTAGTTACAGTGTCCTCCCTCTCCTTTGACCTGAATCACTGCCGCCACACATGGAGGAGACACCCATGGTCTCCCGCCCAGATGGACATGGCCATGGGGAGATCCTCGTGGGGAGATGGTGGCACTGTGCCATGGCGCCCTTCTCCTCTTCCGAGTGGACGCACATCGACGCGACCTTTGCCAGCTTCCCCCTCCATGGCACGCATGCGGCTTTGTTGCAACGGACATGGTTTCTGGATGGTGCTGGGTGAGCCTGCCAGGGCAATGAAACGGGCCCGATTTCATAGCTTCGGGATTGTCGGTTTTGGCCCACAACCAGGAGGATGGTCTAGAGGTAGGCAGAAGAGTTACATTTTCTTGTTTATGTGTGTGGTCTTTATCACGAGTTACTTATTTGCTGTTTTGCTGTAATTTCACCACATGTTAACACAAATCGACACCAAGCAATTTGGATGCAGCCATCAATCGGGACGGTTCCGAGACCTCAGGCAGGCATGACTTGCCCGAGTCAAGCTGTTGAGCCCAACGATGTGCAGATGTATTCAATCATGGGCCTCCGGGCTTTTGCTCAAGTCATTGCTAGTTCACTAGGGCGGGGAAATCCAACATGCTTGATTGTTTTGAGACGCTGGTGAAATCCAAAATCCTTTGTCAATTGTGGTCGTATATAGCAGATGGCCAGATTATCAATAGGATTGTCAAGGACTGAAAGTGACGGTGTTGTTATTTGTAGGACTTTGTGGATGAACAGGAGTTTAAACGTATTGCACTTGTTGAGGGTTCTGGAAGTTCTGGATCTCAAATGCATATGGGGGGACCGTCTATCGCACTTGGTCTACCGCAGAAGGTCTCAGGGTGGACCGCAGGTCACGACCAAGACAGCCGGAGGTCGAGCGGACGCAAGATCAAGTCTTGGACACAGGACCAAGAGTCTCGGATACAGGACACATAACTCGATGAAACTCGGGCGGTCGTTCTTTGACTTTCTTCCCTTTCGCCTGTTTCCATCCGAAGCTTAGCTTGGGAAAATCAGGAAGCTGCCATTCTTTGCCGGACCAATGCACCGCTACTGATGCTCCTTGGCTGACTTTTGGCGGGGGCGCGTTCCAGTGCTGGCAGTGGAGCTCAAGCTATTGCCGGATGAAGCACTTCTATGTCAACATGTTCTGTTTCGGTATTTGCACTGGGCATTTGCCACGAGAGACGTCACTTTGAGACCAAACATTTCAAGGTCCCGTCGTTCTGCGTTTTGCCCCACAGTGAAACCTCCAATCTTGAGACGAGAGAAGAATCATGTGGACTCCCGAGGAGTCGGAGATTGCCTGGTCAGATTGGGGCCCAACTCAACTCTTCAGTCTCTTCAGTGTTCGCGATGGAAGATCATTGCCAAAACCATCGCGTTTGTCGGTTGGCTTTTCAAACCCTACACAAGCTCCAATATCCCGCGAATCAAGGATATTGGCGCAGATCATTCCCAAATGTTCAACTCGAAGACGTTTTTGGATTCTTTTGTCCCACCAGATCATCACTTGAGATCCAAAAGGACCGGACCAATCTGGGATGTATTTCTTTTTCACTTTGGCCAAACTCGGACAGGGAGAGGACAGAGTAGTTTCCGACCCGTGGGGGACGGACTTGTTCGAATTTGCTTCCCCTGTCCCCCTGGGGTCGTGGCGATCGAATCGTTGAACCGCAGCGATCGACCAATCCACCCGATCCAACCCACCCAGGCGAACGTCCTCGAACGTCATAATGTGTCATGTTTGGCGTGGTGTGTGTGTGTGTGTGTCGGGACACCTGGGTCAGGCCACTGTGGAAAACATGTTGTGCTTATGTTAACTATTGTCCTTGTGCGTGCGTGTTGTTTTTTGTTGCGTTTGTCATGGCACTGCGAGATGCCCTGCAGCAGAGGTCGCAATAGGGTGGGTTGATGTGGTTTGTCTACGCTAAATTCTAGCTACCCCAAGCCTGCCTGGTGGGAAACCATCTGACACGCCTTTGGTGTGATTGATAATTGATCCATCCCTGGGCCCAAGGGCAACCTGCCTTGAGATATCTTTAGATGATCAAATGTCTTTGGACTCATCTCTCCTACTAGTTCCATGGGTTCTTCCATGATGTCTCTCTTGGCAAACATGAGAGTTTGCATGTTTCAAGCGAGTCGCGATCTTTTTATCCCTCGGTTCAAAAACTCCCAGGTTACACTACAAGCTATTGGCCAGAGGAATTCCATCCAGTCTCAGGGGCGGCAAGGAGCCGGGTCTTAACTGTACCATGACTTTCTCGCTCGGTTCTTTCTTTCGCCAACAGAATTAGATAATTACTCATGACCGATGGTTCCTTTCAATAGGATCTTGACATTCATCTGTGGGCTATTCAGAGCTTGCGACATTCAAAGTGGTGAACATCAACCTGCAAAATATTGGATTGTCAGCAGAAATTCAAGGAAACAACCAGATAAACGACATTGATAGGATTCGGAGTGAGATTCTTTTGAGTCTGAGATTGCTCAGTGCCTTGGTGGTCCCAAAGAGGTTGGCTTGTGAGCTCTTTCCTGCTCTGACATTGATGGTTTGTGAGCTCTTTCCTGCTTTATCAAGTCCAATGACTCATGAGAGCAGAGAGCAACACTGGAATTAGCAAATCCGCACATGGCTGACTCTGCATACTCCTTACACTCCGTTACAGCAGCAGAAACATCCACAACAATGATGCTGCCATGGCTGATCAAACAACTCACTTTTTGCATACATTGAATGTCAAGCGAAGAGTATGACTGTTTCCATTTGTGCATCATTGCATGTTTTTGGACCAACATGCAACTCTGGACAAGGGTGAGTCAACACAAGGATGATCAACCCTTGTAGGTGAGTCCAAAGTCAGGATCTCGTCCAACCCATGGGTTTTTATATCATATGTTGTGTATTCCGTCCTGTCCCTCAGTCCCTCCTAACGCACACACACACACACACCCGCCCTTCGCTTCAAAACAGCTGATCACGAGGCCCAGAGATGATTGTGTCCATTTTCTAGCAGTCCTTCCGAAAGCAGACATCCATGTGTTTGCACCAGGAGGCCGTCCATGAATTAATGCAACTGCTTCGTCAAGCCTTGGGACTCTCGGCAGCAACGCACCAGTCCGCGGCGGGTGCAGTGGGATGTGGTGGGAATGGAGATGGTACCAGTGACGGGGAGACTCAAAGAGATGCAATAAAACTCGAACTGGTTTGGCCTGTAGATTGGGATTATTTTAGGTAGTGGGACCAAGATGGATCAAGCGTCCTTAGATGTTTCTCAAGATGTCCAATGTCTCTTGGACTTTCTCATTTTGGTCAATCTCTTCCTCCACAAAGTGGTGATCCTGTCAAAGTGGGTGAGTCTCCAAAGGAACCAGGTAC
The DNA here is from genome assembly GCA_963970005.1 of Durusdinium trenchii. NCBI lineage: Eukaryota > Dinophyceae > Suessiales > Symbiodiniaceae > Durusdinium > Durusdinium trenchii. Next base: position 425,282 of record CAXAMN010026794.1, on the reverse strand, counting down.
TTCTCCTACATCGACTGAGGTAACTCCTCATTCAATCGAGCAGAACTGAGTCTGAGTCGTGGAGTGGGTCAAACATGGGGGAATGTGCATTGAATACACAGGGCTTTTGGTGACTCCCAACATGAGACCCAACAAAGTAGAACGAAAGTGATGCCAGACCCAATTGGACATGGTGAAGTTCTGTTTTGGTGGATGAGACCACTTGACATGCACGTTGGTTGAGCTCAACATCCCACCCTTGCCGTTGGTGGGGGGTGTGACGTTTCGCGGCCGCCAGGCAACGTAGAGGTTGCAAGGGCACCCTCTTTAGGTCAAGTCCAGAAGGCGCTGATGAAGTATCGCCTCTTGGCGGTCCACCGAACGAACGTCGTCGGTGGTACCCGATGTCTCGGATCCAACTCCCGGGTGCGGTTGGCCCTCGTTTGGTACAAACGACTAGCTTCATAGCTCCACTCCACTGGTTTGGAGGGGCCTGTTTTCGACATTCCTTCGTCGGAAAATCGACGCAATCGAGCATTCCCCAACTACATGGAGGAACCATTGGTCCCAAGGAGATTGAAGGTCTTTGAGTGCATACAGTGGTTGCCGATGGGGGGAAGCTTCAAAAACCATTGTTGAGTGGTGTCCAGAGCCACATATCCCAGACTCTTTTGTTTAATCATAGTCTCCTAATCAAATAGCCTACAAAGTTCAGGGGCATAGTTGGTATAAGTATAATATGTGAGAGATAATATCAACATGTATATAGGCACTATATATGATATATTATTGATATGCTGACATGTTCCTAGTTCTTCTCCGTACTTTGGGACTTGGAGTCAGTGCCAAGAGACTTTGAGAGTTTATGTCCTCAAAGAAATAAACCTCAAGCGCCTTCAGCAGGAGAGAAGGCGTGGTGGCGGACTAGGTTTTCTGATGTGTTTCTTTTTCATAGTGTTCCCCACTGGAACTGGATCAGGAACTGGAACGGTTCCAACCACCTGGGGCACACTCTGTTTGTTTTGTTTGAGGGCTTCAGTGTTTTTTTGGTGAACTGGATGGCTGCACCGATCTCGGACACTTGCTTCACCTGTGACTAGCTGGGTGTCGTTCGATCGGTTCGATGGTCGGCCTACCGAGCCACCGTCCACTTCTTTAAGGGGCCATGTTTCAGGGAGCCTTGTGATATTCCAGTACCCGCTTGAGAAGAATAGCACAAGTATAGCAAAATAGAACTGTGTGTCCGATGGAACATAGGATCATACTACTGGATGTATATAATACATGTATACATGTTTGTTTATATAAGTATTGAAAGACACAGACACACCAGAAAAGGACAAGACCGTTACAACAGGAAAAAAGAACGCACACCAAATCATGCGGACATGTAGAAAACACACACACACACACACACGCACAAAACACGAACACACACAAAGAGAAACATAATGCCCCCATGTGTGTTTCTAGTAAGTGGCCTCAACGCATCTCCAAGTGTATGTGCGTGAGACGATCTCACCGACTAGCATTGACCTGTCGGCCAACAGAATGATCTCACATATCATATCATAATATTGGTTGTATAATGTATTTTAGTCGTATCATTGTGTAATTATTTGTTAATTATGTAAAATTAATTACATATAAATTTGCGGTAATGATATGTTTTTGTGTAGACTCAGTGCTCCTCCCCTTGTTCCCAGTGATCCAGTTCGACCATCGATGCTCCCCAAACGGTGCTTGAATGGACCATTTTCGCACCGCAATGGCAGTCAAGGTACAAACTTGCAGAAGTCGCGCAGCTCCAAAACAGCAAAAGCGCACGATGAAGATTTGTTAGACTGCCTTGAGTTTTGCATCAGCAAACTCAGAGAAGCAGAGCCTTGGCAGCAGAAATGTCGATGAAAAGCTTGGGTGTGCGGTGCCAAAAAAAACGGACAAACTCCAAACCCATGAATGAACAAGAGTTCCAGTTGTTCAGATCCACTTGCACACACCTTCCTGGGAAACCTATGTTTGTTCTTTGTGCTAGTTATAGAGACAAAACGGCAAGGACAGGTGCTTTGCATGGAGCCCTCAGTTCATGATGCGGTGCTTGGTGGGTGTGTGCGTGTGTTTTGCAGTTGTTGTGTTTCTGAAGTTACTGTAATTTGATCCTCCATCTCACTCCAAAGACCTTGTCAGGCGATGGATGATGGATGTGGTTCAAAAGCAAAATCCACGTTTGTCAAGTTGTCGTTTTCGTGATGTAGGCGCAGATCTTATATCTTAGAGATAGAGGGGCTCATGTCGTGGAGCTACAGTGGCATGCGGATCCCCTGTCAGGACAGCGCGAGGTGCTTGGAGTCTGAGCTGAACCGTGTGTTCGGCTCGCAGCAGAATGGGTCCGTGACTTGTCAAGACGGCACCGATCAAAAGCAGGGTGCTGTGGGCAAAGAGCATGGTTTCACGTAAAACATCGAAAAGTTTGACCAGCAGTTGTATGAACCATCTACACTTGCCGGAATCATCATGAAAGTGGAAAATGGTCTTCCTTAAAGCCTTAAAGAGTCATTTTCTACTTTCATGATGCTTCCGATGAGTGTAACAATGTAACCATATCAGACGAGTGCTCTGTTTTTTTTGCCACTCAGCCATTGCAACGGGCCAAGCCAGGAATCACAAGACTTTCCCAACAGGCAAAACATGGTTTACCATGTGGATGCCCTCCCAAACAAAAGTGCTTATCCAGATGTCCAGCAGCTAGGACATATAGATTTAATTATGACAGCAAGCAGGAGAAGCAGATTTGGGGAAGATATGTCATGCAAAAGGCATTTAGCTATTTAGCTCAGTGCTTGGGAATGCCACTGGCAGCAGACGCTGCAGCACGAAGATGTGTTAGTGGTTGCTCAAACAACCCACTGACTTTTTTGAACGATCAACATCTACGGTTTAAGTATACCAGGCTTCAAGAACGCGGCAGCACCGCTCTGAGGTGTTATTATCCACTGTGCACAAAGCGAAAGGATGCTTGGATCAGTCGGTGTAGAATAGAACCAGATCGAGTTGGAAAATACATGTTGCAAGAGACCCCGTCCAAAAAGTCTTCCTGGGTGTAGTGGGAGTGATTGGGCCCGGAAAAAACCTCATGGTGAGAAGAACTACGGGCCAGAGCCTTCCAATTACCTATTGCCATCTTGTTTCTTTGGTTTTTTCACCTTTTGTGATCTTTTGTGATTTTGTGATCTTGTAAAGGATTGTTGCTTTGGAACTGTAACTACATTGTGATAGTTCGGCATCTTCACTGCTCAACCTGCTCAACCTTGCCCACTCATCGAAAAAGGATTGATGCATCAAACCTGGCAACCTGAATCGCACTTGTTAGTATAACTTACATTGGATTGAGGGATCCTTTAACATCCTTTAACATAGAAGAATTCAACCATCAACCATAAGACCGCAAGGGTTGTCCATAAGATCAAAGTAGACGAAAAGTGGTGCAAAAGCGCACCTTGAACAAATATGACGATGCGAAGACGGGACGATGCTGTTTTTGAGGGTCTGGACATGTTTGGACATCAACGACGACATGCGGACGAAGATGCATGGTCCAGGACTCGCTTGTTGGGTCCAAGGACTTGAATGGCATACTGTGTATATTCTTCAGCCCTTCTCACTCCCACTCAGCTTTGTTGTGGATCAAGGCACGGGCAGAGAATTTGGACTTTTGGCCTTTCACTGCTTGTGAGAGAACTCCACTGATTTTCCGTGACACTTCTTTGTTTTGTTGCCTGAGAATGAGAAGTGAGATCGAGTCCTAGTGACGTCTACTGTATCTGATCCGTCTGCTTGAACCCTTATTATTTTGAGGGGTGTTTATCACGATTTTCGTCAGTCCAGCGACGTCCAAGTTCATTCCAAGTTCGTTGGGTTCTGATTCTGTACCGGCTTGAAGTGAATTGCCCGGTGATACTGTGCAGGAGACACTCACTCAGTGAATTCGTGCACAGTCTTCGAAAGAGGTGGTGCTTTCCCGGTGCTTGGGGAAGCCTCTCGTGGGGAAGCTTCCGTCATTCCTCCGTCGAGGCCAGCCTTGGGAGCGGATCCAGGAACAAAACGTGGCCTACGTCGCAGCTTGGGGCGATCCAGTTGGTTGGAGGATTGAGTTTGATGTCCACTTGTGGAGCTGGGGATATAGTTCATGGAGTCACATCCCACTTGCCAGGATATAAGGAAGGCAGGAATCAGACTTTAAGGTGGTTTAAGGTCTAGGGTTTGGAGTCTTCGCAAGCTTGTCAAGTGCTAGTGGATCTACCGGGTGAAGTTTGTAGGACTGGCTAGAGTGGTAAAGCCTTAAGCCAGTGGCATCAGTGTCATTGAAAGCACAAGGTTCTGAGGCTCGATAGATGTTGAGAAAGCAACTACAAGGTTACAGTGGTGTATATATTTAGCTTTCTGGTAAATCCTACCCACATTATATCACATTATGAAACATGTGCTTCATGATCTTAAATGTATTGTTTGGCGCAGGTCCATTTGTTCTCCCAGGCAATCACGCGGGGCGTCAAAGAGATCATCTTCCTGAGACACATCAACAATCTCCAGGACCATCCTGCCAAGATCGTTGCGCCTTGGCCGCCCAAGGCATGCACCCCTCCTTCGAGAAATCGTGGGATCGAGATGTTCAACAGACAACCATTGAGCAGCAATGGCTGGGCCTGTTTCTGTTTTTTACAGTTCACAGCTTGGTTTCTCCCACTTTGGAGCCTTTGGCAGCCCAAGCTCGATGGCCACCATGTTGGACCATTCCCTCCTCCTGAACTTCAAGTGCTTACTCATGTCGATTTGGCCACTCCAACAAGCCACTGTTTCGAGTTCTAGATCCTTTGTTGATGGAATCGATGATTCGATTTGTTTATCTACATCTGCACATGCCTGCTCGAAGTAGCTTCCCTCATGCAACAAACTTCACCCAATTTGATCAACAGAACCGTCTACATAAAAAATCTGTGGTTTCAAGGGCACTAAGGGTTGAAAGAAATGCCCAGCGCCACACGGGAATATGTCTCTTGTTGTGGAACTGAGGAACAAGTTAGTCGTTGTGTTTTTCCGGTTGTTTGCAAAAATTGCAAGAGCCAGCGACCATTTTCCTGTTCCCTGCATGTCGAGGAGGTCTTCGGAGAAGAGGCCACTGGCGAGGAGGACGAGAACTGGTGGGACAAGCAGCAGAAGTCGAAGATCCTTGGACCAGTCGTTTCGGTCTTGCGCATGAAGCAGAAAACTCTTCATTCGCACCAAAGCTGTGGTTATTTAGATATCTTTAGGTGGGTTTATGCGAACGTGTTCCACTTCCATGATGCAATGTGTGTGTGTGCTTGTGTGGGTTCATGTGATTTATATTTGACTATATATATATAGTAATATAATATATCAATGTGTGTGTATGGACGCTGGGCCCGCCTCTCCCATAACCGTTCCTCCATATCCACTCCTCATCACCATCCAGGGTGTTCATGGGGCCTTCGTTTGGGGGTGCCCTTGGTGGAGCAAACCAGGTCACAAGCAAGATCACCTCCATAAGGAAATTGTTCTGAACACACACTTGCTGGCAGGCTAATTCGTCATTGCCAAGGAGTGTTCCTTCTACCACTACAAAAGGGGTCCTATGCAAAGTAGAGTAGGATAAGTTTGGATCACCATTCTACCTACTTACTGGATACGCCACACAGTCTTTTTGTTGCCGAGATATACAGCACACGGAGGCAGGGATAGGAATTCTTTGTAGTGTTTGTTCCTATCGATGGAGATGAGTTTCCAGACTGCATCCTAGTTTGGCAGCTTTTGGTTTAATCTACTTGGTTGATACATGCCAATAATGAGTGACGAATGAAGGGACAACAACAGACTTGCATGAATTCTCCTGCCGCTGTATTTAGTGTTAAACTTGGAATATAACGTCAAGGTCACTGGGCTCAGAAGGTGCACGGGTTCCATCCAATCCGAGTTCCACCCATCGCCTCTTCTGAACTCGGGCTCCAAGGTTTCTGGGCAGCGACTTGAAGATGTATGTATGTATGTATATATATATATAGCCTGATATCTTCTACAGACCGAGGGCTACACATGGCTACAGCATGTCCTATACCATTCCGAATTTCACCACGTCGCAACGCATTTATATAGCTCTCTCCCAGGCGCTTTGATGTTCGGGACAGCGGGTTTCCTAACCTGACGCTGGAGGCTGGACAAGACAGCTCGCAGGGAAAGATGGAACGCCGCAGAGTCCAAGTTGACCGCGCAAAGTAGCACGTTGTGTGATTAGTTTTGAAATCCTTGATGATGCTGTCCTCCTTTGGGCTTTGGACTCAAGCTGCACAATGTTTTTTCGATTTGTTGCTCCATGGTGTGAGTGTTTGCACTCACCTCCCATCTTTGACCTTTGCCAAACCTGCTTGGAGCCCACAGGAGGCTGCTCAGCTTCTGGGTTTGGCGTTCTCGCAATGTTCGGCGACCAGTGTCAATGGGGCCTTTAAGAAGAAGGCCCTGGAGTTTCATCCAGAGACTTGGTCATCTGGTGCTCGTGACCCACGGTGGTCGCGAACGACCAGTCCACCGTGTAGCCATGCGACCGACCTTAGGTCTTATAGGTCAACCGGTCGGTATCCTGGTGCGACCCACAGCCATATGAAGCAAACAATGGCATTTGCGCCAATGACTGTGGAATCCGTGGAGAGGATGATTGGGCTGTGAGAAGTCAGTGCAGTAAGAATGACATGACATGCAAGTCGTCCTGGTGTTTTTGTGCTTATTCTTGTGGAGCTGCCAGTCCAAGATATAGAATGCCATTGGACTATATATAGGCACTTTGGTCTTTTCGATGCTCAATATAGACTAGTAGTCAACAAGAAAGGCATGGATCACTTCTCTCAAGGAGTGTCAGAACTTGACAGTCACCCGCTGGAAAGTTCCACTTCACTTCCGACTCGGCAACAAAAGGGGATTTAGTTTCGTGCAATACCAGAAGGTGTTTTTGGGACGATTCACGGTGCGAAATCACCTCGTTCGTGAAATGGCCAGAGCTCTCCCCGCTCTACACTTCTGATGACTTGCGCTTTCAGTCAACACCACGCCAGCCTCCACCCTAGTAGCGTCCGATCGCTCCGTTCGTAGCGATGCCCTTTGCTCCTGCCTGGTTTCCCATGCAGGGCCAACTCGGTCTTTCACCCGGCCTGGACCAGATGGTAGCCTGGTAGCCAGCCAGAACGCGCTGAGGACAAGGTGCCGGAACAGTTGCGCGTTGCTTTCACAGAGCAGTTCAAGAAGATCTTAGCCGTTTGGATGCGCGAAAGGCATTCTTGCTCTAAGATGGAAGCAAATCAAAAGTGTTGGAGGTACAGTTTCAATTCTGTGGCGTGGTTTTTGCCAGCTGAAGATTGGGCTTTCGTTCCTTCAAACTGTCATGACTTCGTGGAACATGTCCTGAGCAGCAGAAGAGAAGAAAAGGCTTGACCGTTGATCCCCTGTTCTACCTGCTTTTTTGTGGATGGACCCGCTTACCGACGTCGTAATTTTTCAAGAACGATCCCGGATCAACTCGAGAATCCACCACCCATATTTTCTTGCCAGTCATGCAGCTTGCTGCATGCTGTTTGGGTTTGGGTGGTATTGACCCATGCTACGTACGTTGTCCCACCGTGGGACGTCTCCCTCTCTCGACAGCTGAGGCCGCCCGAGACCTGCTGCTGTCGCGCGAGTGACCAGAAAAGACCCGCTGTGAGGTGTGGGCGACCATGGGAGAGCAAGGAGGCACCGTGTGCGCTGCAGGTTCAGTTCTTTCCATCCTATCCCTTTGACGTGGTTAGAATGTTTCTAGTTGAAAGATGTTTATACCTTGTTCAATTTTGAAATCATGTCTTTGAACCGAGAGACAATGGGTTCCAGCAGTTCCCGGCAGTTTCAGAGGCTTGGTTTTAAGTCCCTAAGTGCCTGGATCATTGGGACTTCCTGCATCCTCATCCTCCAATGGGAACCCGGAACTTCCGGGTTTTTGCACGGCCAAGCCAATTTCTGACACTTGTAGAGCAAGAGATGATCAATGTTCAGGGTCATAGCGTGTATCAGTGTATCTTGGAAGATTGCCAGCCTTCCACTGGCATGAAACTGTGGGAAGTACAAAGGCCGCCTGAAGGCCGATCCTGCCTCATCTCCATGACTCCCTCAGAGACCGACATACCACGACGTAACCACCGCACCCACGCGGATGACGACCCACCACCCGGTCAGGCCCTCGGTCGCGCGGGGGCACCGGACGGACTCTCGGCGCGTTCGTCCTGAGGTCATTGCACGCTTCATCGCCGACGTGCCAGATGCCTGTGTCCGCTGCAAGGCTAGGTCCGGTCTGGTCCGCCTTGGCGGTTTGCTTCAGCCGACTCCAGGTTCTGGAGGTTTTTGGGTGGGTCCAAGCGTTTACTCAGGTGATTTGTGATTTGATTCAAGACCCTTTCGTTCTGGGCTTGGGTAACCTGAGAACATGACATAGACCATCACAGATGAAGTTACTTAGTGTTACTTGTTGATTTTGGTTCATGCAGTTGTCAGGCCAGGAACATGTGTTGGTTAGCTCCCATACATGCAGATACGGATACGGTTGATCGCATGACGGTTCAGGTGAAGATGGATATGACATGGTATTGTCACCGGCACGTCTTCGATGTTCACCGGCTTCTGCCATCGACTTGTCGAGCCACGAAGAAGAGGAAAGCCTGGAAGGTTCTTTGACATGTGTTTGTTTGCCACTTCTTCTCAAATGTCCACTTCAAAAACCGGCGTCCCACGCTCTAAGAATCTGTTTCTTGATCATCCGATCACCCGAAATCAGCACACACCACCAACCGGAAAGCGTACCCAGGAGAGGAAGCTCCAACCAGGGGGCTCCACTCGTTTAGATGTTTGCTGTTGTACTATGTTGTACTCGTACCTCTACCACTTAGGCTTCTTGGTTTTTAGGGAGGCCTCGGTTGCATCAACAGATCTTCAGCAAGAAAATCCCAACGTGCCTATGGGCATAGGCGAAGGCAAAGTGGCGGAAGGAAGGCTATGAAGCTTGGCCAGAAGCTGGAGATTTCTGTACTCCGTAGTCGATTTCTGAGCATAATCATTTATTCTGCTATAAATGATTCTACCGATGACCCTGGGTAGTATTAGCTGGAAGAGCACTACCCTTTCCTGGAACATAAGCAGAATCATGGTTTATCAAGATCTATGGGGCTTGTCCAGAAATTTTGAGGGCAGGAGAAAAATCCACTTGGCTCCCCTTCTGGGAGGCGAAGCTCTGCTCCCGCGTTCCAAAACGCTTGGTGTTCCCCACGCTCCGGCCCATTTGACCGTGTGGCATTCGCGCTGGCAAGCAGCGTGTCAAATAAAGCAAACCCCGGAAGGGAGGGGGTGCAAATCATTGGTTATAGCTAGTTGTCTTGTTGTAGGGACTCTGTACATGTTTCATGTTGTATCCGGAACGACGCAAGCAAGGTGACGTTGATGCCTTCAACGGTCCAAGAATCCGAAGTGCATGTTCCTTTCAGCGCTAAAAAGAGAAACACTGTGAGAGACACAGGATGAAATGAAGATAATAAATAAAGATAAATAGAGTATAATAAAGTATTGTTCATCGTGCACAGTGATTCTTCAAGATGTGTACAGTATGTTCTTGTTGACTGTAAACTAGGAGCAATCACACACACACACACCTAGCAGTCAGAAGAAGCACCTGGCAGGAAGATGTGGATGACCAAACCCCCACCCTCCAAGTCAGCGAGCTTTACCCTTTTTGAGCCTTTTTGATTCAAGTAAGCAAAGATATGTAAAGATAGATAGATAGATAGGTAGATATAGATAGTAAAGATCTTTGAGATAACCATGACCCGGTGAGACCCCAAATGATTCCAACAAAAACGCCAGACGGCTTCCCAAACCTATAGGAACCTGATAGATTGACCTCCCTCCTAGTCGATTCTGTTCATTTTGGGTGGTCCACCGGGGTGTCCCGGTGCGACCCACAGCCAAATGATCTCTTAGGAAGCCTTGTTCGTGAAGCCGGACAAGAATAGCCAGGACAGTCGGCCCTCGAGCTCGGCTGCCGCCGCGACGTCCCAGGGTGACTGGTTGCGCGGCCGTGGCAACGGTTTTTTGTTGGTTTAGACAGTTTAAAGCTCAAACAGGAGAATGGGAGCTTCCTTAGCTTTTGGTCTTGAGTCTTGACATCATGGAAACGTACAAAGATCCATAAAGGCAGAGCTGCGAAGCGCGGTTCCAAGTTATTTTGCGGTGGGCGCCATACCCCCACAGAGCAACACGTGTTTCATGTTACATGTTCTTCAATCGCTGTGGTTTTGTTTGTTTGTCCCTGCATGTTCTAGCACCCAGTTTCGGTGCTTCTCTTGGTTTGGTTGCAGCATTTGCACTTCATTGGCATTGGCTGCTTGCTGTTGGCTGCTTCTCGAAAACGGCTTCACGGCTTCTTGGTTAGCCAGCACTTCCCGCATGCGCATCCAACTAATTGTTCACTTCCCGCTTGCAAGTCGAGCCTGCTACATGCTCCCCGAAATCAATTGCTACTGCGTCACAGTCAAACTTCCAACCTATTTGCTTCCCACCAACCGTCGGAAAGAACACGAATAACAGCACTGTGAATGAAACATCCTTGCACCCAGAGTAATGAAACATATATATATATAGTGAAATGCATGTTCCGGCTTCGATGTTTGATGGTGGGTGCAAAATGTCATTAGACTATTATAGGCCTCCAAATCATCTATTATTTTTCTTGGGGTTTGTGTGGATGTCTCATGTTCCCCCATGGGCTCACAACGGCGGTCACACGGCTCACAGGTCCATTTGATCTCTTGAGGCGCCCAATCCTCGAAGCCTCAGGAGCTCTTAGTCCTTCCGACCTACGCCCGTGAGCTGCTACAGCACCTCGGACCACGGGTGGACGGGGGGCGGATCCGCGACGGAAACCACTGTTCGGACGGAGGACGACCGGCCAAGACAGACATCAGACACGCGTGTGCTTGATAGGGTCAGGATGGACCAGGACGTTTTAGCCGGAATTGGTGCGGGAACCTTGCTTGAGATCACTTGGGGTCCCCAGAGTGATCAGAACGTTCAAGAACCTGGGCGACATGGACGCCGTCCCGGCGCATTGGCAATGCTGTCGGCCAAGAAGTGTCCAACAGGAGTTGGTGGCGCCGAAGGAACCATTGGAGGCATCCATATTCCTCGATAATATTCGATGAGAAGGAAGAAAGGACTAGTGAATGAGTTATGGCCCGGCATCCATGATATAGTGCTTCACAGCTGCTACAACCCTTCGGCCTTTTCTCGGTCCGGGTGGCTGAGTCACTTAGGGCTTTGTGGAAAGAAGAGGCAGCGGTGCTCAGGCAGGACTCGATTCCGATGCCTGTGATGTGCGGATGCTGTGGTAGGCACAGTCGTAGGAGGGGGAGACATGTCTCGGAAGACCGAGAACATCAGAGACAAAATGCCCTCAATACTTGGAGAATGAGTGGATGTTCAATCAAAAGAGACATTGGTGCACTCGTTAAACAACCATCCTTACGAGCCCGCAATTACAGAGTAAGATAGCACACAGCACCAAAATCATCACCAGCATCGAAGATGGAATATGGAATTCAAGGACCATTGCCCATTGCCATGTCCAGCCAAACCTCCACCAATATCACTGTTTGTCTAGTCTTGCTTGTTGGAGCCTGTATAGTCTTGTTTGTTTGGTTGGGTAGATTCCGTGGGCTCAATGACAAGATGGCACGCCCTAGCAGAACAGCGTCGAAGAATTCGCTGTCGTGTTCCGCAGTCGTTTCGGCCAGAAAGGGCGCAGTGAGGCCCAAAGCAAGTACCTTCATGCAAAAACTGGGCCAAAGTCATGCTGTTTCACTTGCATGTAGCATTACACTACGCCCAATAAATACTCCAGATTCAAGAGAGTACTCTATATAGCGACATCGGGAAAAAAAGTTTTAATTAAAAAAAACACTCTTCCAATGATTCTTTCAAAGCCCCCAAGGCTATTGGGGGTACCCCAACTGGACCAGCTTGGACGCCTCTTCGCGCCACACACGCCATGGATGAGACGCCCCGCTCCACCCGTTCCTGGACGTCGCGAACCTTGGGACCCATGCGCCTCGGTGCTGGTTGGCGGTTCCTGGCCGCGGGTTCCGGAACAGGTCGGTGGCAGGCGGAGGCAGACAGCCAGTTGGGTCAAGGATGATGGTAGATGGTTGCATCCAGAGGGTTTCAGAGCAAGAGAAATATGAATAACGTTCATTTTGTAAGTGATCTGGAAAGTTCCACCCCAGAAAACCGGGACATTATGGTAGAATCGTTCAGACGGATTTGCAAAACACAAATAAGAAAAACACGTCCTCACACCGACGGAGCTCAATGGACTTTCCCCTTCGCCCAATGGATGGCGACGGACAGGGCGTGTGGGGAGACCGTCAGTTAGAGCGGACTGTCCAAGTTTGCCCTGACCAAAGTTGTTCTTGATTCTTGGATGTGCCTTACGGCCCAACTCTCAAAAGGAGGTTGGGACGTGGCCAGTAAGAAACCATCGTAAGTAATGCAGTAGTTGAACCGATGGGTGCAAGATGGTGCAAGGATCATTCACTAGGGTCTATGGACCACGGAGTTGCTATCACCTTCAACAAATGAATCAGGGAACAAGAGAGCATGGCAAGAGCTATGTTCGAACGTTGAGGACTTGGCACTGTTGAGTAGACGTCAAGCCGATACTCTAGTTTCATGGCTGGATGGTTGCTCATGTTGCTAGGAACAGGAAAGTATCATAGAGTTTTCTTGTTGGTAGTTCGACACCAAGGATATCATTATAGATGCAACCACTGAAACCATTCAATCCCTCCAAGTCAATGACCTGGTTAAGCTTGTTCAATTAGAATTGGAGATAATGATCACTATTTACTCATCTATTCGAACCTAGTGTGTCCCATTGATGTACCATTATGATAATACATGCCTGTTCATCAACGCCAATGATGTCCAACGCCAATCCTTTGAACCTGGCTGAGCCAGGCCCGAATGAGCTCGGGTTTTCGGTTTCTGTGTGCAGATTAGGGACACCTAGAAGCATAGACTCCCAAAAAGCACATCCCATGAATATCATCCCTGAAAAAGCCTTATAGCAGCTTGCTGCACAGTGTTGCACCCAACAAGAAACAAATAGGGCTTCACCGCGCGGCAGCCCTCGCCTGAGGAAGCGAGGATCCTTGAGGGGCTCTATCTTTACGCTGATGTCCGCAGCCATAGGCCCCGCCGCTGAAGACCACTTCAACTTGCGGTCCGAACTCGGTCGACAGTGACGGGCGTTTGGATGGACGTTCGAAGTGGGTGAAGCGGTTCATGGATTGCTTTGAGCTGCTTAAGTCCGTTCTTTTTTATGTTTTGCATTGCTACTAGGCGCAAGGACGCTACTAGGGGCTCCTGGCATCGCTACTAGGAGCAAGAAGCTACTAGGGGCTCCTGGCCTTACTACTATAGGAGCAAGGACGCTAAGATTGTTCTGAACGTTGCCAGTTGAACATCGGTTTGCGGTGTTTGCATCTCAGACGGGTTGTGTGTCGACGGGTTTGCGCAGGTTCGGGCGTTCTATTGTTGCCCTATGCATTCAGTTTGGTGGGGGTGCCTGTGGGCATTTTGACTTTGCTGTTTGGAACATACTGTGCCCTGGATGCAATTAATATGCCTTTGGATGCATACTCGTACGATATCATACGACCAACAACCCCAACATTAAAACTTCCTTTTCGGCCCTTGGATGCCGCTGGTGTACTATGGCACTAGACATTCCTGTTGCAAACTAATTCAACTAATGCTGTAACTAGAGCGACAAAAGTTTGCACTAATTCGAGTAACGAAGCTTCATCCTTGATATTCACCGAATCACCAACAGTTCCGGGGAGGAATTAATTCACCCAGAAATGGGGCGTTTGGAGTAGTTTTTGTTGTTTTTTGGGGGCGGGGGGGGCGATTGTTGCATACATGGATGTCTAAGAGTCTTACGTGAACTCTTTGATGGTCTTTGATGTGTTTTACATTGGAAGGTTCCCAAGGAACTGAAGCTTCCATGTTTCAAGTTTCATCAAGTTTCCATACGTCTCCCAGGTCCTGTAAGCTTCCAACATCTTGGAAGAACCTGCACTCTCTTCCTTATACAAGACTATGATACTTAACATAGACACTGATACAGGATCCCTTGTGGAGCCTCGATATTTTTTGGCGGTTAATGTTTGCACGCCCCATACCAATCCGAGGCTTAGCCACATCCTTGCGATTGATCATCACCATTTCGCACATCACAGGCGATCAGTGCAGCCCAGGGCATGGTCACCGGTCGTTCTTCCATATGTTTGTCCTTCGACTGGTCCATGAGGGGTTCCTCATCCATGAGGAATTGGTTTCATGGGCCCTGAGTTTTCGGAGTTTCCGGTGTCATCGCACAACAAATGGTTGTGATATGTGTGATTGGTTTCATTCACTTCTTTTGGTGTAGATATGTGTGTCTTCATGTTTCCTCAAGATGCACTACGCCGAAACACATGCTTGCATTATCCTGCATATTGTATGTGAGTGGATGGGCGTGGTCGGTGACTGACAAGGCAAAGCTTCGCTTAGCCAGGAAAGCCTCGCTGCTTCGCGGACGCAGCATTTGTAAGAGGTGAACTCACCTGTTTTTTTCTGAAGGATACTATGTAATAATAGCTAAGTGTTCTTGAAGAAAGTGGGTCGAATTCAGCACACCCGTGCCCGGTCATTGGTAATTATTGAAGAGGACGGGATCCTTTCGCACTGTTTCGAAACAACTTGAGACATTGGGAGGAACCCGAAGTAGATAAACACCACTTTTTGTAGAGGAAGCTTGTTGGCTCCCGTAATGATAATTAGTGAGAATGCATAATGTATAGCTGCGTGCAGCTGTCTCTTTCATGAGCACTATGAACAGTCTTCCAAGAGGCCATGGGTAGCTCACTTCTGTCAGTGCTTGTGGGAGGGGTGGCAGGGAGGGTAGATCATCAATGGTGGTAGCGGACCATTTCTTCTTCAACAATCTGGGGAAGGACGCCCGAAGACTGATTCCAATGTAAAACCTGCTATATAATATCCAGGAAGACTCTTCTGCCCATGCCGATGCCTCGCATTTTCACCTACATGGGTTCCTGTGCTAATACTCGTCCATACTGAACAATGTGTCCTACTCTGAAATTCTGCACATCTTGCCGTGTTCTTTTTTCCTGGCGGAAGGATGCCAGTCTTAGATGGTTTCAGGTCGGTTCAACCCATCCTGGGACGGGTCGTCAAGGCCGGGATTCCTATGCCAAGAGCGCGATCGAAGTGCTGGGCCCTGTGGCAGGACACCGGTGAAAACCTGCTTGCGAGCACGAGGAGGGCTCACGAGGTCTAGCCTTTCCCATTGTATCATTGGGGTTCATTGCATTTCACTGCCAATGCCCGGGTTTGTTTGGGCACGATGGGCTCCTTGCAATATTGCCCAGCAAGTCCTGTCCTAGTGGCCTAGTCCCACCAACAGAATCAAGCAGAACACACACACACAAGGGTGCATTTTCGCCTCATGAGGAATCCCAAGGTTTATGTGAATCAACCACACACTGGGCGTGGCACTCGGATGCTTTTCCTGGGCCCGAAAGGACCCAACCAAAGATTGATAAACGAAGTCCGAGCAACAACTGCATGCCAAAGTCTAGTGTTTCCCCATGGTTCTTTGATCACCTATAGGAATGCAAAAGCATGCAAAACCAAAGTGAGGCTTCTGGATCAAGGGAGAGCAAAGCTTGAAAATGGATGAAGGTCTAACCGTTCAGCGTCATTTGCAGAGTGTTGGAGAAATCCTTGGGGGGAGACCATAGTCTTGGGTTTTCTATCGCGAAGCAACTTGCATGTCATTGACAGTGACCTCCTTGTTTGGGTCGGTGTTCAAAACGCACCATTTGTTCACGACCGACAGTGCAGATTGACTGCCGACAGTGCTTTCAGAAGCGGGTCCATCCGCGTTCAGTGCAGGACGTGGCTTGGCTTGCCTCATGGTGGGTGAGGCTCTGTGCGGGCAGGCGCCGCGGAGACAGTGGAGCGAAAGGCTCCACAGGGCTGGATGAAGCCCAAACTGCCCGGATGAGTGCAGAGCAAGTGCTGCAAGTGACGTCGTTTCGGCAGTAGCTAGACTCAGCTAGACCACCACATCATTATCTTCCCAGAATGAATGTATGGTTGGGTAGGGCCATGTTGGAATTTGAAAAAGTGTTTAAACTCCTGATCTTGATACCATGTTGGCTCAAGATCGGGAGTGAATACCGCTTTTGGATATTGTTCTTTTTGAGCACAATCCCACACACACTTGACTTGTATAGTAGGTGACTTGACAGATTCCCCAGACAGTTGTATGGGGTTTCGTACGGAGCGGAGGGTCGTGCTTTGCACGTTGGGATCCAAAGGGTTCCATGGGTGTTCGGTTCCAAAGGGTTCCATGGATTTCCCCTACCCCGAATGGCTCCCCTGGAGGCCGCCTTCATCAAGTTCTTGTCCGATCTGTGGCCCCGCGTGCCCTTTGGATCCGGTGAACTCACGGGAGAACACGGATCCATGTGACCATCCCACACCGAAGGCCCGTGCTCGCCACAAGAGACGCCCGATGCTTCCAATTTGCCGTGGTTTGGTCTCAAAAGAAGTAAACTCGTCCTTGTTCACGGTGGTATTTGGCTGGATTTCAGGTTGAAGGCGATGTTTGTGTGTTTTAAGTAAGGCACGTTTTGCATAGGTCCCACATCCAAGGTCCCTGCCACTGCCAATCAAGCCAATGACTTCCCAACTTAGCATCCCAAGTGCTTGTTGGGATGCTATTTACACCTTCCAACTCCACGTGGTGCTGATGCATTTTATTGTTTTGTACGAGCCGGTATTCCAAACACTTCCAAACCGAGCCGTACGCATTCCATTCGCTCCAGTAGGCCGTCAGGCTTCAGCCGGCACCGAGTCACCTCCACCATGCGAGAGAAGAAGAAGAAGAAGCTTTCACTCAAATGAAGAAGCCAACAGAAGAAATCACCTCCACCATTCTTTAGTTTAATCTCCGCATGGTTTTTTTATGATTGGCTCGCATCTCACCACCCCATCCTGATGCTAGTGTTCATGCACAATATGTTGCACCATTGGAGGTCATGGTGGGAACAGCACTTATATATCATGAGATGTCAAGCAATACCGAGCACGCCAATGCCAATTCTGTGCTTTACTGTGTTTTGCTTGAAGAATTGGATTAATTTCCTCTCAACCTTCCTGTGATCACTTTGCAGGTATCCATTCATCAAAAGGAAACATCAAACACATCCACCGTGCCTCCTGGAAGCCATTCCAGGAATCTCACCAAATTTTTCACCATCCAACCCCCCCGCAAAAACCCAGGCTCCCAATGGCCTTTGGTCGCCTGTCGAAGACGCAGATGGCCTTTGTGATCATCTTCGCCGCTTTTCCCGCAGCGGCCTCCAAGGACATGTCCGTGCTCCGGCACGTCACAGTGCCACGGCCGTCACATCGGTCAAAAACCATCACAGCGGCCCTGACGCGCACGCCAGGGTGATGTCAGTGGTCACATGTGGCCACCACCCGGTCGCAGAAGCACCAGGGCCCAGGATTTCCGGCGAGAGTTGCTGTTGGCTTGAAGGGTTCAAGGGCTTATTGAAGCCAATAGCCAAGACAAAGGGTGCAACGTGCGTGCTTCCCGAGCAAGTGTCTCTTAATGTGGTTGTTTTTTTTCACTGAAAGCATGCTGCTTTGGGAGCCGAACATTGGCCAAACTCCTTGCCTATATGTTTAGGTTCACCGAACGCATGTATTTGCATAGTGCTTGCGACGTCATCCATCCCCTTTCGTTCCAGGGGTCAGAACGTGAGTGTTGGAAGAGGTCGGTGCCCGTGTAACCTCTATGAGCTTCGGAACAGGTCGCGCGGGTGAAAGCTACGTTTTGGCGCTGCAAGCGCAATGCGTGCTGTTCCTCAAGCGTTGGTCAACCGTTGGTCCAGTGGGGTCCTGGGTTCGCACCAAGTGCACAACTGCTGTGTGCACACGGGCGACCACGAAGCAATGTTTGTTCGAACCAAATTGTTACTTTTCCAAGTCTGGTCGAAGGAACGTCACCACTTCACCCCTGGCGCTGTGTGTTGTGAAACACATCTCTTTCAAGAACAGGTCAACCACTACAGGAAGTTCTTTGTTTTTCTATTTGCAGCTTGACCAGACTGACCAGATTTGACAAATTATTCCAAGTCGTCACTCACCATGCAGCTGACGGGGTTTCCAATTGCTCCACAAGGATTTTCTGCTCAGCCCAGGTGGTCTCCTTTTTCAGTTTGGCCTTCATGGCCAGTTTGGTCGTGGCTCGGCGGGGTGAGCTACATGGTCATTCAACAGCCAGTTTGGATCACGTGCCCGGTTCGGAGCCATTGCTAGTAGAGGCTTATCGGAGCATGGCTCCGATGAGTCTCAAAGGTCACTCCGGTGAATCAGACTGCTTCATCCAAACTAGCGAACTCCTGGGGTCTTTTCGGAGGGAAGTGTGCGGTGGCTAGGGTAGGTTGTGGAGGATAGCTCAACCACCAAGGTCCAAGGTATTTAATTGGAAGACCACCAAGGCTGGACGTTCACTGGTTCGATTGGTTCGATGATCATCATCACCGTTCGAACCAATCATCGCCCCTCCTGACGTTTGATCGTTTTGCGGTGCCTGACGCCGAAAGACCGGGGCAAGACTCAGCTTTGTAAGACTTCCTCTATAAATACCAAAGGGCATGTGACATGTGTGGTTTCTTTCTTCGGACGGTTCAGTCTAGAGTTCAGTGTTTCGGCAATCTGCTTCTGGTAGACAGAATCTGTGCAGATGACACTTGCAGACTCAAGACTTCTTTGTGGTGCAACTCCGGATTGTGTACTCAAGCTTGCTGAATTGTGTTAATTATTGGAGTTTTTTCCACCCCGAATTGAAAGCCATTGCGCAGTCACCTCTATCCTTTGCACGACATCGTCCGTTTGGTTTGGACCGAACACCGGAAGTTCCGCAAGGTGAGTAGTGCGGTGCATGAGCCAAACGTGGAGGAGATCTCTGTGATCACCTCCGGGACGTCTGAGACTTGCTGTCGATTAATCCATTCTGAGTTGGTGGAAGTTTATCCAGTTCTGATTCTGATATGATGTTTGTATATGATGAAATTTATGAGCAAGAACACTCACTCACTCTATCTTTTTTGCTTTGTAAGTTTTTTTCAGCAAGGCTTGTCACTACATTCTTGGAAATCCGAGATCAATGGCCCACAATCCCTGGCCCACAATCCCTCGTTGGTCAATGTGATCAAGAAATGAGATGTGGTTCTTTGTAGACCAGAGCCTCCATGATGTTTGTTTTTGTGAATACAATTCTAACTGTCAACAAGCTGCTCTCTGCGAAACCTGCTTCCCAATTTCTGCAACTTACAGTGTTTTGTGTAACTATTTCAGGCAGTGCAGCAGTTGTGGCCACTACAGAGGGACCATAGATGGCAATGTTTTGACAAATCCATGATTTGCCGCCATACTGAGGAGAAGATCTGGTATGTCCTTCCACAGACATGGCCGCTTGTCACTCACTTCGAGGGAGCCCAAAAAAAGGCGATGGTCGCTGGCATCGGTTTTTCCCACTTGTTACCTCTTGTTCCGGTCCAAAAAGCCGTTGGCCGGGTGAATTTGGAGCGTCAGACAGGGCGCCTGGTTGGATCCATGGTGTTCGAAACGGATGGGGAGACTGGGTGGGACATGACCAGAGGTGGGACTGGGTGTACATGTGGCCCATGACCAGCAACAGTCGGTGTACATGTGTATCATGGTTTTTGAGTCGAAAGAGAAAGGACTTTACTAACTACTAACCATCATCCATTGTTGCTGGTAATGGGATATGTGAGATCATCATGTTCAGAAGCGGTGCCCTAGTGGTTCACCCGGTGATGACCGCGGGGACATTCACACGATGTTGTCGTTAACTGTTAATGTGTATAGTACTAGTATGTTTGTTTGCGCAGGATTTAAGAGAGAAGCACAGGTTCTTTCTAATTAGCCTGTGTATACTGTTGTATACAGGGATGTGTTGTTGATCTCTGAGTGGGACCATCATGTGTTGAAATGTTATCCGAAAATAGGTCTGCGACGAAGCCACACCGTGGATTCCAGAAGACAGCATTTTGACTGAAAGCAATGTGGCCTTGAATCGAAAGCACTGAATTCAAAAGCAATACACCCGACCATGAGATGTACTGGTATCATGTAGCTTGATGTACATTATGTACTGATACCAGTACTCAAAACAGCAATGTGTTGTACTGGTGTCATTTAGTCGGATGTACTGATTGATGTTGCCCAATGCAAAGCAATACATAATTCTGGCCATCGATCCTCGACTACCAAGCTCATGCTGAGGTCCCTTCTTATCGTGGGTGAACTGGTTCTACCAAGAATCAAGGGCAATTCATGCTGCCACCAAGCAAAGAGGGAATTGTGGAAAGTAAACACATGGTCCAATGGTAATGGGATGTCGTGGGAGCCTATATATATAATATTATATAATGTATATATAGATGCATATACTATTCACACACCACTCTTGGGGTTGTGCTGGTGCCATTTGGTGCCTAGTTTTGCACAGCTTGTGTATTCTAGGCCTGCACGTTCAACCTGAAAAGGGATTTGATATACGCAATCACACCTCCCGCTACGCAATTCTGGTCTGACATCTTTGTAAGTAACACTTGTCTCAAGGTCTCAAGGACCAGGTAGGAACTCTCCCACCAAAAAACAACGGATCGCCAGATCTCTTGTTGGAAGGCAACAACAAACTTCTCTGAGAAGTCGAGACCGCAGATGTCAACTCCACCGACAGAGCAGATCTATTTGGGGGTGGGTTTGGGCTCCAGGCGTAGCGAACGACCTGAAAGAGGTCTATGTCCCTCCTGTTTGCTCCAGGTCCTTGGTCCTGAGTGCCTTGTACTGTCAGCATGTGGCGATCCCGGTCTACAAGCAGCTGGGAACGAGACCGAGCTGGGCAGACAGACGTGGAGGTGGTGGATGTGTTTGTTGGTGGAGCAGGTAGGTATCAAACCACTCGAGGTATCCGTTCCGGGGGGTGCAAAGAAGCGAGTGCTCCCTCAAGTTCGGTGGCAAGCTCATGCCGACTCTAGTCACACTCCGTGCCGTTAAGGGGTGTGTTTGAGGGTTGTTTCCTTTTGGCGTGTGAGAGTGACACAATCACAAGTGTGAGTGGTGTGTTTTTTGTGTTCTTTTCCATAGCCGTTTGACATGAACAAATTGTCAAACGTAGTAGGTAATTAGTATTGATTGCTAGTTACCTAATTAGATGGGTGTAGTCATTTTTGTTGCGTTGATAATATGATAATCTACATGAAAGTTTGTGTGCTTTACTTTTCAACTGAACCCGGTACAACATTAAAGTGAGAAAGCCGTCACATTTCAAGTGGAGGGTAACCGAGGGTAACGACATGTGTCGTAGAAGTTCATCAGAGGGCCGTATCGCAGCGCATTAGTCTGAGGCAAATGAACAACTTCAACGGCCGCCGCATCAACAAGGCTCCTGCTTTCGGGCTGTGAACCTCAAAACCAAAAACCAGCGGAGTACAATGAGTGCAACTCCCAAATGCATATTGAAACCCTAAACCCTAAACCTAAACCCTAACCCAGAATGCCTTTTTTTGTGATTTGTGTCCTTCTGTCATGTCTTGGGTACCGTTATACCTCCATCCAGGAATAGAAACATTCACTCTCGTTGCTTTCCCTTGGTGCACCAATACACTTGCACCAGAAGTCTTACCTGCGGAGTACCCAAAGCTATGTCCTTTATTGATTGGATATAATATATGATATATGATATGTTGTGCAGAAAAGCTGTTCCCTAATCACCAGAATTAGAACCTTGAGCTGCTTGGTTATGCGCAGTGAAAACACCCTGGGGCCTTCCACCCTTGGAACCAGCGGATTTGGGAAGTTTTTTGTTTTTTGTGTTGCCCGCAAGCACTGTAACGAGCCACAGCACTTGTTAACCATGGCACGTGCTCAACAACGTGGATTTGCGCTGTCTTCATCCAATCTTGTTGAATGACCATGCCATCAACCACCTTTGCAAGTGTCGTTCGAGCCTGAACATCGCCGGGTCGTTCCGTGTTTTGTTGTCGGGGCTCATCTCCTGGCCCGCGGAGCCCGGCGCGGCGCGCACCAGCGATGAGAGGTGCTGTTGCGGTCGTGTACCTCCCTTTCCTTACTCTATGCCTTGGTGGCGACCTGTGGAGTGATGGCCCATGGAGCACCTGAGCTCAAATCAGTCAAACCGGCCATCCTCCAGGTCAGCATGTACAGCTGATTGTTTACGAGAGGATTCGGTTCATGGTCAACCACAGTCTGGGGTGTACACCCAGCCAAACTTGATCAAACTTGCTTTGTTGGGTTTGAGCGATGAAAACACCTCAGCTGTTTGCGAAGGCCAGAGTTGCACTCCTCCACATGCATCCTGAGGCAAAGACTCCCGAGAACATCTTGTTGGCCTATCCCAGCAGCCACCAAGCCGCATGGCTTGCGCAGCTTTTGACTGGTTGCTCTTTATTGATCCATGGCACAAGAAGAGAGGGCAAATGGCGTCGGACGGGCAAACGCGGACTTCAGAAATGGGATTCCAGTGTAACAGCGGCAGCTTTCATTCCTTTATTAATCTTTTAACTTATGACATCTTATGAATACTGCTCTGGTACGTGATCCTCCATGTACATGTTGCAAGTCAATGCATAGGATGCGCAACACCTCCATACCTCCACCCAACGCGCCACATCCCAAGTTGCTCGCGTCTCAACCTCTGTGGTGTTCGCTGCAGGATCGCCCTGCCGCTGGGCGTGCAGCCCGCGCGGGACCAACTTCCTGAGGTCCTCTACTCGATCCGATCCCTCACAGGTCGGGTCCGGACGGTTCCGATCGTGTTGGTGGAGTAGGTGGTCGGGTCATTTGGTCGGGTATTCGGTCGGATGCCGTGAGGGTGCCAAGAGTGACTGGAGGACAGCTGGAGTAATGGTTTTTGAGAGCTGGCAGAGCTGGGGGGCGGCACAAGAGTTTGTCTCAAACAAAGACTGTTTGATGGAAGTGTTGCTTCTGAGGACCCCCTCCTGTTTTGAGACAGGCACCTGTTTGCATGACTCATGTGTTCCTTCTTGAACAGTGGCAAAGGGTTTGCACCCAGAGCCCATGAAGACACTGCAAGTGGAGAAAGGCACTGACAGGTTTTTAGGTGCTTGCAACAGGTGAAGATGAGGATTGCAGAGGCTAGAATATGAGCATTGAAAGAGCAAAGGCATAGCTCGCAGGGGAATCACGTTGAGTTGCTCCGTTCATTCAGCATAATTCAGCCAGAACACGCACCATGTTGTGCAATCAAAACACTCTTCCAAGCTGGAATGGAGTTGTTACAGTGGTATGGTGGTTCATGGAGGGGCCCGTGTTTTCATGTGATTATATACACTTAATTATACAAATACATAAATAAATGCAGTACTCAACTCACCACTCACGGTAGAACACCACTTTTTTGTGGGATTTGGGACGTCAAGATTTGTCAACATGTGGTTTATCTTAAAAGAATAAACACATGAAACTACTGCATTACAAGGACAAAATGGACTTTTATGTCTTGAAAAGTATTGTTTATTGCATTGTTTGTTATCCATTATCCATACTATAAGAACATATAGGAACAATACGGTATTATGTTTCTCTGCAGATGTTTTAATTGTTCCTGTTCCAAATTCTGTGTGCTCTCTCAGAGTTTTCTGACCAGGTCCACACACACTACACAAAAAGAGCAAACAATTTTGTAATCCCAAAAGCCTCAAGGAGTTCTAGAATCAACTGTGCAGAGGTTCATTTCGTCAAGGTGCTTTGTTTTGCCTCACCTCTCTCCGAGACCTCAAACAGCTCAAAACAAGTTTGAGCCGGTCTACACATGTTTTACACAACATGTAACATGTCTAGTAACATGTCTATCATATTTCCACGGTTTTGGGTCTGACATTCCACACCTGACACCCTCACGCTGCATGCCTTGTCTCTCGCACGCAGGCGCTCTCCACTCCTTGGGTCTCCGGCTCCTCTTCGGCCAGCGACCTCAGCGCACGCCCAGCGTCTCGGAGCTGGAGTTCCCCGTGGAGAACGTGAGGCCACCGACCGGGCCACTGCGAGTGCTTCACACCGCGGTGTCTCGGAACGATGGGGCGCTCGCGCCCCGTTTGACACGACGGGGTCGCACTGGTGATGGTGATGGTGATTCTTCTGGGATTTGCTGGAGGGGGGTTATGTTGAATTTCGGAAGGTTGTGGTGGGTGAGACGTAGTTCGAAGATGATTCCAAGGGCTTTTGGTGCCATTGACACTCACACTGGGCCATCGTTTGTCCAGTTTGCAACCAGGCTAACGGCTGATCTCAGTGCAGGTGTTCGGAGTGGTGGCAACTCTGAACACCTGCACTAACAAAGAGCTGGCATTGGATGCGCCGCCCATGTCTTTGACTCTACTACAGCCCCCGTTTATAGCCCCTAGAATCCCCATGAAAGCCACCCCTTAGGGGCCCTGGTACCTTTGAAAGACTTTGAAAGTGTAAAGCAACACCTTTTACCCTCCCAAGGATTCCGCGCTTGACAGCCCTGCCCCCCCAACAACGCCAGGACATGCGTATTACCAATGGTGCGCAAAGAACATACCTCACTACATTCTCCAACGTTCTCCGAAAAGTGTGTTGATCATGTACTCGTACATAGTACCAAGAGCAAGCCTCTGAATCTGAACAGCACTTTGCTACGGTCTCAGACTCGTCACCAATGGGTTTCCAAGCCTCCATCCTCGTTATTCCGGCACCGGCCATCAAGGTGATCATGTCTGTGGCAGCTTCTTTGGCATTGATCTTCCCCAACGTCACCTCGAGCCTCGAACTCACAGGGAGATGGTCTTTTCCAACGTCGCCTCCAAGAAGGGCTCTAGCCCGAGACCGGGACATTTTGGATCGAAGCGTCAGAAAGGTCTGTGGAGCACTGGGGTTTTGATGTGTGGAACTTTTGCGCCAGTTGGTTGCCAAAGCCGGATTGCCCAGCTATGAGAAACGTTACTATACACTTTGATATTTGCGCAAACAGATCATGCCAAGATCTTATCCTGGATATGGATATGTTGCTCAATTGAAAAGTCGAAGATTTAGCTGCCAGGCTGCTAAGTTCAATCAGAAATAAAGCTCATTACGAGGCATCGAACCCCACCCTCTAATTAGCTGGCCTTGAACAATGCTCTACCACGAATCTGGATTTGGCCTTTTAAGGCATAGGCTGAACCTCAATGTAGGTGAAACAGTTACCTGTCTAGAACTGCCAATCCCTGTGTACTGAAAACCACTATCACTTCTGCGCAGCAACTGCAGTCCGCTATAGCTATATAAGCTTTGCATTGCATCTTTGGTCTCCCCGGTTCCGAGATAGTGTCTCCCTGGTGTTTGAACATGTTTGAACCTCAGGATTGTTGGCATTGCCACGGGATTCGGCTCGGTACTTTGGACCTTCATCATGCCCATGGTCATGATCCTCATCCTCAGGCGCCAGGAAGACATCAGGACGACGGATGTCGGACGAGCCAACGGTGACCAGGAAGGAGGTTCGGACTCAGACTGCATCCGATCGCAAGGGTTACGTCAAAGAAAATGACCTGGCCCCTTCCAAAGTACCTTAGAAAATGGGACATGACCCTATACAAACACATACGTGTACCCAGATTTCTGTGGTACTTTGAGACTCCAGGTACCCGCTTGCTATATCTTTCTATCTTACCACCCAGGTCCAAACCTCCATTCAAGAAGCATCATATGCTTGGATTTGACCATGACCAGTTGACACCAAGAAACCACCTTCACATTTTGGGAGGAATACAAGGAATAGTTACATATAGTGACATGATGTGACGGGTCACGTACAGTGGATGTTGGGCGTGAATCGCTCTCTTGGGCGATGGCGTGCGACTCCGAGGCACCGGGCGGCGCATGGGAAGATCGACGGGGCGCCCCTGCACATCCCGGGTCTGGGCAGCTCCAAGCGGGAGAGGCGTGGGAACTCTTTTTCTTCTCCGGTGGAAAGGTAGTCTACTGGGGCAGGAGGACGGTCATATACGCGATATACGGTCTGCATCTTCTAGACTTAAGGTTAAAGGTGCTGGGAGTGAAGAGTGAAATGGCATTATTCTTCCATGTCGATGTGTATGTGGTTCTTTTTAGCTTGAGGGGACTCCATTTGTGTGTGGAATTTTGAATCAAACACTCGAAAAACGCTTGGTTAGATTGTCCATTGCTGAGATCTCAAAGTGTGCTTGCAGGTTTCACATTGGATCATTTGTTGGTCTGATGCCTACCATATTCCTACCATAAATTCCACCGCAACATTCTGCATTATATTATATGCAGGACATGTTGACTGACCACTCGGCTGGCGCCCAGATCCAAGTCGAGTGCTTTTGCAGCCCTTTCTTTTGCAGCCCTTTGCAAACGCACAAGCTTCTCATTCTCATCCATTTCACGGGATGTTCGATAAGGACCACAAAAAGAGTCCATGTCATCACAGGTCAGTCAACCGCCCACGTCTCCACCTTCAGCCTCTCCTTCCTCTACCCTGCGCATCTGCGCACCTGGGAGGCTCTTGAACTCCCCCTTGGCCTCGCCGACGTGGTCCCCACGCAACTCGCAGCGCAGCTCGCCCACGCTCTCTCCGGCGCCCAGCGCCACATCGCTCACGGAGGTCCCAAACCTGGTGCTGGAGGCCCAGGAGGACCCCCGGGAACCGGTGACGTTGGAAGACCGGAACACACATGGAAACATACGTATGAACACGAAGTAAGGAATAAGTAAGGTAAGTAGGGCCAGGCATGCCTTTTTTGTGTTTGCTTTGAGGTTGAACGTAGATGTGAGATACATCGGAAGGTTGAAGCCTTACAATCCCTGCAGATCTTGTTTCAAGTCTAAGACAAGAGATCCCACACAAGCATTCAAAACATGTTGAATGCAACAGCTGCATTTTTGCAACAGTACCATGCTTGACGTGGACATACAGAGACTTGATTCTGGGGTTTGCTGTGTTTCAGGACATTTGCATGCAGATCGAAGAGCCTGACAGTGGTCACTCGATGCAAGATCAATGCTGGACGGCAATGGAGGGCCACTTCTTCAACAGCCAAGCGGTGTCCCACGATTGGCCAAGAAGACCCAAGCGCTCAGGATATGGTTTAACCATGTTTAACCGTTTAACCCAACAACCAGACTGGTGGCATACCAAAACGGAGAAAGCCAAGCGGTGTCCTACCAAAGTGAGGGACTGTCATATGGTGCGAGATGGTGATATCAACGGCTCCGTCAAGGGGATGGGATGGGAATGGAAAACCTTTTGTCAAACCACTCTCAATACTGTGCTCCACAGGTATGGTTTTGTTGCAAGGGATGTGCTTTAGGGATCAAGGATTTTCCCTGCAGCTTTCACCTGTACTAAATGCTATAGCTATCATATAGGCTACAACATGCTAGAATAAAACATCCCTGACAAATTCAACACAAACATCCCGCCGGGTTCGTTACATGAAATCGATGAATGGAAGCAGACATAGCCCAAAAGCACAAACCCTTAACGAAGCCTTCCAGCACAAACATGAAGCCACATGAAAACATGACCCACCTGCCGTTCTCCTCGTCGTTTCACGGCATGCCGTTGTCCTCCTCGGTTCCTCGGTTCCGAACGACGTCGCAGGGCTCCGTGTCAGGCTGGACCAGCACCGTGCTGCACAGCTCCACGCGCGCCGAGACGGGCGGCACCGGTGGTCCACCCGGGCTCCACGGACCGAGTGGGGGACCGAGACGGGTCGGTATGGGTCGGGTGGGGTTTCTGGGGGTCGACGGAGAGAGTGAGTAGAGAGTGAGTAGAGCTGGTACACAGGTGTTTCTGGTGGTTTATATCTGATCGTTTCGGGGATGGTGAGATTACACCCCTAATCTTCAAAGGCTCAGTTTAACTTCGACGTTGTTTCTGTCTATGTTTAACCAGGTTAAACTTTGTCGTTCTGCGGAGTCTGTTCTGTTTAAGACAACTAACATGAGTAAAACTTAGACGCACTGAGGTGTACAAGTTTAACTTCGACGTTTCTCATTGGCTAAGTTAAACTTCGACGTTGGAAGTTCTGGGATACTCTGAAACCACTGTATACGGTGTGTGGGTCACATGAGTATACATGAGTCACATTTGGTCATGTGGGAGCTAGGACGTGCAGATGGTGAGCTGGGTGCGTGCCTTACTCAACCCGAGTCAGGCTCCGAGTCACAAAACCGCTCTAACATTGGAAAGTGGAGGGCCAAGGATGTTTCCACTGAAGAATGCCAAGGTGAGGGGCCAGGAGGTTTGCTTCGCAAAGTCAACCTCGCGTTTAGTGAAGCTATAGGCTTCTTTTTGAGTTGAACATATCCACCGGGAAGACTCCCTGGGTGGGATAGCTATATGTAATATGTCCAGATGTACCCTAAAACTGTATGAACTGTGAGTGATTCTTGGATGTGGGGTGCTTTTCAGGTTCCATGTTAATTTTCCGCAGCGTATAGAAACTGATGAAACCCACAGACCTTGCTCGTTTAAAGTTTGGAGCAATACTACCGGCCGTTTCCTACAGTCAACCATCCCTTCAGTGTATTCTTCCGTTGTGCTGGAATTCACCCACAAGTCTTTCAGGGCAAGTCTACTTCAGGAACCCCACAAGTCTTTCAGAGCACGCGCTTCCATGAAAGGATCGTTTTACCTTGCACGCTGCCACGTATATGTCAGTTTGTTTGGTGCATCACTTCCACGTATGTTTTGAAGAGTTATTTCAATATTTCAACCCCATGAACCAAACATGTTGCTCTGGTCTCCATTGCGAGCTTATCGCGGCCCGCTATTTCTCGATCAGCCAGCCAGCCAGCCGGCCGGCCGGCCGGCCGGCCAAGAACCACGGTCCAGCTGGCCGGCCGGCCGGCCGGCCAAGATCCACGG
>CAXAMN010026794.1:364685-395715 GCA_963970005.1 Durusdinium trenchii | reverse complement strand
ACTACTACTACTACTACTACTACTACTTGGCCGGCCGGCCGGCCGGCCGCTATGGCCAGCCGGCCGGCCGGCCGCTATTTGGCCAGCCGGCCGGCCGGCTGGTCGCGAAATAGCAGGCCGGGTTGCCCGCGCTGTCCTGGTCTCACCATCTTCTCAGCTCCAAAAGCCTTGCGTGGTCGCCCCCCAGCGTCGCAGGCCCTGTGAGAGATCACTACCCGCGCCTTGGACGGTGGACCGGTCAGAGGTCCCGATGGGGTACGGGACGAGGAAGAACATGGGATGGAAGGTATGGAGTTTGTAGTGCATATAGTTGTTCAATTCTGAATTGAACATGTCATGATCGCAAGTCAAATCGATGTGCAACTCGATCTATCCGAATTCGTGGACGTGAAGTGTCCACTGAAGGCAGGAAGTTGAAAGAATGCTCGAGACTCTTTGACTACGGGGGGCTGATGTCGTCAGTTTCCACCTGGGAGATGAACCACGACTTAGACACAGCGCAGATTTGTTGGCAGCATAGACTCAGCATGCTTGACATATTTTCCTCGATCAATTTGACATATGTTAACATAGTTGTGTATTTTTTCGATTGCAATAGAACCTTCTTGATCCTGCACTGTATCCCAGATTCTTGCAGGCAAGGGGGGTGAGTCATGTTGACGCAATTGGTCAAAGCCCAGAGAAAAGCGGCAGTATTCAAACCGCTGATCCACATGTTTCCTCGCTTTCATCTAGACCCTGCCCGAAACTAACATAGCCTCCGCCTGGAACAGGACAATCATTTTTGAATCAATCCCTCCTGACTGGCAGGGGTCATGTTTGTTTTTTGTGACTGTGAGACAAGAGTGTTCTTCTTTCGGACTTTGTTTGGTTCGTTGCACTGTGCGGTGCCACCCCACCTTTCGTCCGGATCTCGTTCGACCCCCCATTAGTATCCGGACACTGTCAAGTTCAAAGCCATACTGTACCCACCAGGGAACTGCGAAAGCCTCTATCCTCCCCTTGAAGGAACTTTCAACGTCCGGGTGGGTGCACACACGTGAAGAAAACACACTGGCTTCCAAGCGATGTGGCTGAGCCTACGGGTGGCTTCATCGGTGAACACACACACACACACATGTTCATCACATTCCCACCATCCAGCACAGTCTGTCTTTGGAACGGACGTGTTCCTTAACCATCCCAAACTTGTGGAGCTCTGCATGTGGACCTCTGCACCGAAATCTGAAGGTGGTCCTTCCAATTCAGTATGGGCATCTTGAGCTTGTCCATTGGATCGATCTTGGGCCTCACCTCCGCCTACCAGTCCTTAGTGCCTCGGGCGGCCGTCTCGGCCTCGTCCCACGGAGGGACATGGTGCCGGTTCCGAGCGGCGGACGAGCGATGGATGACGAGACCACTGAAGTTGAGGGTTGTTTGGAAGTATCAGGGCAAGATCCTGTGTATGTAATATACTATAATATACTATATATACACATGCCTGGAGAGGGGGAGCATATCTGCAAGGCCTGGTTGTGGTAGATCCTCGGTTTGACATAGAGCAAGGCCTGGCACATGGCTCCAGATATTATGCGTCTAGATCTGTGGATGGCTATGGCTATAGCCGTAGATGTGACATGCCAGTCTTGAATCGAAGGGACACTTTGACATCTCATGATTGTGGGTTATTTCGGCCAGGACAGAGTGAAGTTGGTGACCCACGCAGATATACATGCCACTGTCGCAGTATTCAATGTGAATCTGTCCAAGCCTGCCCTCAACTTGTTGTTTGATGTGACCAGGGTTCCGGTGTATTTTTTAGGGGGACAGACAATGTCTAAAGGACAAATCAACATGTCTTTGGGCAATTGTCCTATTGTTCCAGCGGACAAATCATAACAACATCCTAAGATGATGTTTCTCCCAGGAGAACCTTGTTTGTTTGAACCATCCGAAAAGAACACGGACATCCCTCTTTTCCACCGTTCCTGAATTCAGGTGAAGGTCCTATGAGGATGGCGCGACGCCACTCGGTCCCAACGGCGCACGCGCAGGGAACGTCAGGACTGACGGGGTGACTGGGTTCACGCGGCAGTGACCAGGCACTCATACAAGAACGGCATTGAAAGGTTCTGAAACCACCCAAACGGCGAGCGAAGAACACGAGACTTCAATGATGGTTTTGACATGTTTTTGGGCAAAGAGCATCGGGTCTTTGCGTTCTGTTGGCCTAGCAGTTGGAGGCCATGGGCCACATGATCGGATTCAACTTACATCACGCGCAGCCATTTGCTGATCTATCAGTGTTTGATTCAAACGATGCATCCAAACTAGTTAGTTGTGGTTTCATTTTTGGTGAGTCTGGACCACAAAGCCGGTTCTCACTTGTTCAATTAGGTTGAAGCCCGTGGTTGCCACTAGTATATAGTATATAACTGTCCAAAGCATCAAGCACTAGAGGAAGGATCTACCCACCTATTTGTTCTCTTTTAAGCATCCAGTCGCGGTGAAAAGCTTTGCTCCGACTGAAGCACCACTGTTTTCCCCCGGCAGCGGTTCTTTTCGTGGACCGACGCCAGAGTGGGGGGTTCAAGCCCACCCGCCTGCAGCGGGTATGGCTGAAAACGTCTCAAGTCAAAAGGCCCAGAAGTATGGTAAGAACATGTAAGAAACATCCCTTGCAAGGTTGAAATAATAATCCTGTTGATAGGTGCCCAACAATCAAAAGTTATGCTGGCCAACTCAAGTCAAAGTTTTCAACACACAACTATTGCCATGCTTCTCCTCCACTAAGGGGCTTGCAGTCAGACCTCTGAAGAATCAAAGCTTTGCCGGCGCTACAGTGAAGAGCTGGGGGCCGGGTGCGCATTTCAGGGCTCAGGAACCAATCCACTAGACAGTTGTGACGATGTGCTTCAATCAAAATCAAATCATTCCCAGGCAGTACCAATTTGGGCAATCATGATGAAGAACCACAGGTTGGCTTGTTGGTGCTAGCTTCTTTTGACCAAGCCAATGGTGCAGACAAGGATTCCAGAATATATAGTTGACGGAAGATATTGATCCCTGTGATGGGAGCCCATGTTTGCTTGATAGACAATCCAGTGCCCTCGTTAGGAGGTTCCACAGCGCACGCTTTCCAGATCATTTGCAGTGACCTTCTGTTGTTCAAGCAGTTGGCACAACTCTAATCCTGCAAGTGCTTCACGTCGATATCAAGTGTTTGACGTCGATCTTCTGTTACAACTCTAACTCCACAGCTACGCAGACAACGACCAGACAAACGATCTTGGCACTTCTTCGAGTTTCTCCACAGCGACTCCTTCGCTCCACGCATACTCCGAGCATCCCAGCACCCATCGGCGGATCGGGCGAAGGGATCGCCCATTGGCGGATCGGTGGATCGGAGAGGTCGGTGGTTCGTTGGTTGAGCCCGGCGAGTGAAGAACTCGCACGTTTGTACAAAGGAAGTGCGTGGCGAGGAGACCTCGACCGTACGCGGACCCACACAGACCCTAGCGCGGGACTCATGGTCCAAGCTTCTGTTTGCGGTGCAGAAGGGTTTAGAGTGCCCGTGTTACTGCTGTAAATTGAAGACATCCAGAAGTTGTTGGTCTCTTTCTGCTGCTCAGATACCCCATGATGACCTCGACATGGTCTCCTATCATCATCACCTCTTGAATGGAGCTCTGAGTACTGACCATCTACTACGTATATGCATACCTGGACCCTCAAATGCCTTTTTTGACGCAGACAGATGCAGCAAGTTCGCAACAGAAAACATGAGTCAAAAAAAAATGACGCAGAAGTGACAAACAAACAACGCAGAAGCACATAGAATGACACCAAATTGTTTGTTGTGTTTAGTGTTTGAGCTACTCTCGCAATGTATATATGTAATATACACATATAGGTATATATATATATATATATTAAGTATACCCAATAGAGCATATGGTCCCAATGTCAATACTTTCATGCCTTTGCTATCAAAACTAATTGGAATGGTCCATCGAACAGAGGTGAACCTAACCCATCCGGCTATCCTTTCACAAGCAGAAGTGCACTTTCTGTGGGTTCCGGTTCAGGTGTTGTCTATACCTAAGAAGTCAACATGTTCATGCCTTTGCTATCAAAACTACCAGTAACTGTGAGATTTGTTGAGAAGATAGGAAAAAAAGAGGTATGAAAAGGTCACATATTCATTGAACATGTTCAAGCAGTGAGTTGATGGCTTGTCAATGTTTTTTAAATGGGTATCATTACTATTACCCAACACTGCACACCGATATCGAGGTGCAACTGCAGGTGTTACAGGAAATGATGTGCTCCAGTGTTGCACATGTTTCAAGGGGCCCTAGGCAAGCGAAAGCAACACTACATAGGGCCACCAGGATCCAGTACAGGCAATATGAAGAACAGTGGTTCCTTTTTCGCGAAGACACAATGTTGGACCATGAAAGCTGGGCCACTTGTTTGATAGAAATCGGGCATGGCAACTCCAAGATTCCGGTAGCTTAGTTTCAGCCCGTTTCAAAAAATAGAGCGCCGGCTTTAGGATCGCCCGAATTCTGACAGCATTCGCCCTAAAGGCTACGAGAAGAAGGGACATGCACCAATAGACTGCCCATTGCGGTTTGCGGATTCAAGAAAGGAGCTAGTGTTAGTAAGAGATATACAACTTGTTCGATGCTGAGGAAACCTTAGAATCTTGGCGCGTCTTGGCACAATGGATTTGAAGACATCTTCAACAAACATGTGACTAGTTGGACTCAATAAGCTCTCCGGACCACAGCTTTTGTTTCCACAAGCAGGTCGGGATGGAAGCCCTTTTTAACCAGCAAGCGGCAAGTTCACCAACTTTGGCAGTCCAATCTTGGTCATGTGTCCACTGCCCCTTCTAGTTCTTTTACAGGCCACCAAGTCCTTTGTTCAGTGTCCAAAACAACGTTTCAATCTGGTGTTGCATGGTTTTTTAAGGTACCCCACTATTGGCCAAGAACGCCTATTGAGCTCTCCTTTGTGGGAGGTGAGTTGTTTTAAAAACAACTAAACTACAGTAAACCAACCACCCTTCTTCATGCCGCTCCTGCCTGGGCCGCTCCGCCAGGTTCTTGGTGCCAGCGGCCAACGAGGTCGGCCCAGACGTGCCGCCCCAAGCACCGTTGAGAGTGTTTGCATGTGTTTGCCATGTGACCTTTGAGTGTCCAAGACGAAGATGTGGAAACATATCGAACGTTCACGTTCGTTTTGCAAGGATGAACCATCCACTGTAAAACGAGCAGAAGGACTATAATTATGTATAACTATACTTACACTGTGTAGCACCTCTGCACGGATCACCCTGCATATTGTCTCATCTCAGGTTTGTCCCCACAAAGACAACGACGAGTTTTATACTAAGCACAAACATGGTAGCAAAACAAACACCGAAACGATAAACAGGACGAGCCTAGAATACTTTTCCGTGGACAATGGCCCCATGTCCTGTACTAGCTATGCTAGTCTGGAGTTAGCTCTTTGCCAGTTCTCCACAGCACATTTGTGGATGCCTTTGCACACGAATGTTCACTGACGCAATGGCCCACACATGTTGCAACAAAGTTGCAAAAGGGAAAGGTAGGGCACATTTTCAGACAACCTCCTTTGGCATGTATTATCTACTTGTGGCTCCATTGGGTCTTGATTTTAACCACCCCAACAGGGTCCTTGTTTTTGTCCAAGGTTTGATGGATGCGCATTTATGTGCAATCTACCCGTTTCAAGGGTACAGGATTTTGACACATAGACGGAGATGCATAGAAAATATAATTATATATATTATAATATATATATATATACATATTACAATATGCCCTTGACTTTGTCGCAGTTGTTTGTTCTCTTGTCAAGTTCTCCTATTGGACAGCAGATGGGCCCCAAACAATTCCACTTAGCACAGAAACAATTCCACACTCCTCCTCCTCGGATCCGCGATCGATCCGGCACAGAAATCGACCCGGATCCGGTGTCCTTTCGATCGCTTTCGAGTCGCCGGGACGATCACCACTCTCCGCGTGGTCCGCAGGTGTTCTTCCTGGAGCGTTTGTTGGTCCCGCCCAACCGCTTTCGACCTCCCGAACCCGTCGACCGCCCGGGCCGCCGAGTGGAGAGACTGGAGCGAGCGGTGGACTCCGTGCGCGAGAGAGCATGTGCCAGTGAACCAGTAGGCGAATTGGTTGTGTGGGTAGAGTACGGTACCTGTTACGTTTGATTGGATGGTAGAAGGTTGTTGGTTTCTCGGTTTTGTTATGTTCTTGCTGTGGTTACCTGTTTGATAGACCTGTTTGCCTGTAGAAGCTCAGTTAGGCCCACTTCATTTGAGTTTTTCCTTACGTTAGAGGTTCTTCTCATGAACATACTTCCACGCTTAGACGTTGTGTGCGTGAGCCTTTCGCTTCAGGGTCAATGCTCTTTTCGCACATGGGACTTGCACCACTGCGCACATTGAAGACTCCAGAGCTTCCGCAACAAGGGCTACCTATATAGTGATGAACCTAAGAGCGATGGCCTCCAACCTAGTAGCGATGGCCTCCAACCTGATAGCGATGTTCTCGTCCCTTAAGAATGTTCATGGAAAGTGTGTTCATTTCACACGATAGATAGAAGGACTTGGCTGCTCAGAGAGGAATGTGACCCACGATAACACGCCCATGTGCACTTCTTTCCTTCGTTTGCCTCGTCTTGGTCGTGTTATCACCTCGACATCCTACTCTGATCTTTATACATATATAGTCAGCAGCAACTCATGATGTGAAAATCACTATTCAAGTGGGTATAGTACTCTTCAATGATCTTCGGAATCTACATGACGTATGTGACTGAGTGCAATCTATAGGAATTGTATGGAATTGTTCCATCGATATTTGGGAACGCCTCTGATCCACTCTGTGTTACTATGTTTTGCAGATGCGTTAGAACTTAGAACATCAATCAGCCACACATGTCATGATTTGGGTCAAGAGCGGGTCAAGAGCCATTGAACCGGCTGAGGACAAGGCAGAAATTCATGTTTTTTTGGAGGAATTCCTGTTCGGAGACAGGGGATATGAGGGGACATGTGTCTTTTTTGGACATTTTCTGGTGTTGTTCCATCACCTCAAGCCAAACTGATTCTTTTGTTGGTGAATCCTGCGAACGGCCGCATTTCAGTACTGAATCGCTCTTCAGGCGGCGAGAACAAACCAACCCAATATTCGCCCCACAAGCATACCAAGCTCCTCGAAAGCCGCCTGTCTATGTGGGCCAGAGTTGTTTCTTTTTTTTTTCCGGGGTCGCCAGAGTGTTTTGTTGATAAGAGACAGGGGTGTCAACGCAAGCTTGAAGTTGTCATAGAATGGATGTGCGTGTTTGTGTGTGTGTGAATAGATTTGAGATACGTAGACCCAAAAAATCTGTGAGGAAAGCCGCCAGGGATCCGTAGTTTTACCCACAGAATATGACAGCTTTCGTGAGAGAGATGCAGGTATGGTGATCTTATGCGCAAAAACTGTTCCCGCATGTTGGTGAAATTGATTGAGTCAACGTCGGAAGTTTATATAACTATGAATTTGTACATTTGTTGACTGTTGACCATTTATATGTGTTCTCATATCGGACTGTTCTCATTTGTTGATTCTGGGAAGTGCGTGTTCCGCGATCACCGGGGGACCGGGCGAAGTCCTGGACCGGTGATACTCAGTGGACCGGCGAGGACTGGGTGAGTCGGACCCATCACATGGTGAATACATACCAAAACAGGCTCGCCCCGACACCACGGGCCGCTCTCTTCTCATCGAAATGATGAATTTCTTCCATCCCCTCAAAAAACCTGGAAGACCTTGAAGGAACTATTAGATGGGGAGCGATACCGGGAGCCCCTGGTCTGATCAAGCACTGAGTGTGATTCGACACTCAGCATGAAGCCCTTTCTTTTTCGCTCGAACCGTGTCGGTGGTGATCCCATTTGATCGATGGAGGGGGTGTTGGGCATTTGCTTACTCTCCCTGGAACTACAATGGAAGTGGAAAACCCCGTGTTTGTAGAGGACAATGGTCTTCCAAGTGGCCATTGTCCACTTCCATGTTAGTTCCGGAGTGTAAGCACTGAAGGCGGTCCTAAGATCAAACCTTTTGCATCCAGGCCAAAAGTGCCAGAACAGTTATATATATATATAAGTGTCCAGTGAGTTTGGATGGTACGGCCTGTGTCTTTTTGGTGCCTGGAACATCCTGGAACTCCTTGTTGGCTCATCCGCAGAACACCGGTTACCTTGATGAAATGGCTCACTTGTCGGGTGGAATTACTAATCACTTGCCAAGTGTCTACAGCTGCCGGTTCCCGAGGGTTCCTTTGAGGATATTTGAACTTGGTGTCGTCAACAGGTATGTAAAACATGTAGGCAAAAACTTTGTTTTTGCACGGAAGGATCTACTGGATGTGCAGGAACTTGTTGCTTTGCCCAGTAGAAGCCAATATCGACAATATACGAACAAAGATCATCCTACGGCTATCCTCCTTTGCATAGTGTGTTCCACCAGACTGAATTGTTGTGGATTGCGTGATGAGATTCCATTCCAAGTATCAACAGCCAAGGGTGTTGATGCCATCGCTCGTATGTCCCACCATGCCTATCGAGCCGAGAAATCCTGAAAGAGAACCAGGAGGTGTGACACCTGGAAGTGGGAATCTGGCTCGTGAGGAAGGAAGTTGTTATGGTTTACCGATGTCAGGTGTCGTTTGGGGAGGCCTTAGTCATTCAGTCTCGCTCATCCATCAATGAACATGGTGCAACCTGGGCAGTTGGTGCAGCTGAAGGGGCAAAGGCACCAAGACAGGGTGTTCCAAATTAAGTAAACGGACGCTTCTTGTTTTCTCAGGAAGTGGAACCCAGGGATCTCCACATATTAGAAACCGGCAGCCCGATCTCGCTGGTTTGTTAAGTCGCTCCCGGGCCAACTGTTCGACGTGACAGATTCTACTACTTGCTGGTTTGGTTTGGCATCAGAGGGACAGTGATGATGGTGTGGGCCTGGAAAACGTTGATTTGACATGATTTGACTGGAGTCGGAACCTGAGGAATTCGGAATGCCAAGTTCGTTGAGTCCTTAACGAACTTCAGGCCCTTCGCTCCACCAGATCTCCAACATCGGCCCTTTCCCCCAGACTGACCGCGTGATCGATCAGACTTCTTTCTTGGTCTATCCGAATCATCCGAGCAGGTGATTCGCTCCATGACTGAAGAGAGGAAGGAGGAGAAGGATGAGAAGGAGCCTCCACAGCCCAAGAAGGCGAAGACTGAGCCCAAGAAGAAGGTCGAAGCCCAGGCGAAGACTGAGCCCAAGGAGAAGGCCGATGCGAAGAAGAAGGAGGAACAGGAGGCCTGGAAGACGTGGGGAACTCGATGGAGAGTCGAAGACGCCTTCCCAAAGTGCATCGGTCTGGGGCAATCGGTCTGAAGGGGGGCAGTCACCGCTCATGTGAAGTCTTGGAGGGACACGACGAGCCCTCCGTGGTCCCTGAAAACATAGCCATGTGATTGCTGAAAACCACCTGTGGGAGCAGAGCGAGGATTGCACCGGTTTGCTGCCTCCAGCAAGGCGGACATCTTGGAACCGAACACGAGGGGATTGCTGAGTGGTTGAAGATACTGATATCTGATATGGAAAGATAAGTCAGATGACTGTGGGCCCAAATCCTGGAGGTTGACCCCTTTACTAGGTTGATGTCCTTAGTAGTTCATGACCTGGGTGATCAACCCAGGTCCGGTTTGGACCCACAGCTATAGCTAAAGGAAAGGTGACTTCAGATCAACCTGGGTTTGGCCACCAGCCTCAACTCAGGACTCAGGCACCATTCCATTCTTCCTTATGAAGGCTTACCGAAAGTGGGGGGGTCCGCAGCGTATCAGGTGAACGAGCATCCAGATAGGTTGGTTCAAGATAGCACAAGATAACTTAACCCATGTATTGGAATGCAACATGTGAGCTCTTCCGCTCTTCCTTTTCTCTCAGAAGTGCGAGTCATGACCATCAACCCATGGGCCTCTTGTTTGTGCTCCTTCCTGGGTTCTCTCCCAGCTCCCACCAACAACAACGAACAAAAAACACAAAAACGATGCACTCCAGTTCGACCATCCGTTGGGAGCTCAACGACTCAAAACGACCTCAATTCGACCTACCGGAAGGACTTCCAGAGGCCTGGCCTGGCCGTCCGACACGGACCGTCGAACGGCAGGTGAAGAGGCTGGACCAGGCGGTGCAGCACCTCCAGCTGGGTCCCAAGGGGTCGAGCAGTTTGGGTGGTTGGTTTGAGGTTTTTCGGATACGACGGTAACAGTGCCCAGATGAACATCAGCCATATATCGTAATATCAATAGGAGATGCTTTGCAACACTTCGGAAGGAACCCAACCAGTTGAGTCCAACAGCGCCCTCCGCTGAATCTCTGGCACAAGTGGTCCAAGCAACGCCCCATTTACACCGATCCAATCTGGTCGGATTTGCTCATATTAATGCAGGTAGCCGTGGTCACGAGCAAAGAGCCTCCATCATGAATCATGAGTGCCTCAGGAGCCTTAGGATTCTGGGTGGTCCAGGCCATCTCAGTGAAGCTCTCCATATGATCCACACTGGAGCCATAAGTTTTATGTTTGGCGTGTCAAGAGAAGTGCGAGTCAAGAGCCCTGCCTCACAGCATCCCTTACATCCATCGCTTGCGGAAGAGCTTTTCCACAGCATATACGGAGGATCGCTTGCGTCGCACGGTCAACGGCTATCCGAGGATCGCGGTCAACAGCTACATGGACAAAATGAAGAGCCTGAAGCCCAGCTTCCGGCTGGCGACAGCTCAAGATCACATCACGCAGCATGCAGCATGCATATCAAATTTGATGATATTTGTTGCGGAATATGGTTTTCACGACATGTTTTCACCATTTTAATCCGTTTCTTCCTCTTCGAGATCGACGTAAAATCCCTGCTTCGGGTCAAACAGCTCAACCCAGCGGGACTTGTGAGACAGGCTGAGGTCCTGAAGCTTCGTTTGAGAGGTCCCAGTGCATGCGTTGGTCACCCCAACCCCCACTGGGCACTCAATTCGTTGCTGACATGACCTGACTCCACGGTGGATCATGTAGCGCTCCAACTTAAGGTTTACATTCTGTTGCATCCGGTAACATGTGGTGGCACCATGTGGTACCACATCTTTCAACAGTCCTCCCCCGCCCGCTCTTTGTGCTCCCCACCACCTTTGGCTTGGGCGCGTTGAGGCGGGCGGAATGCCAAGCTCTCGGACGATGGAATTCGACAGCTCTTGGAAAAGAAGGAGGGCTTGTTCCGCTCCTTGGCGCGTTTTGTGGTGTCCTTTCGTTTTGTTCCTTGAGGTCAGTGGACCGAGGTGATGACAATGGGGTTGATGTTGATGAAAACGGTGTTTTAGCTTGATGACTTGGCATTGAATGATACTGGTCCAGTTTCTGTAGTTCCAAGTATAGCCTTCCTTCCCACTCCCCACACAGGGTTTGTCCCACTATCGATCATCAGTAATCTCGCTTGCAGTGCATTTGTAGGACTTGGAGTGTGGGATGCCGAAAGTTGGCTGTGCCATGCTGTGGCCCTTCTGTTTAGAACATAATTGTGTTGGCTCAAAGTTACCACTATTATACTATATATATATATATATGTTTGTTGTTCACTATTACAACATATGAACAAGAAGAGACCCATGTTCCCTCAACTCAGCATTGAGCCTTGACACCTGCTCTTTGTGACTGTGTTTGAGGAATGAAGATGATGGGCAAGCGTC
This sequence comes from Durusdinium trenchii, assembly GCA_963970005.1. Taxonomy (NCBI): domain Eukaryota; class Dinophyceae; order Suessiales; family Symbiodiniaceae; genus Durusdinium; species Durusdinium trenchii. The sequence continues at coordinate 383,914 of CAXAMN010026794.1, read as the reverse complement.
GAGCGCCCAGAGTGCTGGAAACGGCAAGATGGAAGAGGAACCTTATCACTGTAGATCCATGTTTCCTTTCTGTTCCTTGGCCACACTGGACTTACGAGCTTTCACATTCTTGCGTGATATTCCCATTCTTTGAAATTCAAGCTTCACCTTCACCACATCACAACCAACAAAACATGTCCAGTTCTCCATCCAAGCAGAAAAAACCCTCCTATTGGGGTCCACCTTGCCAGGTGCACCGCTTCACCGTCTCTGGATTCACCTCTTCACCATCCCACCTCCCTCCCAGGGGCGTGGAGTGCGGTCCTTCGTGCGCAGTGTCCTTCGCGCCAGGCGTGAACTTTGCGGCGCGCTCGGTGATCTCCCCTGACCCCAACATCGAGCCCTCCGAGCTGCGACTCTCAGGGGGCCGAGGGTGTTCAGGCAGTTAAGGCAGGCGCGGGTGTTCCAAAATGGGATGATACATGAATGAAACAGGGTCGAACCAGCTGTGATCATGAGGATAGAACCAGCTGTCATCGGCTGAATCATCAAGTGCCTGAATTAACATTGGACTTCCGTTTGTACTAGATACTCCTGCGTGAATGCTGATGAACATATCATTCGTATAATCTTGTCAAGGTATAAATTTTGCATTGGTATACGGTATAGTACTTTTGGAGCCGCAACGGCCAAACTATGGTGCAACTGGTACGGCAATGTTTCGCAACACATACGCAATTTCAAGCAGCATTATGAATTAACGATCATCAGTAATTCATATATTGATACAGTATTGATATAGTATGTATGGTGCACTTTCCCAAGTCAATTTAGGATGATTTAAATGTGCATGAATCGTTACACAAATGTATTAAGCGACTACTTTTCGATTTTTCAAGGCAACTTCTTTTTCTATGTCACCTGTAGTAAGCGAACTGAATTCTTTAAAACGCATCAGATCCAGATGCCGAATTCACAATTCATTTACAGCTCAACTGCGTCGCCGCCGTGAAAGGTTCCACCTGAGCATCTGAGTGGGTTTGATGTGTGGCAGTACAAGGGATATATTATTAATTATTACTAAATAGAGTCAATTTACATTGCTCAACTCTCGGACTTATTTCAGACACTGGTTTAAACAAATAACACACACACATACACACACACATACACACACGCATGCATGTCTACATGTACAAGTGCACGGAACAAAAAGAAGCTACACCCCTCCGGACCGCCGGTGCCGGTCTCGACCGAAAAAAAGAAACGACACCGGTCCCGCCGGTGCCGGGAGCCGGTGAGTCTGAGGATCGGTGTGCCCGTGGAGATTGCGGCCAACCTTTCCTATCCCGAGGCGCGCTTAGCCTGCACGGAGATGGAAGTCTTTGACCCTGAAAAGATGGAAGTCATGGTGGAGGGAGGTGCGGTCCAGGAGGAGGTACTGCTTTTCCCCTTTGAAGCACCTCCAAGATGTTTCAGATGTTTCACCTCCAAGAGGTGTGGAGATGTGAGCATGGACACCTCGATCATGTCTAATCCAACTATAATCCAACCCAAGATTTTAGGGGTCTTTAAAAGTCTTTATACATCTCTAGGCGAGGTTTGTAGGCTGCTATTCTCTTGAAACCAGGAGAGGGATACCAGATCCACTTGGCTGAATTGGACTTGGGCATCTAGATCTTCAGTGCAAACCCCTCGCAGCTTCTTCAGTTTGTGAAGTTGAAGGAAAATGGTATCTTAGATTGTCTTAGAGGTCTAAGCGACGCCTATTTGCACATGTTTGTATGGTTATTGAATCTGACCTCCGAACTGAATCTGTAGCCAGCAAACATTTGGAACTGGTAAGTTTCACGTAGATTTCCGGTTTGTTTTCCAAGCGCATCTTCAGGTGGGTATGGGTTCCAAACACCACTTGGACCAAATCCCAAGCAGATGTTGCTCATAGTCTTTGTTCAGATTCAGGTGACTAGCTGGGCCCAGACACACTAGCTGACCCTCAAACACACTGGCTTCAGACGTCGTCGCCGACATTCCCACCTTCCTGTTGCAGAACAAAAGGAACGTTTTCTTCGGCCTGCGGAGTGTGAAAGGGATGGCCCGGGGTTCTGTTTTCTGAAGTCTCCAATGGGGTTCTCCATTTCGAAGATGCTTGGGATGGGCGCCAGGCGGGTCTAACCACCGAACGTGAGGAGGATGGGCCAGGATGGGTTGGAGCCCTATAGGTCACGGTCCATTCGGAACCATTTGATGCTCCGCCAGGTGGCGACGACATACAACCAGAAGTGGCTCCGGCAACTGGTGCTGCGCGGCAGCCAATACCCTGGTGCCAACGAGGCGGGACGCCAGGGACTGATGGGGGGCGGATTTCAACATGTCAGGCTGGAGAAGATAGAAGATTGGAAGTCCAGCAAGTGGACAACTCCATGAATTGTCCAGGATGTTTCATGTTGTTTAGGTGGTGGATGCAGATAGACTTGACGTTTATCTTCAGATCTGTACATGTACAGACAGATAGATCCACTGGAAAAATCTTCTGTGGAAACCAGAAACCATCGCACATCTCGGTTGTGGCAACAGCACTCTGAGCAGCCAAGGACTGTTTGGTGGGGTTGTTCAGTTTGCTGAATCCATGCTGAACCGCGCCCTGCAGATGCCAGATTCACCAGGTTGGACTCATGTACATCCCAGAACAGATCTTTGGAAGCCCCAACCAATTCCACAGACCGACTCAGAGTGTTTTGTCCTTGCATTGTGTTTGGTGAATTTGTTTTGGTCACATCAGAGGGCTCATTTCGTGTGTCCGTCGCAGGTATTTACAAAATGACAGCCAAAGGACAGAATGATCCACACCAGCGCCACATCTCACAGCTGCCACGACGTCCAGTGGACACGCCGTGCTTTCCTCCCTCCCACATGGCTTGGAAGCCCCACGTTCAGTGCGGCAAGGTGCATATTCCGAAAGAGAACGGTGGGAAGGTCATTTGGAATCTCAAAAGCGTGAAGAAGGCGAGGTCGCTGCCGGTCGCGAAAAAAGAAGAGACCTGGATTGCCAACACTCGCTCGTGGATCGGCCAGGGGTGGAACTCATGTTATAAGAATGATGGCTTGTGGCTGGATCAATGGCATGGGTCTTCTGGTGGACACAATCGGACACATTTTGTTGTATAGGCTTCTTGATGAATTCAAGGGATGTCCGGCAACCATAGATGAACTCCAGTGTCCGGCAACCCACAGCGTCAGGATGGGATACGGTGGACCGTTCGAAGTACCGACATTTGTGCAGCAACAATTCATTCTGGGCCTGGGCAGAGAGAATCAGAAACATATTTGTAACTTGTGTTGACTCAATGTGTGTTTTGTTTCAAGCTACAGGTACAGGTTCAATATGTTTGTCAGCATTGATATCAGAGTTTTGAGCTTGAGCTGTTCTTCTATTGTCGCTTTGGTCCCTGTGGCGGGCGGGCCGGCGGGTGGGCGGGCGGGTGGGCGGGTGGGTGGGTAGTGGCTACTTGACAGCTATGACTAACAACAACAAATTATTGACTACTATCTATTTATCTATATATATATTTATTTGTCTAACTATCTCTCCTATCCTATCTAATCTATCTATATATATATATCTATATCTACATATATATATACATATGTTTATTTATCTAGATATGTATTTGTTTGTCTATGTGTTTATCTATCTATATAGTTATTGTTCTATCTGTTTATTTATCTTATCTATATATATATTTGTTTTATCTATAGTATTTATCTATCTTGTCTATCTATCCTATCCATCTATCTTTCATACTTATCTATCTATCTATCTATCGATCGATCGATCGATCCATCGATCCATCGATCCATCTATCCATCTATCCATCTATCCATCCATCTATCTATCTATCTATCTGTCTATCTATCTATCTTATTCTACTCTATTCTGTTCTATTCTGTTCTTTTCTAATCCATTCTATTGTATCTATTCTATTCTATTCTGTCTATTCTATTCTATCTATTCTGTTCTATTCTAGTCCTATTCCTTCTGCTCCCTCCTCCTCCTCCTACTCTTGTCATTTGAATATGTTAGCCATCGTGCCAATACTTCGGAGGTTGAGCGTACACATCAGAATCGTGATTGAAGCCCTTGTCCAGTATCATTTTCAAGTGGGTCCAGGATGGAGGAAGGGTCCCTGCTAAGCAACACTTATGGAGTTAGTTTCTCAAAGTAACAGTGAACAGCCGGGCTGATAGCTGCAAACAAACCAAACCTAGCTTGGCCGTCCTACCTACGGTTGTGATTTGCCCATTTCATGAATTAGTAGTAGTGCGATTTGCGTTATTCTGATGTTTAGATCGTTGTTACGGCTCATTTGGCAACACAGACATCTTATATGCTGGCCAAAGGACGGCCCCAGAAACCAACATATACAGCGTGACAAAGGAGCATTCAAGAGGTGATTGAATCACCATTTTTTCAGATTGCAGAGTTCTAGAGTCTAGATGCTTGCTTTGCTTTGCTTTGCTTTGCTTTGCTTTGCTTGCTTGCTTGCTTGCTCGGACCCTAGGTCAAGTTGTGCATGGCGCAAAAGGACCCAGTCTTGACTGACGGCTTTTCCATAGCCTCCCCGCGCAGGAAAACCGCAAAGCACTTGCCAAGACGTTGATCTCGGACATCAGGAGCCCGGCGAGTCCGGGACGACACAGCTGATGTCTCCGACACTCAGCAACGGGCAGAGGGGGGGAAACTACACACCACCAACAACAGGTGTTTATCAGTTACATAGCGGTGTTCATGTACTTTGCCCAACGTATTGAGTTGTTCACCAGAGGTGTTACTCTACTTGCCGTTCACTTCAAAATATACATCCCACCACTCCAGCTAAGTGCCAACGTGGAAACTGGAATCGACAAATATTTGCTGGGGGGACCTTGGTCCATCCGGCTCCACTGGATCTTGTGTGTTAGATTGGATGTGTGTTAGGTCATTGAGGCACATCCAATAGAATGCCACATTTGGGTTCCCAAAAGTGAACCAGACAAGTACCCAGACGCCAAAGCTTAGCGATCGGCTATCATGTTCTTTTGCAGAGGAGCGGCAAGCCGCCAGCGACCGTCTTTCGGCAACTCCAAGATGGCGCGGGGTGAGGGAGAGCAAGGATGGAGACATGAAGCATCTAAAAGGCTGTAGAAAATGGTTTCATGGCATGCTGGTCCTGAGGGAAAAGAAGGACCAAAGAATTGGTGTGAACATGCAGAGTGATTTTTTCAAACGATGAACACATGATTGCAAGGTGTCTTTATTTGATTGTATTTGGGGCCACCAAAGGGCAATTACACCGGAGATACTATAAGATCAGATCACTCCATGTTTTGAGTACATTTGGGACATCTCTGGCGGCCAAAGAAAAGGCCTCAAGGCAGCCTCAAGGGCCCAACCTTCGACGTTCTTTGATGTTGGATTGTTTTGTGGCACTTGCACGCCATCACTTATAAAGTTCTGGGCTAACACTTGGCTAGGGACCCCAAGTTTGAGAGGTGCAGATTTCTTGCAAAAAGGCCAGTGCAAGCTGGTTAGCTTTCTTGCCAGGCTCAGAACCCCCAGGCTCGGACCGTTGGCCCATGGGCCCTGCCTTTTTGGAAGATGGAGATGCGAAAAACGCGTCCTTTGAGGAAAAAGCGCAACTCCCAATTCAGGGGTTCCTGAAGTGAACCATTCTGCACCTCCCCCAGCTGGGGTTCTCCCAGCTCTTCACAGGCCCTACGTTTCCCTTGTGTGCTTCCGCCACATCATCTCCCCGTGTTCGGAGCGCCAGGCGATCCGTTGTTGGTCAATCGACAGCCCACGCTGCATAAGCCGGGCATCATGGCACATGCAGCCAAGGCAGAAGCCTTCCGTATCAGCGGCCAACGGCATCGATTCGTGGTTTAAAGGGTATATATTTTGTTCCAAGATGTCCAATCGTGGTGGACACCGACATATTCATATTCTTGTTGGTGTTCTTTACAGGAAGACCGTTGGAGAAGGACACCAACGGTTCGGTGAAGCGGCGAAGCTGACTTTTTTTGTGCACGTTGGGTCTTCCATGCAGGTCACACATTGATAATCTTTCATGTTTCTTGAGACTCAGGTCTCGAACAGATAAAGACCGCGGGGAAAAGAACAAAGACAGCCAGGATGTATAGGAGTGTTGGAGAAGAGTTGCGAGTGCTACTGATGTACAGCCAGACATTAAGAGCCACGTAGAATCATCACATGTTCTTTGTTTTTGCCTGTCTTATATATACACATACATACATATATGTATATATGTATTGTATTCTCTTGGTGATATAAACCAACAATGTCGTTGGTTTTCCTGGTGGTCAGTCAGCGTATAACGGCATGCTAGCTGCTTTCCACATGTAATCCCGAGTACCTGTTAAAAATGCCTCCCCAATTAAAAAACGCCATGTCCAAAACCCAAATACGGTCTATATTTGTTGTTTAATTACCGTCCTTTCAAACCGCTTCTAAACTACCAACATGGTCGATTTTGGGGTAGTTTTGTTATTAGGTTCCAAAAACCACCGTAACTGCCCACATCTGTCCGCCCTCTGTGTCCACCATGGCAGGTTTTCCTTACTCCAATGGCACGGACTCACGCAAACGCATTTGCCACCGAGGTCGTGCAAAACTGCATGGCGCAGCGACATCACCTTTCGAAAGCTTTGGTTGTTAGTCTAATGAAGAATCAGTATTCTAAAAAGGTTTTTGTAGCTAGGGGAAAAGGAAGACCCTTCGATCTGGAGGTGTTTCAATGTTTGATACGAGCTTAATAAAGGATGTTGTAAAGAAAAACTTCTGGATGACTATTTGGTTTTGAAGCTCTTCTGCCAGGTGACCCTATTTTAACCCCCCTGCTTTCAGGGACCCATTATTTTAAAAAATGCGAGCGAGTTTTTCTTAAGACGGGGGGCCGCGTGCTTTTAAATAGGTGGACAGGATTAATTAGATGAGTGTACAGATGGGGATGAAGCCCAATCTTTCTCCTTTGCCAGGTGCTCTACAAAGAAAAGACCATCCGGTTGCATTATGCGCTTGCCTCAGGTATGCGGGAAAATAGAGTGGTTGATTTGATTGCTGTTGCGCAAGATCGAATCGTCTAGAAACATGATCATTTAATATCATCTACAGTATATCCTACCTCAGCGTCTCTAGGATCTTGGATTCGACCCCTCCCGATTTTCGATAAAGACCCTTGACTTGTTATTCCATATATGTTTCTAAAACGGCCTTTCGCTTCGGTCTTTTCGGCGTTCAGGTCAACTGCAACACCTACAACGCAGACTTCGATGGGGATGAAATGAATCTCCACGCCCCACAGGTGGAGTCGACAGCTGACAGCGGGTGCGGAGTGGGGCAGGCGGTCGGAGTGGCACGGAGACTACCTGGACACGAAGTCTACCACAAGATATTTGCTGCTGGTAACGTAATTTGACCCACATCACAAGGAAATGGTTTTGGATGATGCATCCTGTTGCCGGGAGCGTGTCTTGTTTCAAGAGTGTGGTCACTGGCCAGTCGACGGTCCTAGCAGCATGAGCAATGAGGCGCTTGGTGCTGCCATGTTCAGAGCTCATAGATGGGCAACCAGGACACACAGTTCACTTCACTCCAGTCAATGTGTTCACACCAGGGAAGCAGGGGTCCGACGGTTTCAACATGCTTCAACCAAAGTCCACTCCAACTGCTTTGTTCCAACCATACGGATGACCGGCCAGGATCCCATTAGCCGAATGGAAGCTCTTGCCATTGCCAAAGCGGAGTTCCAGTGAGACACCCGGAGGTTTGTTTGCGATCGCCGCAAGAACCCGTGGCGGGCATGAAGAAGCCGATCAGGTTCTTCTGCAGGATATGGTGTGTATGAGAGTGTTCATGAGTGTTTTTTCTCCAGAAACTCCTGATGAACACTCTCATAAGTGTGTTTTTGTTCACTCATGAACACTCTTGGAAGTAAGTGGTTCTTTTCATGAGTGTTCATGGTTCCGAAATATGTTTCATATCGGATGTACTTCGATCATGTAAAACACATGCCCTTTCAGCGGAGCTCTTCAAAGGCTGTGCGACCCCAGACCCTTCTCTTTCTGACAGTTCGAACGATGGGTCATCCCACCGATCCCCTGCGATCCGATCCCCTGCCGTTTGTTTAAAAGACCACCAGCCGAAGCTTTTGTTTAAAAGCTTCATTCATTGACATCAATGGGTTTGCTGGATGCCCTGCCCTTTGGGCTTTGGGTCTGCGCCTGTTCTATAAATCTTCCAATTGGTACTGGTGAAGTGCTAGACCTGGTAACGGAAGAAATCTCGCAGAATGTGACCAAAGAGTCGTATTGATGATCGCATTGGAATTTGTGTTGTCCTTCCACAGTAGGGCACCACAGTCAGCGAACACATACAGAATACAAGCGACCTTTGTAGATGACGACATTTCCATACCACAGTTGCATGGGGTTCAGCTTGGGAACAAGCCACTTTGAAGGCCTGCGTGATGTTCACAAGCTGTTCAATGTTGGTCCAATGAGTTACTGTACTAGATTTCACTGACGAAAGCTTTGCGAAAGGAGGTTGTTTTGTGTTTGGTGTAGTTCCTGAAATTGTATTTGGATTCTTAGATCCTGTTGTGACCCAAAGACAAGATGGGAAGACATCTGTCCCAGTCATGCTACGTGAGGTACTTGGTGCCCACATCCGGAAAGCCCTTGCGCGGTTTGATCCAGGCAGGGCGCATCGATTTTGATGGTCCTTGGCGTTCGGTGATCACAAATCTGCTTGGTGGGAGCGGCTGGCGTTTCTTGGACTTCTTATAGGAGTCCTGTGGAGTGCCGAAGAGTGCTATCTCGGGATGCCGGAGAGTGCGAGATCTTGTGACATCGCAACGTTCAGCGATGTTCGATCTTATTTTGGTTAACGTTATGGAAAGGGAAGAGCCTATCAGACACTTTGGGCAAGACTTTGGGCTCTTCTTTGCAAGTCCTGCAAGTGTTGCCATGCAGTAAGCCTTGCTCAGAGTTTAGATTGCTGCACGTTGCACACACACTTGCACCTAAACCAACCCACCAATTTTGCAAGGCGTGCTAGTTTGGCATTGGATGCCATTGGCATATACATATGGTATACCTGTGCTGAAACTGCACCATCCATAACCTAGATGACAGCCTTGCGACACAAAAAAAAAAAAGAAAACACACAGTGTGGTCGTTTCATCAAGAAAAACTTGACGACCTCGCGTGGGTTGTTTGTCCCTTTTCGGGGAACCCATTTTTTTTGGTATTTCCCGGTTCCTAAAGCATTGACTCCTGTGCCGCCCTCGCATCCGTGGCCAGGACCACGTCATCGCTGGCACGATGCTCACGAAGAGGGACAGTGGCTTGGCGGCGGTGTCGGCTTGTTGGTTGAAAGGGGTAGAAAATGGTTTGCTTTCGCTTTCGAATTAAGAGGACATATTTACAGCTTTATAAGTCATACATGATATGATAAATTAACCACATATGTAATTGATCCTTCCTTTTGCAATTTTTGTTGATCGTCACAAAGATCGCACTATGATGGTGGTTTAAAGCGGGGTTGTTGTTGGGTTGAATGCAGTGGATTTGCACTCACTTTCCACAAAGATCGGTCAGATGGTTTTGGCCTGCTTTTCATTGGAAAGCTTGTTTGAGCTGTTGGATGCTGTTCCCCTTAAGTCCGATGACGACAGCATCCGAATCCAGCTTAAGTCCGCCTGACAGCTTAAGTCTTGCTCCACTGGATGCAATTCACCTGACAGCCTGACAGTCCGCCTGACAACCCATTCAGCACTTAGACACAGGGCAAACGAACTCGGGCTGCCATGAGGGTGGTTCGTTTGAACCGGCGGGGTGGGAGGACGGCGGTGTCTTGCCATGGCTGTTTGGACCAAGGGAAACTTGTTTACATGCTTGATGCCATAGCAGTGTGTCACAAAGAGGCTCCAAGCTATGACAAAAAGTCTTTGGTCAATCGCTATTGTGAGTATTGTGTGACTTGTTGGGAATGGATACTTTGCACGTCAGGAAAGCGGTGTCTTTTCCGCCTTGCTGAGGTTACTACACCAAATCCGAGGCGCCAAGCTGCGCGAAGCTGCGCGCCCGCTTGGTGTGGGGGGGGCTCCGGGTAGACGCCAACGGAGGATGCTCAAAACACCCACAGCTTCCCGCTCTGAACTCCTGTGGAGCTTAAGACCTCGGGGATGTTCTGGTTGTCTCGCCTTTTTTTTAAAGGACGGATGTGAGTTCTGTATAATTAGTTCTGTGTTCAGGTCCTGGTGAAGTTGAATAACCGATTCTTGGTTGTGCTGTTCATATTGTTTGAACACCCATTTAGTTCAGTCCTTGAATTGGCTAAAGGAAAAATCTGCAGGAAACCCATGTTTTCACCTCCAAAACTATGGCTTTCCTGTAGATTTTCCCTTAAACCAATTCTGCGATTCAGGTTTGTTTGGGTGCCACCACATCGATGTGCGTTCAATTCTTTATCAACATGATGTCGCGTGCAGGTGTGCTTGCTGCTCTATGCAGGCCTGCGGCATGCGTTCGGAGCCCCTGAGTCTGGGAATTCCTCTGGACAAAAGAATTAGGAGCTTTAGGGAACATGAGTCACATACGACCAACATTTCCTACCCGCTGGGCCTTGACCTGTACCCTGCAGTAAGTGCAAGATGTATCAAGATGCTAGCGATGGCCTCCAACCTACTAGCGATGGTGGAACTGCTTTCAAACACCAAAGGGCCTCTTGCAGAATCCCTACTTCTAAGTGGGATCTCATTGGCTTCGACTTGACTTTTGACCTATACTTCATCTATCCAGCGCGGTAAAGCTATGATCATCACAGTGACGTCTTGGATCGAAGCTGTGTCGATTTTTGAACGGTGGTGGGCAGGCTGTTTGGATCGCGTCCTGGCATCGAATCTACAACCACCAGCTAGTTGACTTGCTGCTCGTTGTTCAGCGCTGGGTGATTCATCAACCCTTCATGGTTCGGCAAATCACAACCATCCTCTCGTACCACATGTCCAAAAGGACTGTGAGGTCTTTTCAAACGTATAGTATTTCCTGGTTGGTTTTCCTTTGACCACTTTCTTCGCGGCCGTGATCCGAACTGCCGAGGCTTGAGCCAAATCTAAGGCACGGAAGGGAGCGGGAGGGATTTACAGCAAGACACTGCTCATGTTTTTTTGGTTGCAACTAGTATCAGGACTAGTAGTAGTAGTAGTAGTCGTAGTCGTAGTCGTAGTCGTAGTAGTAGTAGTAGTTGTTGTTGTTGTTGCTGCTGCTGCTGCTGCTAGTTGTTGCGGTTGGCTGTGTGGTTGGGTGATAGGTGCTTCAGTGGTTTGTCGGGCCGGTGGTTTGGATCATTGGTGAAGTGCAGTCTTCTGGGCCGTTCACCAGTCAGCGGACTCAGTCGGCTCATGCAGGCCGGACCATGTGGAGGCACGGGCACACCATGTGTGGACGGCACGGGCCTTCCGCGATGGATCTGAACATCGGACAACACTGACCGCCCACACGGCCCAAGTTCTCCCAATGCAGGATTCTAGGGGTAAGGGTTGGCGTGAGCTTGTGCTTCAAGAAGCGCAACTTTTGTTTGGCCAGTGTATGGACAAAGTGCTGGACACCCTATGACGAGTTCACAGCACCAAAATGTGGGACTGCTACGGCTTGCTGCGCAGGATGTCATTTGTCAGCAGATCAAGAGTCAAAATATGTCACCATTTTCATAGGCCCGGCTTTAACCGAACCCACAGAGCCTTGGCGAAGATCCTGTAGAACAGGATTTCATGTGAAACAGATCTTGTCTCTTGTTCCTAGTAAAGCCAGGAGCCCTAGTAGCGTCCTTTGCTCCTAGTAGTAAGGCCAGGAGCCCCGTTCGTTCGTAGCGTCTAAAGTCACCTAAACCTCAAGCCCCCCTGCGAGGACGATGGTCGACCGGAGGTTGGACGGTTCGGGAGTGCAGAGGGCGTAGGTCGGTTGGTTGTGATGTTCAATCAGCATGCCCATCACCATGGCAGAGGCAAATCACGAGTTTTGATCCTGAGTTGGGTTCGGACCATCTCCCAACATGGGCTGAGGCACAATTGCAAAATCGCTAGCCCTTTCTATCATGCAAAAACATGCAAAGACTATTCTGATCGAACAAGCTTTCGCACCCAGTGATTCTGAATGATTTGAGCGATATTGATTGGGTTTGTCCATGTTTGTCCTATATTAACAGTCGGTGCGCAAATGTGTTATTTTTGACAGAACGTCCACCAACAATCATCCACTGGTATGATATATAGATATGTTCTAGTCTTAGACAGGGGGCCTCGTCTTAGACGCTGTGGAACTCCGCATGTTGCCGGAAATCCGCTCCGCTCCACCAGCGTGACCATCCCAGCGGGTTTCTCAAGGTGGGTCGAGAGGCGGTGCCAGGAGTACTCAGCCATCCAGGTGTCATAGCCAACCAGCTGATGTTCGGTATTGAATGCCTGCGAGTGCCCAAACCAATGCGGTAGATATAGGTAATATAGAATTCTAGATGGTAGTTATGGATTGTATAATTTTACGGGTAGTTTTAGGTCCTAGTATATTGGCCATATGCTCCTATTTACTGCACATCGAATCCATCTCTTGAGCACGACTTGCGCCACTCATGTGCAGACTGGGAGCAACCAAGTCGTTGCCTTCGTCCGGGCTGAGAGACGCCGGAGGACGGACAAGTCACGGGACGTGGGTCGCAGAAGCAACACTTGGATGACTGTGACCAACGGATAACAGTTATAACTCTATAACATGTTAGCATCCAACGTTAACAGTTAACAGTTAACATATGTTATGACGTTATTTGTTAACATGTTTAAACATATGTTAACTATTATTGTGTTTGCACCCAATGGATTCGTGAGGCAACATGGACCTTCATGACATCCATGAAGCCAGGTGCCAGCACATGAGCACAATATATGGGTGATATGAGATGGATCGATTGTTTGTGCCTTGTGTTGTGTTTGGTTGTGTTGTGCTGGGTTGATTGTTCTTGTATGTTCTTGTGTTTGCTTGGCTTTTGTTTTGATTTAATTTTGGTTGAAACTGATGGTTTGAAATGGTATTGGTGGGGGGTGTTCTTGGAGGAAAAGTGTTGGTTGTTATGGAGGAATCGCATGACAACTCCAATATTGACCTGATTGCAATCCAAGTTCCTGAAGGATGGGAAACACTGCCTTCAATGCAGGAGGAGGGGGGTAGTGGTAGCTTTCACACCTGCTTGTACTAGTTGCAGGGCTCCCTTGATTCAAGAGATTTCAAGAGAACATCACCGCATATCACACACACAGAAAGGCGATAAAGAACCAAAGCAGAACCGAAGAAGGGCTGCCCAAGGGGATGACTTCGTAAGTCCAATGGGGCCCCAACAAACAACAGAGTCCGACGGAAACTCCCTGGATTCGTGTTCGGTGGACATCTCAATCCGCGAGCGCGGTGCGTTCAGCGCGGTGCGTTCTTAGGCCCAGAAGACCCGTGTAGAGTTAGACCCGCCTGCCGTGCCGGGGAGCCCGGGGGGGCATCGTGAAGCTAAGCTGCGTGAAGCTGTGGGTCTACATGGTCGAGTTGACCTACCTGTATGACGTTTGCGGGGTGATTTCTTGAGTTGTTCTTGCCTAAAAAAGATGGTCAGAAGAAACTGTGCTCAGTCACTATGGATCATTATGGATCTGTGGAATTGGCCATTTGTCCATTAGTTGCCAGCCCCTCCAAGGGTTTCTGTTGGGGTCTCTGGACGGAAAACCCGGAAAGAACACCTGTGGACAATGCTCACAGGCTGCGCCCGGTGGCCTTCTGGTCTGGGAAGCAGGCGTCCCGGCGTTTTCCATCGATGGACGTGTTGGATGGGTTCAGAGTCGTTGGATGCATCGGATGACCTCTCAAGGTGTCCAATGGTTTTCACATGGGGCATCCGAATCCCAGCCACTCCATTTGCGTACATTGGGGTGGTTGACCTGGGATCAATGTAGGCAAAAATGCCATACATGGAGTGTTGGCATCATTCCAAGGCTGTGGCAAGTCCAGAAAGAGCAGAGTGGCCTTCCATACACAGGCTGTGTTCCCAACATTTTCCACCAGAGACTCCGAAAAGTCAATTCCCTCCCATCAAGACGGACCCACAAATCATACTCAAAGGTTCATGCCTTCAAGGTTCATATACAGATACATGTGTTAATCTTCGCGTCCACATGGGCTTTAACGGACTCATGTCGTTGATGTGAACATGTTGGCGTGCTTTGCAAGGGCTTGAACTCATGGTTTTGGTTGCTGGAACACTCATGTGGCTTTGGAATGCATACGTCCTCAGAATCCGCAGGATGTGATTTACACCGCTCATCATGAATGAACAGCATGCCTTTGATGCATGTGATGCGTGTACTGTACCTTTGATACTTCCCTGTGCAAAGTTCAGAAGCTCATGTTCATCTCTGAAACACGTCATGGATAGTGACGGGAGATTGCTTGCTGTCTTGCATATTGGTTGATGGAGCCTTTTCCTGAATCTCTTGTGTTCTTCTTGGAGACTTCAAAGGGTGGTGCTTTTCCTTGGCTCGCTGCAGCTCCCAATGGAGAGGGACCACTCACGAGCCGTGCAGGTCTTGAGCATGCTCTTGAAGCATCTCATCAAGATTTGCGGTGGCCAGGAGCCATCCTGCGGGGAATTGGTGCGATTCCGTTTGGGTGTCCAGCCACACACAAGAAACATAATATAGTATAGTCCTTTTCCTGTTGCGTGGCCATGAACATGCCGCTTCTATGGAAATAAACAACTCTTTTCAAAGAGCAAGAGGGGCACTCAAGTCCACTAAACATCTTACAGAGTTTGTTTGGGCACTGTTCCCTGGACCATTTCCAGGCCAGAGCTCAATCCAGACCTTCCTGGGGAGTGCGATGAAAGTGTGAACGGCATATGAACGGATAGCGTTTTCCAACACGAAAAGATAAACTACACTTACGTCATACGTTGAGGAAATCGACGCGACAGAACAAGAGGCCCCTTCAAACAAAGGCATGCAGAATGAGCACATATATACTGGTGAATCAACTATAGACTCTAGACATCAAACAAATGCTCACAGTCAGCAATTAAATGGTGGTTGTTCAAAACATACACAGACAACTGCATGTGAGCGCTCGTGTCAACATGTGACATATTATTCATAGGTTTAAGGTCTACGTAGTAGCTGGTAGGAAGATACGGAAACACGTGTCCACTCGCACATAGGCATAAGCACCAGACCATCAGAATCCACCATTTTTCCTGACACAAGAGGCACCTTAAGCTAACGAGAACTCTAGGAAGCTGATGCCTCACCTGGGATCAACCTGGATGGCAAAAGCAAGACGTCCGGGGCCACAGACGGCAGAGGACGGCAGTGTCTTTGCAAATTCAGGTTCGCGCTCCAAAGAAAATCATCCAAGCGAAAGGACAAACACAGAGGTTGGTTGAATTTTGCTGGGTTCGGGGGGGCTAGATGTTGCTCTGGAAAGCCACAGTGGTCAAAAACCACTGAGGAGATCGATCTTCATGATTCTTCATGGCGAATCATAGCGACTCTCAGGTAGTTGAGACGGGGGTTCCCATTTTCAGGGCGATGACTCCCACACCGTCACCCGTCCTAGAAAGGACGGGTTCGGATGGAAGGCGGCCCTCGGGGGGGTGTCGCTAGCTTGGAGATTCCCAGATTCAGCTGATGATTTGTCGATATTTATTGGTTTATTTCGGGGCCCGCTTTTTGTGCAGTACATGCCCCACACTGGGAATTCGTTGGAGAGTCCGGACACATAAATATCATTCCAAGCGACATGTCGTGCTGCTGTCAAGTGTGAGCACAAGTTATGAAGTCTGGAGTCTGCAAGCGAATGGATTCAATTCACAGGAATCCGCAATGATTTTTGGGCACAGCAGACACAATGTCCTTCACCGAAAGCAAAGGCCCCTGTGTTTTTCAGCAGCCCTGGGACTCGGCTTCCTTTGTGCCAAACTCACCCACAAATGCAAGTCAACAGAAAGCAACAACAAGAAGCTGGAGACCCTGGCAGATGAAGCCATTAAAAGGCAGAGGCGGCAGTGCTGTTCCCTGGGGAGAACGACACACTTGCAACAAACAACAGCAACCCCTGCAACACTTCCAAGAAACATAAAGCACATGTGCCTGTACAAAACATTACCTAAACTATCCTAAACTGAGTATGATCATTTCACAACATCTCGCCCTCCATATGGATACCCTTTTTGTCGCAAACCACGACCTTCCTTCGTCGCTCGGAACGCACCACCTGCAGAGCCCCTTACGCCCTAGGCCAGGCGACATTTGGAACGGCCGTTTGGATGGGGATAAAGAAGAGGCCGGATTGAACGAGACGAGCGAGCTGGGAGAGGATGTTGGAGTGAAAAAAGGAGGATGTAGGAGTTTTCAGAATTTCAGTCAAGGATGCTGCAAGCATGCTTGTGAAAGAATGAGTACCTTCCAGATCGTTCCAGTATACATTTGCAATCATTTACATGAACTTTAGGAATATGTGTCCAGTGGTGTAACATGGTGTAACCATCGAGGAGCGCCGGAGCTCAAACCCGTCCGGTGGCCTCTTCCAAAGAAGCATCCGTTTGTGGTTCCGTTCTGTTTGAGGTTCCCCTGCAGCGGTGATTCTTGGAGATTAACCATGCAGTCGGTGTGCAGCATGAATCCAAGAATCCTAGAATTCGTTTAAACATGTTTAAACAAAAATGTCCCTAGCACTTTCTGTCTGGGTGCCCTGTCTGGATACCTGTTTACGTAGGGTAGGGTAGTCGAACGCCAGGACACTCATTATGATCCTGGTATCATACAGTCCACCTGTCGTTCCTGGGCGACCTAGTCGTCATGTCGTTCCTGGGCGATGGAGGCGATGTTCGCTCAGGCCACCACGTGTTTCCGAACGCAGCGACAAAAGCTGCTGACTGTAGCCACCCGTTCGAGCTGGGAGTGGTTGGTATTTTGAGACAAAATGAACTTGAAGGCCCGTATACGAGTTCTTGGTTACGGGTTCTTATCTTCAGGACTGGACGGACGGGGCACTAGCAGAGACTCAAAAATGGTCAAAACATGTGAAAACCCAGTGTGGCTGTTAACTGTTGTTGATTCATCAATCTCCAACTGGATCAAGAGCCAGACGAGCCTTTTGTGGTGCCTCGGTCCGGATAGGGCGCTGGGATGTCTATCTCTAGAGTTTTTGGGACACTCCTTCTAACGGAACGTGTCAGTATCATCAACTCCAGGCTGTCAGATCTTAAAAAAACACCATCTTGCGGAGTCGTGAAATTCTCGGGATTGTGAACATCCCCGCCCTCCGAGTGCTTGAAAGTGTGTTTATCGATTCTTTGCATTTGGTCAAGGTGACTGTGACGCAAGTTTCTTTCGATTTTCAATAGAGTACACTGCCTCAAGACCACAAGGTTTAGATTTACAATGTGATCCTTTTAAACTGAGATTCCGCCATGCTTCTGAGCATCAATCGACGGGCCCAACGAAAAGTGATACTGCGCCCTTTCTCAGGGCTGACAAGACATGAGACATTGAAGATACATGAGACCAACTACGAGCAGGTTCTGGCTATATGTACCAACGCCCCCGTTTGTAAAGGGGAGACCTCATGATGCTCTCGTTTTCCGCAGCTCGGCTCAAAAGCTGATGCAGTGGGGCCACACCGCCACGTGTCAGTGTGGGCTTTGCCCTGCGCTGACGGGACCTTGCGGGTGCGGAGCTTGCTTGGGGAGCTTCAAGATTTCATTGAAGCTCACCCACCGGCGGTAAGGGAGGGTCCGGCACGACCTCCCGGACCTGGAGATCGAGCTGAGGAGGACCTAACAGGGCAACCAGGTCAGTTGAAGTCAGGGAGAATTCGGACAGGGCATCAGAAAGGGCAGAGGCATCCACAAGGGTTGAGGAGATCCACGAGGAACCACACGGGGCAGCAAGATCCAGAGGGCAGTCCAGAGAGAGAGAGATCGAGATCAAGACGGTCGAGGAGAAGGTGGAGATAGTCGTGATTGGCCTGAGCCTATTCATCCACGACGAGAAGTACCAGAAGAGGAAGCCAGGAGGAGCTTGGCAGCCAAGGTCAAATCATCTCCGCCACCTCATCGTGAGCATCCATCCAGGGAGCGAGAGATCGGGTGCAACGTGAGGAGGATCAAGCTTGTGAGGAGGAAGAACGAACACCGGGGTAAGGGAGGTAGAATCGATATCTCCTCCCCCCTGAGGCAGCGGACGAGGAAAGGTCGGAGGTTGAGAAGAAGAAGAAGAAGCGTAGAAGGAGGCGCCGAAGGGAATCCAAGTCAGAAGGGAGGAAGTCATCCAGCTCACCACGTGCTGCAGCAAGTCGTCCATTCGCCGTACCGGATAGTGCAGCTCCCTTGGACCGCATCCTCTGCATCTACTTGGAGCACTTGTGGGCGGAAGGATATGGACGCGCACTGGCGGCTGATACGGTTGCAGCCATTCAGGACGCTCAACCGGATGTCTGCAAGCGACTTCCGGCCACTTGGAGACTTTTGAAGGTTTGGAACCAAAATGAGATCCCCTGCCGGGCTCCCCCATTGCCCGAGGAGGCTTTACATGCCATGGTAGGGTATGCCATGTTCAAGGGCCAGGCCTACTTCGCACTTTCTCTCCTCGTGGGATACTACGGTGTTCTGCGTGCGGACGGGGGAGATTTTGGAGTTGAAAGCATCCCAGGTGGCGGTGGATTCTGAACGCGGCCCAGCCGAGGGCGGACAACGCCAAGGTGCGGCCGAGAGTGTGACGGTCACATCTGAACAGGTAATTCGGTGGTTGCATAGGTGGGTGCACGAGGCTTCTTCCCGAACCCCTCTCTGTCCAAAACCAGCGCAGTGGCGCAAGCTTTTCAATGAGAACCTGGAGGCTTTAGGTTAGACCGCACTCTCTTCGGAGAGGTGGTGCAACCTATTGGTTCAAAAAGTGGGGTACGATGGAAAGACTCCTGATCTACGGTCGTTGGCAGAATGCCCGTACCGCTCGGACATATGTGAACGACGGCTTAGCAGCCCCAGCTTCCATGCGAATCCCGTGGACGAGACCCAATCGTCGCTTCAAACAAATCTTTGTGAATTCATTTCACAGCAGTTTACCCTCGCTTGAGCCCGCTCGCAAAGCGACCAGGTCAGGGGGAAC
>CAXAMN010026794.1:299586-364675 GCA_963970005.1 Durusdinium trenchii | reverse complement strand
AAAAAACAGAGCGGTTGAGGGTCCAGTCTTTATCTTTTTTTTGATCTACGGTCGTTGGCAGAATGCCCGTACCGCTCGGACATATGTGAACGACGGCTTAGCAGCCCCAGCTTCCATGCGAATCCCGTGGACGAGACCCAACCGTCGCTTCAAACAAATCTTTTTGAATTCATTTCACAGCAGCTTACCCTCGCTTGAGCCCGCTCGCAAAGCGACCAGGTCAGGGGGAACTGGAAGGAGGGCAAAGACCAAGAAGTCTTCTGCAAAATAGTGAGAGTGGCTGAAGGGGGCCGGTTCTTCTTTTCGTTTTTCGCGTAAAACACAATGAGAGATGACTTTAAATGAGGGTTATGGGCCCTATTTTTCTCCGGTTTGGCGGAGAAAGTAGGGGTAACCTTCACCAGTTCCTGGGCCCACAACTGTTCGGCTTGGCGGCAGTTGTGGGGGGGGACTTTCAGAGTACTGTCAGTTAGTTTTGATGACGGTTTCACTTTTAACTTTGACTAAATTGGCCTTGCTTAGCAAAAAACAGAGCGGTTGAGGGTCCAGTCTTTATATATATATATATTATGCTGTATATGGAACTACATCTGCCCAGGCTCCCGTTGCGAGGTGTCTAAGAATAGCATTTAAAGGTTCAGGGATATGATATTCATGAAAACCACCCTAAACAGGGACCCCTGGGGCCGGGACTGGGCCCTTCCACCATCGTGGTTTGTCTACATCCTTCGGATCGAACAGCGGGTTTTCCTTGTTCTCATGCCACGGAGGCCACCATCATCTTCCGTGGTACGGATCTGCTTCAGGGGGTGGGTGGCCCAGGGAGGAACGGACGCCGGCGGGGAGTGGAGGCGTCGTTCCCATGTGTTGGTGGTACACATCGGGCACGGGAGACGAGGGAAGGAGGTTAGATTCACAGACGACCACGCGACGGTCGTGCTTCAAGATGAAGTCAGGTTCGTTCTGTGAAGTTGACTAGAACCTCAGAGCTGGTTGGTTTCATAAACTATCATTTGTCCACATGTTCCAAGCTCTTCTAAGCTCTCAGAAGAGGAATCTTTGTTCGGAGTTTGGGGATCCGTCTTAGTCATGCGTGAGGCAGAACCAAGAGGGATGGAATCATCGCAGATGGACGGTGAGGGTTTCCGCTGGACGGTGCTTCAGAGGGATGGAAGTGTGTGTGCGGTGTGTATCAGGACTTTTAAGGGGTCAATCAACACCCCTTAAGCTGTAAGGGGCTATGAAGAGACATTGGTATATATCATTGGAGGCTTTGGCCAGCTTCTTCGAAGTGACCTTTTTGGAGTCTCTAAATGACTTTTACAGGCCTAAGTGACCTCAAGCCCAGGGATGAAAAGGTCACTTTGAAGAACCAGGGGTAGTTAAACAATTTTTTGGGATGATGACTTTTCTTTGAACATTCGGATGATGGTGTGTTCAAGATAACAAGGCGGTCACGCGATCGAAACGACCCGAAACGAGCACACTCAGGTTCTTGACAAAGCTTCGTTTGGTTCGGGGGCCTGGCCATGACTGCCATACGTTTTCAAGAACGTTGCCAAAAGAGTATGTACATGACTTCTTGAATAAGAATGGAACCTTGTTAAATGGGCCTTTACTTTTGCCTTTCTTATATTATCTTATAATTTATAATCTTACTCTTTGTTCCCCATGACTATGTTCTGTGCCTGACCTAGCTTTTTGATAAGAACAACCAATCTACCAGCTCAAGACGCAAACATGACAGGGTGGCAGCGTCTGTGCAGGGAATTCATGGAACAGTGTCACAGTTTCTTTGACCGAGTGGTTGATTCGTTAATCAAGTTTCTTGGCTGTTTGTTTCGTTTGTGTGCTTCATTAAACTCGATACTGGACAGCCCAGCCTACAAACTTTGTCCCGAAATGATGGGGCATGGCATGGTCAATGATCACGTCCTTGCCATACAGTGGCCATGTACAATGGTGATCAGGGAACCCTGCTGGACGAATGGGATCGGATTTGGAATTCATCGGGCCTGTCTCAAGGTGCAGAAACTGCTGGCATCACGTGGAGCTGGGCATGGAATTGATGGGAGACGCATCGGTCACCCAGAAACAGTTGCGACAAGGAGGACAGGCAGAGGTGGGACACAGGCAGAGGCTTGGCTTTGGTCTATGGGCCCCCCCATGTCACGACTGCTGACCTTTTGAACGCAGTCGTGACATGTGTCAGGTTCTAGAGACGTATTCCCTCCGATTGGGCTTGTTCAACGGTTGAATAGTGTTAATAAGGAGACCCCCCAAACCTTGAAGGAGACCCCCCAAACCAGTAGGTGTTTTTGGCCTTTGCGGTTTCATGCAGTCGACGACATGCAGTGGCCCCCAGCATCGTGTGAGGTGAACACACTCTCTCAAACCAAGGGCCATCAAGGCCGCCAAGAATCCTTCATGCTTAAAGTGGAGCGACGCGCCGCATGAAAGAAATCCCAAAGTGACTTCGCAACTTCATCATGATTCGGAAGTTGCAGCACTTTCATGAAGTAGGTGTTGGTCTATTTTCCTGCTTCCAGTGTTTTTTTTGACGTCCCTATTCAAATCCACACCCAAGATGTAGATGTCTACTCGTGGAGAATCTGCAGCACCTGCGGTCCGATCGACCAAGTTCTGCTCGGTGCAGCCACGCTGTGCCAGACACATGTGCTTCGAGCTCTTGGGTGGCAAGTTGGCAGGCGAGCTCTTGGGGGGACGAGGGTCGGGATGGGGGCTCTTGGTGGGTCGCCCGGGCAGTGATTTCTCCGAGCATTTCTGTTTGCAAAAGAATGCCACATTGTGCACGCCATGCAAAATAAGTTCCCAGAAGACTTGGAACCCAAGCACTATACACTTGACCTAGGTGGTTGACCATCCAGACCAGTTTATACACTCCCCAAGAAGCATTGGACTCTACAAACCTACCAGAGGCCCAATGTTTACAATGACAAGGACAACCGTGTGTTCACCTCGCCCAACAGGTTTCTGAGGTGTGAAGGATATGAACCAATGTACTCGTGTGAGTCTAAGCTGTTCAATGCCCGTGTTCGACACATGTCGACACCAAAAGGGTGAGGACACTGGATTTTCCGATGTTTTGGAACGCCTTCCATGCGCTTGTCTGAAATGGATTTTGGGCGTTGGGCGAGATACAAGGCCATTGACCATTCAAGGAATCGGAATCATTGATGATCAGCACCACGAGAAGCATGCTCCCCGAAGCAGAGCCCTAGAACAACATATTGCATGTGTTATTTTTTTCATGTGTCATTTCAGGTTTCCATTACAAGCTGACGAAGATCTATGAAACAAAGTCCCTCTTGGGATTCCCATATCACCGACCGGATGTATATGTGTGTTCAGACCCTCAGATCTTCGACTTTCAATCGAAAACCTCGACGTGACGGTCGAGCCAGGTTTGTGGCTCTCCGGAATCGCTCGGTGGGGGGACCGCGTTGGGTGGGCGGACGGTCGTTGCTTCTCGGGGTGAGAAGTGCAAGTGGAAGTCGGCGTTGACTTGGCACATGTGTCAGTCTTTTTGGGGTGGGAATATCCGCGGTCAAAGTCTATGGGTTCATGTTGGCTTCAAGGTCACATGATGTCGCTAGAAGACATATACTAGTGTGTTTCATGTGTTTCTTGATCGAGAGAGATGAGTAATG
The DNA here is from genome assembly GCA_963970005.1 of Durusdinium trenchii. Lineage (NCBI taxonomy): Eukaryota > Dinophyceae > Suessiales > Symbiodiniaceae > Durusdinium > Durusdinium trenchii. The sequence goes on along the minus strand of CAXAMN010026794.1, from coordinate 361,004 downwards.
GGTGACTATGTTCAAGTAAAAAGTTAAATAGTGTCTCTCCCAACCAATATACTATAGACAGATGACTATAGTATGAACGTGTATGAACTATAAGGTCTTGTCTTTGGGTGTTCCGGGTAGGTTTATAGACAGCATCCTTTTTGGCCATGTCCTTGAGGGATCAAGAAGACAAGAAGAACACATACATACATCCGTTTGCCAGCAAGGCAAAGTCGTTGTCCAGGGGTCTAACAATAATAAATAGAGGTTGCTGTTGTGTGCGCCCAACGAGGGCATTTTGTGCCTATACGAACTAGTAGCTTGTACGTAGGCCCAGGATTGCCATATCAAGATCTCGCCTGTGGTTGTTGCTTTGATGCGACTACGAGGGGAATACTGATCTCTTGCTCGGTGGTAACCCCTGGGACATGGGGTTAGCAACCCGGATCCGCTTGCAAACCCAGCATAAAGCACGTGCATCGATCCGTTTGGGAAGCACGGGTGGCTGCATGGTGTGCACCCCATTCCGCGGCGAAGGCTTTTTACTTTGCTTCTCCAGATGCGGGGCTTCACTTGCGCCTATGAGGATTTGATTCTCAGCCAGGAACCTCAGGACATACCAGGAACAGGATCTACTACCTGTATTGAAACAAAAAGGCCGTCCGACACATGTTTTTGTTTTTTCGTATAACTCAGGTTGCAAAGGATTTTTTTTGGCACCTTGCTGGTGTGGGATGCCAAGTTCTGATTTCCTATGAACCACAGACATCCCTTGCGTTCGTGTGGCGAGCTCGTCACCGAGAGAGATGTCCGAACTCACATGGGCCAACGTGGATGGCAAATCGGAAAGGTGACGAAACCATGTGAATTTCAGGGTAAGTATACTCTGCACTAGTGAGTTGGGACTCATAATTGGCACAACTCCTAGCTCATTTGGGGGTATATAGTATATATGTTTCAAGTGGACCGGCCCAAGAGGATCCTCGGAATGTTTCTAGGATCTTGATCAGACCACCGAGCTTTCGGCGTAGTGGAGAGTGGAAGAGTGGATCCGGTGCAAAGGGTGATGATCCGGTGTTGCGACTTTCATTTGTTCACAGCAGATGGGTGTCTTAATTGGAATTGGGACCTCAACAACAACCAAAAGGAAAGATACATCAAGACCCAATGATTGGAGGATCTCCTGGTACCACTGAATTTCCCAAACCCCATTCAAACTGCGGCGTTTGAGGACCCGAAATCGATGAGATCAGGAGTGAAGCTTCACGTCGCTTTTTGCGCCCAGCGACCGAGCGACGAGACCCCCTTTTGGGGGAGGTCCATGTTCAAATGTATCGTGGATTGAGATGGCACCCCTCGAAGATGTCCTCCCTCCAACAGAGTGGCAAATGGCCTATTTGTAGAGGAAAGCAGTCTTCCGTGCCACTTCCATGTTTGTTGGATGGAGGTTCAGATGGACCCCCATCTACCCCTGGAACCAGTGTAATTTGTCCAAGGACTTGTGGCTGCCTCAACGTATTGTCAAGCACTTGTAGCTTTGGTTGACGTATGATATCAAAGCATGGTAGGGTAGCGGGTAGTGGTAAAGACTGCTAAGATACCTTTACTTATCAAATTGGGCCTAACAAGAGAAGCATGTTTCGCCTGTTGAGCCTCAAACAGATTGACTGCATATTGGGACTTTAAATGATCTGTAAAAAAATCGTTTGGTCCAATCTCGGTCAGGTTCTTGACTCAACGCGAACGCTTGCCTCACGATCTCCCTTATCCCCGGCCAAAAAAAGTAACTCTATTCGAGATATGTTACTGACCAATGATGGACCAATGCCCCAGAAAGCCATTAGCAAATGCATTCAAAGCCCCATCACTGCTTGGGGATTTCGGGCATGTGTTTTTTTTTGCACAGGACTGAGTTGGTGAAGCAAGCGCCCGGGAGCCCGGTCCCGCGTCCTCCCGACGGATGACGGGGGATGACCCGTGCTGCGAAGCGTTTGGCAAACGCCACGGGGAGAGATTCACACAGAGCGCCCAGCTATGTAGTAGCTATGCTCAAAAATCAGACGGAAAGCTGTGAAGGAAGCTGTGAAGGAAGCTGGAGGGTCTGAGAGGTTCTGAACCACCGAGCAGTCGTCAAAGATACTCCCCAATCGAGGAATCGAGTACCTTCTCAGCCTCCAACCAAATGGGTTTGGGCAAGCTTTAGGGTATGCTTCTCATCCTGCAAAAGGTCTCGCATACCTCCTTGGGATCATTTCTTTGGCCCAACAAGTCCAGTTCTCACCCCGTAAAGCCCAAGCTTGGTCTTTGACCTCCTTGAGGAGTAGTGTGTTTGTATGACCCTGTTTCTTCTAGGGTAGGTATAGTCAGTTCGGTGCACCATACAGACACCGCTAGCTCGGTCTTCAGGCGTGAGGCGGCCATTGAAGTGGCGGAAACCTGGCAAAAGCGCCACGTTTGGGACAGAAATGCATCCCATGGGCATCCAATGTGATAGACACTGATATTTCATGATAATTCTGAAAGCTGTAAACCAAGATTTTAAAGATGAGTGTATAATTCATGAACCTAATGAACCGAATTGCACCCTAAACGTTTGCCTTGGTGTTTGAAGTGGAAATCTCGCAGGCTTGAGCGAACGGCGGGCGATGTCATGTTGGCAACGGTCAAACCCCGTCCTGGTTCAAACCGAACTCATTTTGAAGGGTGTACGAACTGGCCAGACAAAATGCAAACATATTCAAACAAGATCTTGTTGGTAAATTTGCTGCGAGTTAACTCACTTGATTTGAAAAGGTTCTACCCTAGTTGCAGCGTAGCAAATGACAGCCATGGAAACTGCCTACTGTTGGATGGCACATGATGGCGCTGATGACACTGCCAGGGTCCACAAGCACGACCCGGCCACACCGCTGTCGGGTTCCAAGGAAATACAAGCATCAAGCAAGCAACATTTACTATATTAGACTATTTTATACACAAATATATATATATATATATATATAGTTGTTTCTGGCTTCTCATCATTTAAGAAACACTTTTACACCGTGTTTCTTCCAAGAATACATGCCCTTCGTGTCCACAGTTTTGCTCGCAGGCGTCATGCACGCCATTTCTTCTGCTCCTTGGGCCCGCACATCGAGCTGAGGCCTCATAAGCCTAGCTTGCAGGAACTCTCCAGGGCCTCCAGAGTTCTGTCGGGTACCCCAACGGGGGTGGCGGGACGATGGAGACTGGGGCTGTCTAAAAGAAATGATAAATACATCCTTGTATAACTAATTGTGCCTCAACAAGAAACATCCCCTCCCTTAAGCTTGACCTTGCTTGTTAGACGGACCTAGACGTGGGAGGGGGCTGGGTCATGAGACAGATGCGTCTGAGTGGCGGTGTCCAACGGACCTGATGACAGACCTGATGCCGGACCTGGCATGTTCGAGGTCTCCGCAGGTGAAATCACTGACGGACCTTGGTCTCGGACTGGGTATGGACGGCGATGGACCTTGGAAACCCAACCCACACTTGGAACTCAAAGGGAAAAGGTGCGAATCAAGCCTGCACTTCTTTACATTCAGGCGTCACGGAGAGTCCTCGCTGCTTGTTGTTCGGAGCAAGGGCACGAAACATCCCGCCCTCTCCACCGGACATCCGGCGACTGGCGTCGCTCCAACCTGCGCGAATCGGCGGAACCTCTTCGACTCGGCCCTCGAAGCAGACCGTCGGAAGGTTTCAGCAGAAGCAGACCGTGGAGCACCTCGAAGGTTTGGTCATCGGCGCGGATGCCCAGCAAGGGGGAGCGACGGTCGGTCGGTCTCCGGGTCTGCGGGGACGGACGGAGGTCGGGCGAGGCCGACGGAACTACGGAGACGCTCCTGAAAGCATGGAACTGGGCGCATGACATTGTATGCGTAGTTAGCTGGTTTTTGGTGTATATGGTGATTCTAGAAGAGGAAGGAAGCATATTTTAGGGTGTTGCTTGGTATAGGTAGGCACAAGGGAGATGATTCCTGGTGCCTCTTTCCTCTCTGGCTCTCAGGTTCAGAGTTGTCCCACCTTCTTCATGTGGAGAGTTGTAAAAACGCACCTTTGGAAGTCAAAGAGTCGGTCAGAGTTGGTCAGTTGGGTTCATGCACCCGGCCAAAGCCACGGCTCAGGCAAGATGAAGGAGTTTTGGTCTGGCATGATCAACAAGTTGGAGACCTGGGAGGGGAGCTGTGAGGAATCTGGACTCCCAGCCGGGGATTTGAATCCTTGATATGTGAAGAGGGAAATCCAAAAAAAAGAACTCAAACATGAGCGCATCCGATGTCTTCTGGCACTTTTGGCAGTCATATCTTGGTCACGCCAGCGGTCTAGATGGACTTAATTATCCAAGTGCAGCAAAACCAAAAACACCTGACAGATCGCGACGCGAGGGCATCGCAAGGGCACAAGCTTCACCTGAATAGAAACCCTGGAGCATGTCCCATCCAAACGGCTGCAGGACTAGGACATGAGTATATAACAGAAATGGTGATGGACTCTCAGCGGGAATAGCAAGATTACAGAACATGAGCCAAATCGCCGGAATTCCCAAACTGGACCCTAACAACTCCCAAGAGTACCTCCCGCCAGACAAGAGTACCTACACCTGAGACTCCGAAGACCCAAGAGTTTCATATCTACCGGGTTCATCTCATCACCTAAGACCTGTCAGTATTGTCAGTGACCCACCGATACCAGGTGTATCCCCATTGGACAACGCCTCCCAGTGCCACGGAACTGTTTCGCAGCCCGGGACGCTCAGCGGACCCAGAAGGTGGGCAGATTCTGAGCTGGCTCGGTCAGACCGAGGTCGTGGGTATGTCCATTTGAGCTAATGTGACCAGTCTGAAAGGATACCACCATGTTGCCAAGGATTCTTGTTTGAAGGCTAATTGGCTAATCACGTGAGATTTGTGAGTGTGGCCGTGACAATACAGCGTTGGTGCTACAGTCTCAGTGTGCCAAGACGCAGCCCTGGCATTTTTGTTCGAGCGTGGAACAACTCGCACAGAACATTTATCATGCGAACGCTTTTAACACGCTGAAGGTGGATTATATCAGATGGTCCCATTGACAGTGTTCCTTTCTGCTGGCGAGTGGATGGTAGGCTAGGTTATGAGGGTTGGAAGTGCTTATTTGCGTTATTTACTTTTCTAAATCTACACTGAATTGGATTGGACGGTGCGGTTGCCACTGCGCCAGGTCACATGCTGTAAACGTGTGACAATTCTATAAGACCCAGAGATGGAATTGGAGAATGATGAAGGGATCCCCGTTGAGCTGTTCAACGCAGCTGACCCTTTGTTGCAGTACAGTATAGCAGTTTGTAGCCACCCAAGTTTGTAGCCACTTCATGTTCACTTCCGCTCACTTCGATGAAGTCATTTTAGATATGTTGTTTTTACCACCCGACTTGGGTCCAAAAATCAGACGCTCAGTCGAACTCCAGATCGAAGATTCTCGGCCAGAGATCGCGCTGCCGGGGTTCCGACGGATCGACCCGGCCAAGTCCTTCACCTGGGAACCAGGTGCTTTTTTAAAGATGTCTTGATAGAAGGTCAGACGGTCAGACGTCCTTGAATAAGGTGCCCTTCTTATCAATAAGGTGTCCAGGCCCAGGGTTCAAGATCGCAGACCCATTCAACGTGGGCGGGTTTCTGCCGAATCTTCCGGACTCGGGTGCCTCCTGGTGGTGCCCCGGTGCTTCATCGGCGTTGCTGAGTCCATGGTGCAGACCGGGGCCAAGGGATCCAAAGTGAACCAGCAGACGGCCTCAGATACGACATGATACGACAGATGACGTGGTCTTAGGTCTATGGTGACCATGGATGACCATGGGGGGTGTGAATTGGGATCGTGAGCTGTTGATCTACAACCAGAATTGGAAGATGGCTGCACGGTAGAGGGTTTCCTGATTTCCAGTCTGCTGAAGTGAAGCTGCTCAACTAACTTAACCTAAATGTGGTTTTTCAAGAATGAGACCCAATGAAGAGGTTGGTACTTTGTTTGCACCGTGAAACTCCAGAGACTTGGATATCATATGGACATACAAAAAAAGCTGAGTTCTTTGGGATTTGTCCACCGGGGGTGATTTCAGATGAGCCATCATGCTGATAATTCCTGACGCCATGCAGAGAAGCCATGAGAAGTATACAAATTTCACACCCTACCAGGCTTGCCGCTACAGATTCAATTCCAAGGATTTAAGTTTACTATACTGAGGTGACTGGGAACTGCGGACACCCAGGTTGGTCCACCACCCGGACTGCTGAAGGATGACTATATATGAGGAACATTGATGACTATGAACTACTGCACCAATTCAGGGCATCACATGCCGCCGCCGTACCGAGCCATCATGACCGCCCTAGCGTACCGAGCCACAAGGTCCCAGGTCAGCTGTTGTTTGGGGCAGCAGGAGATGACGGGACGGGGGGGTGAACTGGACGGGCACTCCAAGTGTTTTGGTGAAGGGGAGGTCAAGGGGCCGTTTCATGAATGAACTGAACTCACGTGAGAAATAAGGAAACACTTTACTCCATCCAAGTCCAAAACAGTTTGAAACACGTGGCTTCAGGTGGCTTTTGATTTCTGGATTACCCTTCTCCCATCAGTCCTCCCTTAGGGGGTTGCTCCGGTGGCCGTTCATGCAGCGCATTTCGTGCGCCGTGCCCGGCCGTGGAGGGCGACACGGACCGTGGCCGCCGATGGGGCCATGGTGGGCCCCGCCATGGTAACCTTTTGTTTGAATTTGTTTCAGGCGATCTTGTGTTTTCCCTATGATTATAGTTACAAGTCTTTACATGTAGTATATATTATATATATATATCCCCTTTTCGGAATATGTGTGTCTTTGTCTTTCTTTTGTCTTTCTTTTATATCAAGGTTCCTTAAGCCAGCAGGTGCAAGTTTGTGAAACCGCAAGAAACACATTTCCGAGACAACCTAATCAGGACGATATCACGCACTCCCAGCTACCAGAAAAACTGGAAACTAAATCGTGTTTTGCACAGTAGCAACAAAACTTTGTAAGACTAAGTGTTTGATAGTTTTTGAGGGGTCCATTGGGCGTAATCATTCCCTTTGGCCAGTCCATTCTCTTTGCAGATGTTTATAATGTATAATGGTATCAAGAAATGGCTGCTCATAACATGTCAAAACCATTCAACACACATATATATATATATTAATATTAATATACATATAACTTACATATAAGGACCCGTTTGTTTATGACCAGCACAAAAACAGGCTGCTGTTAGACGCAGCGTGCACTCGCATGTGCGTCTTGCAGTCAGACATCAACCTCTTGGGATGATTGCCGCAGGAGCTCGAAGGACGTCTTCCACCCCTAATGGGGACACAGAGGCCGTCGTCCGGAGTGGTGGAAGTGGGCTGAGTGTTCGTCGTTTCGCGCGGGCGAAATACGGCTGAACATTGGGTACCATGCAAACCAACTGGTGAAAGAAAGAAAGGAATGTCATCTGCAGCCCTTGTTATCTGGTCTATATGCACAGCCAAATCAACCAAATACATTACACCGGGGTAAAAATGGATGGCGCAACTCCGGGCAGAAAGTAGCGAGGCTATACATGGCTCAATTCATGTGTGTGTGTGTAACGGGTTTTCTGCTAATAGACGGCTCAACACACCTTAAGGATAAAAGATCTTAAAGAAACAAAGGTCATGTTGCGCCATGTACTGGAGAAAATTTGGGTAGATTTGCCAATTGTCTCAATGGCCAGTAGATGGCACAATGGCAAATTCCGAGCCATGCTGGACGTTGGCTGCCTGTCCGGATCCAGACTGCCGGGTGCCGCGACGGCCGTTGAGCGCGTAGAGCTGCAGCCATGGCAGCTGCAGCGATGTCGGTTTCGAAGCAAGAGGATGGCTTCCAGCCGACCCTTGGTGATGACACTGGCCTTGACCCATCGATCAAGGATCTGGAGGTTGAGACCGGCAGCTGCAGCGATGTCGGTTTCGAAGCAAGAGGATGGCTTCCAGCCGACCCTTGGTGATGACACTGGCCTTGACCCATCGATCAAGGATCTGGAGGTTGAGACCATGTATGCTACTTTGCTAGCTCGTACCGGCGGACCTTATGAGCTGAAGCAGTGGTTCACAGAGGCGGGCTTCTTGCTGAGCTTTCCGTTGTCACCAAAGAACCAGACGACTGCTGAAGAGACCCTACTCTCGGAGCAGCAGAGAAAGGAGAATCTTGTGGCTCTTTCCCAGCGATTCCGAGAGATTGGTGTGATCACTGGATCCTACGAGCTCTTGGACATTGAGGCTAACCTGGAGAAGTGGGAGTGCTGTGTGTGTTTGCTGAGGTACCAGGACCGTTGGGGGAACCGTTACTGGCGCAACAAGTGGGCAAAGCAGGCTCGTGGCACGGTTTTGTTCATCAACCCGGAGGATCAGTCGGATGTGCGGTGCATCTCCTACAAGCTGGAACGTGGTGCGGAGGTGAGCACGCGACAGCATCGGGAGGAGGGCATTGACGAGACCCAAGATCTCAAGGAGGGTCGTGTGGCGATCTTTGATGATGACACAATTCATACCTGTGTTACTTTGGCCAAGGGTGGTGCAATCACTGGTCATCTCAGTTCCAAAGGTGATGGGTCTTACTTTGGTGTGACGCTTGCTTGTGGACTCAAGGGGCAGATTTGGGATGCCATTACTGATGGCTTTGGTTCCGATTGGGTCAAGCTGTGGAAGAAGAAGGGCAAGGAATACGGTGCCCTGCATGGCGTGGATGACCTCATGATGGTTCCAGCCACGCAAGGAGGCCTGATGATGGGTGATCATATGCAGGGCTACATGACGACTGCTCTCCTTGCCGGCAATCATTTGGCAACTCGTGAAGAGCTGATGTTGTACGATTCTTGTGTTGCTGCCATGGAGCAGTATGGTGCTTTGATCTTTGACAAGCTTGCAAGAATTGCGGCAGAGCAGCTTGGGAAGGATGGCTGTAAGGTGGTCTCCTTCGAGAACATGTGTAAGAACCGCAGAGGTTTGCTCGGTGATCGGGAGCACACTGAGCTGGCTTGCCGATACGAGCGTGATCGGTGTATTCTTCTGGGGCTCAGCGATTGTGAGTCCAAGCGGTACACTCCTCACTCAGCATTCAACACTCATGGCTTTGAAGAGCCAATGTATTGGATCATCACCCATTCTGATCAGCTCAACTCCATGATCGGCAAACTAGATGATTTGGTGTGGGGTTCTATCACTGAGGCTGAGTTCTTGACCATGTATCCTCCTGCCAACCTGGACAAGATTGGCACCGACCCGATCATCGACTACGAGGGCTTTGCTTTCCTGGAGATGAAGACAATTCCTGACAGCGTTGTGTACCTCAAACTTCCTTGCGCAGAAAGTGTTACTGTAGTTTGATCAAGCATAGGCAGCATAACAGGTTTTAACATTATACATACAGTGGTTTCAGAGCAGATAGCACAAACCTCTACATCTCCTTTAGATGGGGGTCCATATAAACCACCTCTTGGGGTCTGTGCCATCCACTCTCAATCCACTAATCACTAAAAGACTATATACAGTATATGAGAGTCAAGAAGCGTTTCTACGGGTGGCTGGCTGCATGTTGCGAGTCATGTTCTTGAACCATCAGCACCAGCAAAAGCAACCAGCCACGAGCCACATAGAAACCTTTAAAATACACATCACATGAATTCATTCCTAATGATGTCCTATAGCGAAGTTCGGAAAAAAGGAAACGCGATGCAGAAGGATTAAAGGCCAACATGTCCTACATGGTGAGGTACATGTACCGCAAGATCAAGAGTGTCGCGTACTACAAGTCACACAAGCTGCAGGTGGAGAATATCCCCTACTTACTGCAACTGGGTGCAAAGGCTGGTCACATCTTCCCCTTGGCTCAGCATGTGTTGGACCTTTTGTCCCCCGGCGTTTTCCAGCAGAAGATGGAGCGGGTCTTGGCACAGGTCGTGACTCTGCTGGATTTTGCGGATCCTGCGAACACTTTGCTGAGCCGCATCCGCATGGGGCATGCTCTGACTGTGGCCAAGGCCAAGCGCAAGAAGATGCCCAAGGACCCACTGGCTGGTTTCGATCAGCGCCCCTTCGATGTCCAGTGCAGGATTGTGATCAACAGTCCGTTCGTGAACTTTTCAAGAGAGGTAGCCGAGTTGTTCCAGGCAGATCGTTGTCGAAATTTAATGTGCCACAAGGGACCCTCTTTGCTACATGGAAGTTGTATTCATTCGGATCGCTTCGCGACAACAACCGCTCGCACCAGTGGCTCTCAGAGAGGGGTTAAAAGAAGTGCCAATGTCATTATTGTTGGACCCGTTGATACATTGTTTAGTTTTCTCCTATATTTGCATTTTGCAAAAGCATTGTTGGATTCATTTTTCGACCCCCTTGAAATTGTACATTTTCAAGGGGGTCCAAAAATGGAGGGATTATACTGGCTGCAGATGTGATGTGACTAGCGCAACGCACTCACCGGTGTTGATTGGCCTATCTCATGTGTCCCAAGCACACTCGAAAACATGGGCTGTAAACCTATCTCATGTGTCCTGACACTGCCAGAATGCTAGATTCTTTGGCATGTCCAGAACTGCAGACTTTCAAATTTGGGAACTGTGCCACAGTCGGGACAATATGAGATGGGATGCGCAATGAGTGACACTTGGCAAACGAAATGTATAGTAGAGTTGAAGTAGAATTAAGGAGCTAAGCTACACAGGCCTTGTTTGTCAAGAAAGGGTTGAATATAGGGCCACACGTCACACGTCAACAGTTCATTCCTTCTCGTGCACATTGCTCGGCCCTGACGTCTGCATCAAGAGCCAGAAGCACCAATGGTACTACGTCAGAGTACACACATGAGATGCAAAACACGTGAAATTTGACTTTAAGGCACTCCTGCTCATGCAGAAATTTGGTATGTCCATCCCATCTCACTGTACCCAAAATATGTACAATAAACTATACAAGTATGATCGAGTCAAGACTTAGAGACGGACGCAGCATGCAGTGGACGAAACAATGCACATATCTATATATAATCACTCTATTTTTGGATGTGTCTAATTGTTTAGTTATGTCTTACTTGCAACTTGCTGTAAGCATTGTTGGATATACATTGTTGTTCAGGAGGTCCTAATTATAGCCAGCAATGTTTGCAAATTAACATAATTGGACAGCCTGAAAAGTGTACTATTTTGGGGGGGATCGAAACTTAGAATGAATATACTGTCTAATTATGTACAATAGACTATACAATGTGCATGATTGACACAAAACTTAGAGATGAACACAGCATGAGGTGGATGAATAATACATAGAGAAGTGTCTACAATCACTCTATGTTTGGGCCCTCTTACACTGTCTGTAGCTATGTCTCTCCATGGGCGCTTGGGCCCTCTTTACAACTTGTTTGCTTTGTTGGATATTTGTGTTCGATCCCCTTGAAATTGTACATGTTTCAGGGGGGTCAACATTATGCTAACTTGTATGCATTTTGTACAACTATACACTTGCAACCAGCTGACGCATATACTACCGTAATACACTATACAGTTGCAATCAGCTGATGCGAATGAGGCAATCATGAAACATATGTTTGATTCATAGACTGTTGAGAGGAGTCTTTTGTTTGCCTTTCATGGACCTAGCAATGCGAATGATACAATCATGAAATATGTTCGTATATGTATATATATATATATAGTCAGCGACATAGAATGTAAAAACCATTTGTATTTTTCAATGTTTTCTTCCAATCCCACTTCTCTCCCAGACACGCCTCATGATGCAGAATACACATTGTCCTTCCCAAAGGAAAATGCCTCAACCGAAATGCCCCCCTAGCTAAAGCTATATAGCAATGACAGTTTAACGCCTCAGCACCTTCGGTGCGGGTGGCTTTATATCCGAATGTGTTTGTTCACGGTTGGTGCGTTCGTTTTGACATCTACAGTGAAGCAATAACCATTGTAATCCAATTTCAAGTCTTCATTCTGCAGAAGTTCCCTTGGCATGTCCATTCACTATTGTAAAAATTGCAAATTCCTGAAACTACGCCTCGACGTATGGGATTTGGATTTGATGCTAAGGGTTTCTTTCGGCTGAACTTTCGGAGCTTGGGTTTCGATGTTCATGTATGGACGCCCTTCTTGTTCCCCAGACACTGCATGTATGGCATATTGTTACTTACATTGACCTTTCAAAACCACCATTGGGGCGGGTTCAGGGGACAATGTATGGGAGTGTTTGGGTTCTGCAGGCGGAGTTCGCGAGTATCGACATTGACATGGAGGATGCTGATCTGATCTATGCCCTCAAGAGCATCGTCATGGCAGTGAAGCCATGGATACCTCGTGGCCAGGAAGGTTCGTTCACTGACGAGATCTCCACCGAGCACCCGGTCTTCCAGCCACTGGTCAGTGCATGCCTTGGCACCGTGGTGGCCAAATGAGGGAGAGAGGACGGCAGTTTCGTCATTTTCAGGGCGGCAGCTTCGTGTCCGAGGAGCGGGATTTGTACAGGTACAGCATACAGTGTACAGAAACCCGGAAAAATCAACTCCAACGAGCACGGCGAAGGGAGATTCACCGCGGTCAGCGAATGCTGTCGACAATTCCTGGCGTACACCAATTTTTGTTGTGACCGATTTGCGAAGCCTGAACGTAGTTGGATCAGTTCATAAGGTGATATAATACAGTAAATCGCTAGTAGTTTGGAGGCCATGCTATTAGGAGCGGGGCTCCTGGCCTTACTACTAGGAACAAGAGGACGCTACGAATGGGGCTCCTGGCATCGCTACGCACGGAGCTCGTTCTTCGTCCTCCAGGTCGCTCCCCTGCTTCGCTGTGAACGACCTGTCCAACCGTACCCGAGGTTGGACCGGAGTGGAGTGAACGAGTGTCCGCTGTGATAAGACCACTCCAGGTGATGCACTGATCTAATTCAAATCAGTGCACAGTGCAAAGAGTTTGCTGAAGCGATTTATCTAAATGAAAGAAATAGTCAAACTATGTCAAACTATAAAGACAATTTATAGCCGCTTGACTGGTTTGATTCTTTTTGCGCAGACCCATGTGATTTTCAGTTTTGGCGGGGACTCGATTGACAGTTCGAAAAGCTGGATTGTCATTTGGATGGAAACAAACAGGATCTTCGGATCTTTCATCAATGGACGATATGTTGCATACAAACCTCGGGATATTGTGTGATGTTGAGGGACTTAAACAGTGCATCGATTGCATCAACTTCAACAGAGCTTGTGAGTTGCCTGTTTTGCCTGTTTTCACCGCAGGTTATATCGCCGACCGGTTTTTGACTGGCATCAGACCTCAGGAGCGTGTTGTGGTTCGATCGAAGACCGGGAGTGCCAGGTGAACAAAGCAACACCACCCTCTGCATTCGATGGAGAACGGATGTACTAGGAAGGGGAGGAGATTGCCCCTATGCACGCCCTCCTTTTGGACTTTCCGCGCCTTTGGCTGACAGTGTGAGCCTATGACTGAAGGAGTCATAGTGGGCCCCCGAAAGACTGCCGTGATGGTTTGGAACCGGGAGTAGACGGTGACTCTGGTGGTGTGTTTGAACCCCACTGGACTGCACCGTGAGGTGTTGTTTCCAAGCAACAACCAGCAAGGGTTCCGGCCACTTCCACCAGGGCCTATTCTGAGACATGTGTTCATAAACTACCTGTAGCTCCGGCAGGAGTTCTTCTTCCACTGCATGGCCGGCCGAGAAGGCTTGGTGGATACTGCTGTGAAGACTTCACGCTCAGGCGCCTCCCGCCGCTGTTCGCACGCATAGGTGTTCTACCGGGGTGTCCTCCCGCCTGGGTCACGAGGGTCCAGGGTAACGACTGGGTCAGCTTTTGGTGGTGAACAATGGGAGTGGGCAAGTCGAGAGGTGTGGCGCAAGAGGTCAACCTCATGCCATGTGGAAACGAATCGATGTCATGGAGTCATGGAGTGCTATCGAAGAATGGATGTGCGCAGGTTCTTTGAAAGCTGTGTGAGTCTTTCTCTATCTGTCTATGACTATGTATTGGGTAATTATTGTTGGTGTCAAAACATGCAAAGTTGCTACCTATATATTCCACCTGTGCTTGCTTGGAATGGCCATTGAAGCGACCTCCCTCATACGGCCCTTCCCAATGTAGTATCACGTGGTCAAAGCTTTGGAGAATAGGATGATCAGCAAACCTACTTGCCAAGACTCTCAACATTTAAACAGATGTACTGTATACAGTCCCTAGGGCTCCAACCACCTCCTGAGAAGGGTGGTTGGGGTGGGTGCCAGAGGGGTCTAACCAGCGAACCTAAGGATATATTTGGAGTGCTAGGGAGTATACAGTGCAATTACACATCCACAAATATATCCACAATCATCCATAGCTCTACGGTGCGGACACCACGGCCGGTCCTCTCCGTTGGACTCGTGCGGGCATGTGGCGGGGTTCCAGGCTACTTGCAGCGCTGTTTGGTGAAGCATATGGAGTCCTTAAAGGCTGGGTGAAGACCAACAGCGACTCATCCGGGTGAATCAAAAGGTGGCGGAGAACGTCACCCAACTTGGATGATTGTGCCCACCACCTAATGGTTTAACTGCTCTTAAGACTCTTGGGCGATGTGCGGAAACAGACAGATCAACACCTGAGAACCATTGGATCCATTGTTTGTAAAGAGTCAATCCTGAAGGCAGGAATTGATTACTGGAACTGGTTTTTATGTGTATGTTTTTTGTGAGCAGAGGGAGGGTGCCAAGATTGTAACTGCTGGGATGTTCAAAATCGTGGCCGCACCTCCAAACCAAGGCTTGTTCATCCAAGCCAAGTCCGGTGGTCAATCTCTACACTGCCAAGTTGTGAATTTGTGATGGAATGGCACGTTTTTGTTTTTGCATGGTGGTTGTGCTGTTGGAAGGATCTTGGATGATCGCTCGTTTATTACATGTAGTACATAGAAACAGGCTTTTCGGCCTGTCAGAACATATTGGGATCAATGAACATGGATATTTGCAGCAGCACTTGTTGGATTCAAAGTGTTGATGTGCCATGGGAAATGACAGAGATCTGTGAGTGCAACGGTAAAAACATCAATTGTAAAATTGGATCAACCAGGACAAGAATAAGACAGAAGACATCCCCTCAATCCACCCATTGTTGGGCAAACACAAGAAACTTTCCTAGCTCATTCCTGCTAATTCCTGCGATATCCACTTCAATGAGGACTCCTCTTCAGTTACTCTACCTCTGTTGCGACCTGGTTTGCAACTCCTTCATGGCCCGTGTGGAATGCTGATGCTGGCCAGGTAAACTATGATCACACAGTGCGTGATAGTGATGGCTCCATCTTGCAGTTCCTGTATGGCGAGGTCGTCAGGGTGGATCAACAGGAAAACACTGGCCCTTGAACCCTCCCTCCCTTCCTCCCTCCCTCCCTCGGGCTTAGACCAGCCGAGCGGCATTGTAGACCCTGCACTGTGGACTGAGGACAATTGCGAAAACAAGATTTAATAAGTTGAAAATGCTCATGGAATGTCAGTGAACAAGTGGATGCAGATCGAGAATGTGATGGGAACTGGGATCGGCACGTTGATCTTGGATCTTCTTTGCAATTTCAGAGGTGATTGTCAGGAATCTGTGATTCTCTGGAGTTTGTGAGTTGTGCTGTTGGCTTTTGAGGGGGTAAACACCAACGATACTGGAAGGAACATCCAAGTACAAGTATGTTAAAGCAGTGATGTATGGCCTTCTATGAAAAAGCACAGACGAAAGTAAGCCTTCCCACTGCATAGCCGTAATTCCAACCTTCTAAAAAAGCACCAGCTAGCAGTTGTTTGCGCTTTCTGTTCGAACATGAACATGCTCAGCTTGTTTCGCAGCGCGGGTCAGGATGGCGCAGATGTGACGCGTGCCACATACCTTTACAAGTTCGAGGAACTTTGGCGTTTTGGCCGAACGGATGGAGAACTGACTTCACGCTCTTGACGCGGTCGGTTGCGTCGCTGACTGTGATGTCCATCAGTGCCTGACCTGGTGCGATCCAACGACCAGGTGACCAGGTGTGCTGTTGAATTTCAGTGGAATCGCCAGCGAGAGTGTCGTGTTTGTCACTGCACATGGAGGACCTATTTGGACATTGCTGCAGTGAACTGAATAGGTTGTTGGAGTATGTTTGTTCAGCGTCGCGCGTTGTGACCCTTTCATGAGAAAGATTGGGCACCATTCCCGGAATTTAGGGGCCGGCAAATTCTGATGAGTGAATCCATCAGTCATCCACTCACTACAGGGTGCCTTATGTACTAGTTACTAGTTTCCACTTGTACAGGCCTGGAACTACCGGTGTTTGTTCCGGGGCCGCACAACCCAAGTGCCCTGTGATTCTGTTGGGAGTCCGACACCCTGTGGTTCAAAAGGGTTCAATCCACCAAGAGTTTTGAGTTCAGGGCCCTTTCGCAAGGCTGGTTTGGAGGAAGTCGTCCTATGTTGAAGCAGGTGTCACGACAGCACGGCATGCAACGTGTCGTCTTTAGAGAAGGAAGGACAGCCAGCCCACCGATTCAACCAGAACCAAAAGACAGTCACAGAAGACAAGCACAAAGAATGTCATCACAGGTGAAATTGGGCCATCCATATCAGTTTCAGAGGGCCATGGCATGGCCATGGCCATGGCCCGCGCTGGCATTGAAAGCCTGCAAGGTCAAACTTTCATTTCTTGGACAAGCCAGTGCGGAGCCCAGGCGTTTAGGCACGGAACGCGCACGGAATGCCAGGCCGTGGTGTGATGGGAAGATCACCCAAACAACCATCCATAGAGTACAACCAAGTCCTGTCATTCTGACGCAACACTTGACACAGCTACATGTTTGGCCACCGTAAACAACCAAGAACATGCTGCATTGTTCACTGACAATCCTGGATTCAGGTTTGATAATCCCATTGAATGACCCATTCTGAATTCCCAGCAACGGTTCCCAGACTTTCGAATCACATAGCGATGAAGGGTCCATGTTCAAGCCCGGTTGCTGTCGGAATTGATTGAGTACAGTATACCCCAGATTAAGACGAAGCTGGGAATCAAAGATATTGTTCACGTTTGCGTGTTTTGCCATGGAAACAATTTTGGCAAACAAAACAGTGATCATATGTTGTTTCATGTTGCTTCCCATGAATCAAAACAACAACAACAACAACAACAACAACAACAACAACAACAACAACAACAACAACGACCATCGCCTATAGTCTCAACGACTTCGCATTGAGTGGCGTGTCATGCCACACTGTGCGGGGACATGTCCACATCAATCAAAGCTGGGATTCATGAAGAAAAGCATTTTCCCAGCTAGAAACCAATGACCCCATGATATTGACGCTAGAGTCGAGCTTTCCTCACCCACCCTCCTCCATGTACTGCTTCCACAAATTTGATCTCCCAGAGCAGCTTGAGGATATACACATCATTTGCGCACAGTGTGATGAGTTTCTCAGGCGCAAAGCAAGCTGAAGATGTGTTCGGCGCTTGGATCTCCATTTCTATGCGATTCGGCTGTGGGTGCTTGTAGAGGGGCGATCGGTTCTCAGGACTTCAGCCATTTAAGAGACGCCGACACCGATCGTTCTTGTGCAGAAATCATGTATGTGCACATGACCCGGACAAGGCCATGTTGGCCTGTGCTGACTACTGTATGTCGTTCGTTTCAGTTGTTTCTCCGCCTACAGTTGTTTTTTGTGGAGGAGATTGCAGCCATCCAAGGCACTTGTGAGTAAACACCGGTTTACCAGCATAAACCTGCATTCCTACCTTGCGGCAAAGTATACGAAGCAATCTGAACGTCAAAAACTCAAGGGGCCTTTTGAGGGCCACGGCTGACTCTCAACATCCACATTAGACCGCACAGTCGAAGGAGAGCCAAAGCTAAAACCACTGATGCATTTTCGGTACAAGGTGAGGTATTCCTTCAAAGTGACAAAGAAATCAACTCAGCAGGTAGAGTGTAATGGAGAAGAGTTTGCAGCTTGTGAAATTGCTTCATGCTGGCTCAAGTACCCACAGAAGTAAGGCGGCAGTCAACTTACTTCGATGTATCCTTCACTCCTGGACATCCATTTGACTCAAGAAATTGGTTGAAAGTTCTTCCCTCGGCCAGACGTCCAGGACTGTGCAGTTCAGAACGCTCCCCTTTTCAAAAAACACTCGGCCCCCCCACTGTTTTGTCCTTCCTTCCAAGGCCGAAGCCACACCAAGACCATGGACCTTGAGTGTTTGGGACAGCAAGCAGCAACTGGCCAAGCCAGACGTCAGACCTGCCTCAAGTGGGGGGGGGCGAAAAGCAAACAAAAGGGGTTCCGGAAGAACGTTGGGACCCGAAACTTGAAACTCGTTGGCCTGATGTTGATTCACGGCGGCCAAGATCCGTGGCTTTCCGCCCTCAGTCGACTGAGCTTGAGATAAAGATAAAGGATCGACTTCGATTACTCAAAGCAGCTAGAAGTTGGTTCTTTCAGTCATTTGGCTTTTGCCTTTCTCTTTGCCGAGCATCCTCAGATCTTAGGGAATCTGCAAGGTTTGTGTATGATGTGTATGATTTGTGGTTGTTTTGCTCCACGAGAGCGAACCCAGCCCGAACTCAGGTGCGCTCCTTTGTATTTGGACGCGAAGAAAGCAGCCAAGGACCTTCAGTCGGTGGAATCGACTCAGATTTGATATTTCAAAGAATTGGAAGTGCGATGCTGCTGAGTCTGTGTTTTTCTCTTTTTCACACAACTAGCACAAGAAGCACAAAAAACAACTAGCGTGTGACCGCCATCGCACAAGATCGGTTGAGGGTTCCAGATGCGTTGGAAGACACAGGGCATAGCTCAAAAAAAACAAACTGAATCTGAGTCTGTGAAGATTCTTCCAGATATGGTGATAAATAAAAAACACACACACAAACAAAACAATAGTGGGATCCTCTGAGTCAGCATGCTGTGGCCCTGTAGAGGTATGCTGGAACCGCTGGAACCGGGTCCTTGGCCTCATAGATAAGGCAAACAAACAATACAAACATGTTGTTAACATGTGCACAATGGAAAGCAGGTGTACTGAACTGTTTCATTTGCGAAGCGTCCTGTCCATGATATGTTGGCCACACATTGTTGTCACCTCGAGATTTTGGCCTCAGAAGTCTGACTTGTTCGACGTGGGAAACCCGGAGTCGCAAGCTATTTGCCACATCGTGTATCAGCATGTATCAGCTTGCTGATCGCTAAGCTGCGTATAGAAGGTACTTCACTTCTGAGTGTCCCCGAAAGGGAGCAATCATGACTCAATGTCATTCACAGCCAATATTTTCTGAGGATATTGCTTGGATCGTTCTTGCAAACTGTTTTTCTGTAGCTCCCTTGCTGGGCACCCAAAGTAAAATTGGCATTCAGGAACCAAGTGTAATATTTATATATTATATATCAGCATTTGGATCCCAAGCAGATCGAGCGAAGACGAGTGAACTTCCTTTGAACATGCATGGGAGACCCCGGAACTGTTTGCTTGGTACCACTGTTTTCTCGGTTTTTCATGATCTCAACCGACCATCATGACAAGAAGTTCAATGCCCTCGCTTCCACAGGAAGGAGATCTCACTGCCGCAATCGAGGCTCGAATTGGGGTTAGGCTGATGGACTGATGAACTGGGTCCTTGTGACAACTGGTGCCACGCAGCCAGGTAAGTTCCTGTGTTGTGGGGCAAGTTGCTACGCAGGTGACATGTATTGCCTCCACCTGGACCTGGTGCTTCTGGAGATCGTCCTGAAATGCCGAAAGCAGTGGAATGAACACAACACCAACAAGGAGATGTCCCTTCTCATCCCATATCGTCCTTAGCCAAGCAGTACCTTCTCATCCTGCGTGTCCTTCGGCATCTGGTCGTTCCCTGGGCCGCTCTGCGCGGCGTCACCGCGGAGGCCATCGATCAGCTGCGTGGCTTCAGCGAGGCCATGGACCAGATGGCCCAGCTGTCCTTGTTTCGTCACCCAGAGCGACGAGAGAGAGCACTGTGCAGTGCTGGCGAAGAGGTTGGAGAGGTTGGGGGGGTCGTTTTGGTCCGGTTTTTTTGGAACATTGAAACAACAGGAAGCAAATGAAAACATCTGAACACATGGTGTTTTTTTGTTTTGGGACCTTTCACCGGACTCTTTGGGGTTATAAGTGTGTGTCTGTGTTTTGGTCCAGTCCTCTTTTAGTTACTGTATGTTTGTTAGAATGATTTCATAGGTGGTAGTAACAGTACCCACCCAAAAATGGCAAGGTGGACAGTACCACCCAACCATGGCAAGGGAATGCAAGCGATATCTTCTTCGCCACTTTTTCACCCAGGAAATCGCTCCGGAGCAAGCTCGCGAGAGCAAGGAAGCATCAGCAGACGGTGAAGTGGGTGCGGAAGCTGAAGGGGGTCAGCAGCCGTGGGCGGCAGTGGGCTGCAGTAGGGTTCGGTCGTCGCAGTTGAGCGACCGTGTTCTACACCACTCAACCGAGCGACCCCAGCTTATGTGATCACCGAGTCTCAGTGTTTGTTGGCTTTTAACTTCAGCTCAAGGGTGTTCTATTTCACACTACCATGAGCCTCCAGTTCTGCCTCTTCCGCCCACGGTGCACCAAGGATGAGTTTTTTCAGCCAGTTGCATCACTGCCAGTGACTCAGCTTTTTGCCGTCACACAGAGTCCAGTGACCGAAGAACATACAGGATACTGGCGACCTTGAAACTTGAAACGATTAAAACACATGCATATTATATTGTGTATGCGTTTGATTGTTTTTGTATATTGGATGTTGATGGATGATTGAACATTCTATTATGTTTCAGAGTATCAGTGGTGCAGAAGTTTCAAGCAAACAAGGCAAAGCACAGACATATACAGACATTATCATAGTGTTCTAGAATCTTGCAAGACTTTCTTGGTGTTCACCCGAAATAGGCTGCTAGGCGTTTCAGCCAAAACTATTTGTGTCAATATATGAATCTTGCGGCAATCTTGGGAAACCTGATCCAAGCACCCGTCTTCGAGCTGGCACACCCGCTGGGCTCGAGCTGTGCAGGTTTGGGCCGGCGCACTACTTCGGCTCCACCTCGGAGGTCCACGAAGAGGTGGGCCGCCACGCGTCAGTGGAGGGGCTTCGGTCAGTGATTCGCTGGCGTTTTGGAGACCGAGCCCCAAAGGTGAAAGAGACATGAATCCTGAAAGGTGCGAATATGTGTTCAGATAAATACTGTATATACCTATAATTAAAACATGTTTGAACACGTTGTTCTCTATTTGTGTATATACAGCGATTTAGTTGGATGATCTATATGTGTGGGTTGCGGAACTCGATTAGACTTTGGATTCGCTTTGTGGATTTGCATCTCTTGGAGCAGGGACATATGGAGGCCAGGCTGCAGGTTTCTTTGGTGTGGGCCGTCTTGGATGAGACCTTGTTTTTTCTCGGTCGCCTGCAGCGAAACAATGCTCAGAAGGACTGTCCAAAGATTTCACAGATCACATCATTTACGCAGATGGACGTGTTTTCAAGCACCCCCCAAGGAATCCAGAGGTTTGTTCT
The DNA here is from genome assembly GCA_963970005.1 of Durusdinium trenchii. Taxonomy (NCBI): domain Eukaryota; class Dinophyceae; order Suessiales; family Symbiodiniaceae; genus Durusdinium; species Durusdinium trenchii. The sequence goes on along the minus strand of CAXAMN010026794.1, from coordinate 339,416 downwards.
TCCGTTGTCTTTGTTTTTGACACGAGCTTGAACCACAAGCGACACGATCAGAAGCCTCAAGGCTCCGGTCGAAACCGGTCGAGAAAAAGCGAGGCACTGCAGAGCTTTCTGAAGAAGAGCATGGACTCTGGACGCATGAACTTCAAGCAGGCGATAGAGAGAACTGTTCACCCAATGTGTTTTTGTTTTGCAGGTTGAGGGGTGGTTTGATGATGATTGATGTTTGTGCGCACAAACACAGCAGGTCAAATTCGGAATGATGGTGCTTCATGGTTTCCTGCTTGGGTTGAGAAACTCTCTTTGTTTGGTTCTTGAAGCCTGTATGATTTGAGTTGTTGTGACCGTCTACTATCATTTGGGTATGTATCCAGGCAGACTCCCTGGCGCAGGGGAAACATATTGCGTTTGAGACTCAGAAGCACGATGTTTGTTCGCTGGACTCATCTAGAAAAGGCTCTAGAAAGGCCTATCTTCCGTCTTCGGAACCCGTTCTGGCTGGTGCCCGCCCATTCCGTCTGCTTCATGAATCTCGAATGGTGCCCATTTGATCCGCAGCTGTGATGATGTTTAGCAGGGATCAAGTTTAGCTCCAAGAGGGGAGCAAACGTGACTGCCAGTGCGGTCATCCTTTGGCGGGTGCTTTCTTCCGACGCCATGGCAAAGAGCTTCCTGGATTTGAAAGGGTTCTTTGAGGTATAGTTCTACCCCTCAGAATGTACAGTACATGAAGTACATGGCACAAGTCGACATCGTTTGAGAGGGGCCAACCTGCAAACCAGAGCATGCGATGTGCAGATTGTATAACTGCCCTGTGGTGGATAGTGAGTCTTGAGATCAGACGAATTCAAAGGAATTCGAAATCATAAGTTCTCTTAATAATTTGAATGCTCATTGATTGACTGGAGTAGTCGTAGTTGTCTTCATTGTCCCTTCCTGTTGTCCTGGTGCTGTGTCACATTGCCTCCATATCCCAATTTAAAAGAGCACTAGTTAGGCAATGAGACTGTCTACGGATTTCCTGTACTTTCTGTAAACATCTGTAAACCTGCAACTTGCCAGCAAAAACATGACCAACTCATCAAAACGTCCGACTACACTTCGAACATCGGCTCACCCCACTCTGCGACCTCGCCGAGGCTTCCGTGCGTGTTGGATTGAAAAGGCGGGCGCCAGTGTGCAGGCCGCAGTGAAAGACATCCCCTTTGAGGAGCTCACTGCAGGCTGGGCGAGGAGGGGAGTGGGTGTTCCAAAATGTTCCAAAGCAGGAGTTTGTTTGGGTGCGAAACTTGCAGCGGGGGGCGAAGACGAGGTGGCTCTGAGGTTGGGGTGAAACTACTGACCATATTATAGCATGCTCCAGTTGTACTGAATTGTTGCTTGTGGAGGTACCATGAGGTACCTTTCAGCCAGACGTTTCACAGTTGACTGATTTTGCATCTTAGCCTTTGAAACGCAAGAGAAATATATACTGACATCACGCAGATGAGAATCGTTCAACACCCTTTGCTACCTGGTCTCGCAGCTGGCACCCAATTGCTTATATCACCTGTTACTCGTATCATGATCACGATATTGTATCACCCAAAACGAATCGCCCTATATCACACATATATAATATACTTATATCATTATATCTCACCTTATATCAATTGGCGCCATGAATTTGATTCAGAACGACTGGTCTTCACACGACTGGTCTTCTGAGGCGATGACTATGTGCGTGTGAAAGTGGAGTTCTCCGGACTGAACTACAAGGCCTGACTCAACCGGTTCTTTTAGTCAAACCATGGACCATGTATTATAAAACCGGCTGAGAAACCTGTCCGAAGGCAACCTGCTACAGCTTCCTGGAGTCATCCGACAAAATCATGAACAATGGCCCTCCCAGATCGCTTGGGTGCCTCTTTTTCTGCACAGATGTGTGTTTTGGCGGAACACGAGAACTCTTCATGGTCATTGGTGCGTAATACTGATGTTTGGGAACAACACGAACGGTCGAACGACGACGCCTCGTTCGTCATGTTTGCGTGTACGAAAACAAATGGAGGGGGTTAGTCCAGCTTCAGCCCGATTGACCTAAAAACTGGCTGCTTTTGTTTGGTATGTAGGTTGCAGCCCTGGTTCAGTCCTATAAGTTCAGGCCAAGACTGTGGGGTTCGATGGGAATGTTCACTTCCAGGTCGACGTGATTTGGTTCGCCAAGGAACTGCAGATTCGATTCCATTTGGGCTCAAGAGTTTTGGTGCCGATTTCAGCATTCAGTGATACATCCGCCCTTTTTTCTCTCAATTCATCATGGCCAAGAAGACCGCCATCGGAATTGATCTTGGCACCACCTACTCATGCGTGGGTGTTTGGAAGAACGATGGAGTGGAGATCATTGCGAATGATCAGGGGAACCGGACCACTCCGTCCTATGTGGGACTCTCAATCGGCAAACGCTGGAAAACAAAGACGATGTTAGTCAGACCAATTTGGGTCCAGGTCTACTTTCACCACTATATAATATATCCTTTGTTTGGCCATGCTCATTTTCCATGCCAAACTCCTCACCAGTTCACCACTGTCTGGACATGTCTGGACTCCAGCCGACCAATCTATCCAGGGGGTGTTGGCATACACGAGTCACCAGCTCACTGTTCTTAAGCCACCATGGCCCAATCCTGGAAACGACCCCGACAAAATCTTCGTCCATGGTAGTTGACAGTTGACCATGCTGCTGGGTTGAGAAAGGCACGCGTTTCTGGATCATCCAAAGACTTTTGCATGCAGGTCATATCGGACATGGTCTAACTTTATCTAATGTTGGAGTAAGGTTGAAGAAGCTTTGTTGCTTCCGGAAGCAGTGCAACAAGCATGTGTAGTACGACTCCAGGAATGTTGTCAACAGATCCGTTGCCTGTGTAGACGCTTCCCTCGTCAACAAAATGCGGTCAGCGGTGTAGACAAGGCGCATGAAATCATCCATGCTGCAAACTGCCCTCAATCCAAGTTCAAGAACATTATCGAATTCGATGGGTCCAGATATGCAGTCGCAAAGCTATTTGAGGAACATCTCCACGCCAGATGCTGGCATAGTGGAATTTGGCATTGATGCCAAACTGCTCCAGTGCAGATGTGCTTAGAAAAAAGTCATTGAGGTGAGGGCTCTCCTTCAGAACTTGTTTGCAAAAGCAAGCACATTGAGTAATTAAGCCTTGCTAATCTCTGAAGGACACCTCGCCCAATTCTGGCGGATCTGGCACACAGTGATAATCAGTGATCCATATGCACCAGGTAGCAAATCAAAAGTGCCACAAGAGCCCTTGTAACTCCTATAATGGCTCAGTTTGGCCCCTTTTTACATCTATGCAAAGCCTTGGGCCAGATTGTTCAAGAGCCAGGCTCAAGAACTCTCAAGAGTGCAGGCAAAACTTCGAAAAGATCACGAAAGCTAGCGTGCTAGCTGAGTTCTTCTTTGCTTTAGCAATGTTGTGGTGGGAGGGGCTGCGTGCCTTAAAGATTGATATATCAAGCTAACCCCCCCCCCCGCCCCGCGGTTCAACTCCCAGCTGCGCCGTGTAGGGGGTTGGTTGAACGTGGTTGGTTGGGTGTAAATGGTGGCTTGGTGTAAAGGGTGCTGCTGCTGCTGCCGCTCTGCTGCTTGCTGCTGCTGTTTGCTGCTGCCGCTGGTTGCCGCTTTTGTAGCTGCTGCTTTGCTACTTGTTGCGGCTGATGACGCCGCTGCTACTGCTGCTTGCTGCTTGCTGCTGCTGCTTGCTGCTTGCTGCCGGTGGTGCTTGCTGCCGGTGGTGCTGCTGCTGCTGCGGCTTGATGCTGCGCTGCTGCTGCGTGGTGCTGCTGGCTGGCTGCTGGTTGGTGGTTGCTGCTGGCTGCTGGCTGCAGGCGGCTGCTGCTGCTGCTGCTGCTGCTGGCTGCTGCTTGCTGCATAGGACTTGTACTTCACCGTTACAAGTTGTTTACCCCTATTTCTAACCTAATGCATGCATAAGCGGGTGGTAAATTTACCCCCCAGGCTTGCTATAACCATACACCGGCTATTTCCTCAAGACACTCTATTCTTGATACCTTTTACCAGTGCTTATCCTACACTACGGACGCCCTAGTGTATGCACAGTCCTTGTGATGCTTACCCCTCGTTCCGGCTCAAGGCATACATAAGCGGGGGGTAAATTTACCCCCCAGATTTGCCATAACTATAAGCCGGCTATTTCCTCAAGACACTCTACTCCTTATACCTTTTACCAGTGCTTATCCTACACTACGGACGCCCTAGTGTATGCACAGTCCTTGTGATGCCAGAAATGCCTACCCCTCTTTCCAGCACAAGGCATACATAAGCGGGGGGTAAATTTACCCCCCAGATTTGCAATAACCATACACCGGCTATTTCCTCAAGACACTCTATTCCATATACCTTTTACCCGTGCTTCTCCTACACTACGGACGCCCTAGTGTATGTACAGTCCGTATGATGTCAGAAATGCTTACCCATCTTTCCGACTCAAGGCATACAAAAGCGGAGGGTAAACTTACCCCCCCAGATTTGCCGATCACGCATCTTCGTGCCTGCCAACGAGTGCACCCGGGTTGTTCCAATGTACCCTTCCCAGTCAGCGATGTCACATTTACATTCTTTAGCGCAAAGTATGTACATAGCAACCTTCCTCCCAAAACATGTAATCCCTACATGCTTTGCCGACTATGTAACTAGTACATCCGGTGCGATTCGGCTAGCTTTCGACCTCTCCCCCTGGCCTCAAGTACAACACGGCCATGTGTTTCCAGTTCACCCCCAAGAGTGCAAAGCCTCGCTCGGTGTCGAAGCTGTTGGTCGCTCAGCGAAGAATCAGGTGGCCTTCACCGACACCGAGCGACTGATTGGCGATGCCGCGAAGAATCAGGTGGGGAGATGGCTCCAAAAGACTGTTGGAGCCGCCTAGTTCACCACGTAAGCTGGTAGGAAGGACCTTCCAGGTATAGGTCAACGGCTTTGGGTAGACCTGTCAACCAGGTGGCCCGCAATCCCGAGAACACTGTCTTCGACGCCAAGCGGCTCATCGGCCGGAAGTTCACAGAGGCGCACGTGCAGGCGGACATGAAGTTGTGGCCCTTCAAGGTCATTTCGGGCCCGGCAGAGAAGCCCATGATCGTGGTGAACGCGCAAGGTGAGGAGAAGAAGTTCCACCCAGAGGAGATCTCCTCCATGGTCTTGTTGAAGATGAAGGAGACGGCTGAGGCCTACTTGGGCACCAAGATCAATGATGCCGTGGTCACCGTGCCTGCCTACTTTAACGATTCCCAGCGTCAGGCCACCAAAGATGCGGGCACCATCTCCGGCATGAACGTGCTTCGTATCATCAACGAGCCCACGGCCGCTGCGATCGCCTATGGCCTCGACAAGAAGGGCACAGGTGAGATTTCCCTAAGTGCTAACAGATGCATAATCTAAAGGACTAACAACCAGAGAAAGCTTTAGTACATGTACATGTATGTAAGTATACATGTGTACTTGGCGCGTTTTTTGTTGTTTTGCCTTTTTAAGGAGCAGGGCGGGGGAGGAAAAGCCATTGTTTGAAGTCAATGTCGCTTGTTGAACCTTGTCTTTGCACACTTCAACACCATTGAACACCTCGAGAGGTGAGCGCAACGTGCTCATTTATGACATGGGTGGAGGCACCTTCGACGTGTCTTTGTTGACCATCGAAGATGGCATTTTTGAGGTGAAGGCCACCGCGGGTGACACCCACTTGGGTGGTGAGGACTTCGACAATCGCGTGGTGGACTTTTGCATCCAGGAGAAATTTTGATCGGTCGAATACGTATGCGTTCGTTCATTATATTTCATCACAACCTGTAGACCTGTAGACCAGTTGGATCAAAACAGCCAGTTGGATCGACTCGAAGTCCGGGCCTTCAGGACTTCAAGCGCAAGAACCGCAACAAGGACATGACCGGCAACCAGCGTGCCATCCGACGCTTGAGGACGCAGTGCGAGCGTGCCAAGCGCACTTTGTCCTCCTCAACTCAGGCCACCATTGAGATCGATTCCTTGTTCGAGGGCATTGACTATTCCTGCAGCTTGTCGCGAGCACGCTTTGAGGAGTTGTGCATGGATTACTTCCGCAACTCCATGGGCCCTGTGGAGAAGTGCCTCAAGGATTCAGGCATCGACAAGAAGAGCGTACACGATGTGGTTTTGGTGGGTGGCTCCACCCGAATCCCTAAGGTGCAATCGATGATCCAGGAGAGCAAGAGTCAAAGACCTTTGTAGACATGACAATATCACGAAAGGTAGCGGTTACGCTACCTGAGTTTTCCTTTTGCTTTAGCAAAAATGTATTAACCCAGAGCTGTATATCAAAAACCATCTTCGCTACTAGGGGCTCCTGGCATCGCTACTAGGGGGGCTCCTGGCCGTACTACTAGGAGCAAGTAGCTACTAGTAACGAGAAGCTATATGTGACATTCTATGACATCATGACTATAGACATATCAATGTCCTCAAGAGAGCATGTCTGTTTGACACAGGCCTCCAGTGACTTGTCACATGTTTGTCACAAAACTCCGCGGATCCAGGAGTTCTTCAACGGCAAGGAGCCCAACAAGTCCATCAACCCCGATGAGGCCGTGGCCTACGGTGCGGCCGTGCAGGCGGCCATCCTCACCGGCGAGGGCTCCTCGCAGGTGCAGGACTTGCTGTTGCTGGACGTGACCCCGTTGTCCATGGGGCTGGAGACCGCCGGCGGTGTGATGACCAAGCTGATTGAGCGCAACACCACCATCCCAACCAAGAAGGCACAGACCTTCACCACGTATGCCGACAACCAGCCAGGTGTTTTGATCCAAGTCTTTGAGGGAGAGCGAGCCATGACCAAGGACAACAACTTGCTGGGCAAGTTCCACTTGGATGGCATCCCCCCTGCCCCACGTGGAGTGCCACAGATCGAAGTCACCTTCGACATCGATGCCAACGGTATCTTGAACGTGAGGGCCTCTGACAAGTCCACTGGAAAGTCGAACCAGATCACCATCACCAACGAAAAGGGCCGCTTGTCCCAGTCCGAGATTGACCGCATGGTGCAGGAGGCCGAGAAGTTCCGTGCCGAGGATGAGGCCAACAAGCAGAAGATTGAAGCCAAGAACGGTTTGGAGAACTACTGCTTCACCATGAGAAACACCTTGAACGAGGAGAAGCTGAAGGACAAGTTCGAGGGCGGCGACAAGGAGAAGATCGAGGCGGCAGTTCAGGAGACCTTGGACTGGTTGGATAAGAACCAGCTGGCCGAGAAGGACGAATTCGAAGCCAAGCAGAAGGAGCTGGAGGGCGTTGTGAACCCCATCATGATGAAGGTCTACCAGGCCGCAGGCGGCGGCGGTATGCCAGAAGGTGGCATGCCCGGTGCCGACATGGGTGGCGCCCCAGGTGGCAACAGTGGCCCCACCGTTGAGGAAGTGGACTAAGCGCTGAGAAGTTTCTCAGCTGCCACCCAAGCCAGCTTCTAAGCTGCTGGACCATTCAAAGGCTTTGCCCAGAGACCAATGATGTACAGTTACTGCAGGTGAAAATGGGATTGATGTTGCTCATTAATTAGATTACAATATTATCCCAAGAACGGCTCCATGACCTTTGCCAGAGATCCAACTTGCCCATTCATTTCATGCAAATTTTATAAGGCTTGCATTGGAGGACTCACTGAGAACAGTCGGACTTTATAGTTCGAGGGAGATTCCTCTTTGATTTCCCAGGTATTCAACTGGCCAAGTGCGTAGAAATCTCAACCTCCATCACCCGCCCTCCCATGTCATTCTTATTTGCCGCCGCGCGTTTGCCAGCGCCGCCCAACGCCACCCACGCCAGGATGGCATGGCGATCTGTGGCATCTACGGCGTGGTTGAAACACTGCCGCTCATCACGGGTATCGACTTCGTGGGGATCGTCGATGAGCCTTGGCAGCCTTGGACGCTGCGAATGATATATACCCGTCCTACATGTTCCTGGCATTATATAGACTGGAAAACCGCAGCGGAAGCCGAGATTCAAGCGGTATACAAATTTTTGGTGTTTGAACGATTTTGACAGTTCTTGCTTAAGCTTGGACCTTCCATTGAGACTGGAGACGGCAGTTGTTTGTCTTGTTGGCTGGTTGGTTCCTCCCTCCCTATTCCATCCTATTCCTGCTCAGTTTCCAAACAGAAAGGTCCTATTGCTTGAATGAGCAGATAGGTCCACACCGGGCGTTTTTTTTCCTCTTTCTGCACCCCATCATGAGACAGCGCTTTTCGTGGAACACACCATCCACTGATCTTGGAGAGGTGTTCCAAGCGGGGCAATAGTTTGTTTTATCTTTGCAATCCCGAAAAGGACAGGAAGTCTTGTCCAAGGATGGCAGGGCTTTCTTAGGAAGGAACTAGTCTAGACTTGCCAGGAACTGCCGGGCCTGCAAAACCCTACTTAGTAGGGCCAGATTTTTGAAGACATAGAAGACGTGGGATTTTCCCACCGCACGGTTTTCATCTATCAGACAGCATCGTGTCGCAAAATTGGACCTAAGGAACAAGCTGGAACAATTGTTGCCAACACGACACGTTGCCACATCTAAGAGGAGTCTTTGACATTCAGAATATTTGGTTTCCACTGGCGGCAATTGGATGTCGACCCTAATGATGCCCCAACGCGCACTTTGCTGGGGCACTTGCTGAATGAACTGGGCCTTGTATGTACAGTATACACAAGAGATGATAGTATACATGCATGCACCAATTTCAGAACCCAATTCATGGAAGGCACGCCTCCACCAAAGGCCAAACGGTGTCCCGGATCGCTTCATCTCGCTTGCCACTTTCGCTGTGTCCACCCGAGGAGACCAAAGCGGGCTTTCAGAAGGGCGACAAGGTCATTATGACTGGGTGGGAGATGGGGCAGAAGTTTCACGGTGGACATGCTGAATTTGCCAGCGTGAAGGTGGGTCCTGGACGGGACGGACGGACCCGGGTTTCGGGGCCGAACGGGGGGGGTGAGAGGCAGAACGGTTGTTGAGGATGAGGACATGGCACCAAGTGCCTATCGGTGGCCATGCATGTGATTGATTCATCAAAGTTTCAAGAGGAACCAGCAGTATAATTATGAACTTATACAATTGACCGATGATCGGAATAAGAGGATAGACCAAGACATCCAAGATCCATTCCACCTGCAGATGAAAGGGTTAAGCTCTAGTGGAAAGAGAAGGTTGCAAGGGGAGCGACCGAAACCACCTGAAGGAACATGACGAATTCCGTCCATGAGGACGTTTCCTGAACATCTTTCGACGGTCAACTCCCAATCGACGGTCGACCCGTTGACGACTTGATTGAGACCAGGGCCTCCTATCTGTGGGTGAAGAACTCCGGGGACCGCCGAACATGAACAGAACGGACCGGTTGCCTCCTGGCCTTACTACTATAGGAGCAAGGACGCTACTAGGGGCTGCCCCAGACCTGCCATCCTCGGAGTCTCCAGGCTGAATGGCTGGTGCCTCTACCCCCTGAGCTCTCAGCGATCGATGCCATGACGATCGGCACGGCGGGCTTCACGGCGGCCTTGTGTGTCAGAGCCTTGGAGGAGCGGGGGAACGCTGCAAAAGTAGAAATCTTCCAGGAGTACTTGTTGAATCTGTTTGACCATTAGGATAGAACACAACATGTCAAAACCAGACCCAGGCGAACTGTTTCCTCATTTTTTCTCCTTGATTGATTACAAAATTACTTTACCAATGGGCTACTGTGCCATGTCATTTTGTTCTTGTATATTGAGCTTGATGCCGCCGTCGAAAAAGCAGATCTGACGCTGGTCCCATATTTGTGCTTGACGCTATCCTTGGAGTGCCAACCCAAGCCCCGTACTGCCCGGCAGGTTCATAAGCTGCCAAATATGACGTGATTCATGATGCCCAATCATGAGGTATATAGGGCGGTATAGTCGGTATAGTATAATACCTTTCTATACCTTTCTTTGCATGCTCCTTTGATTGCACATCGTCTCACATCGTCTCACTCTTTCATGTTCACCACCAGGAGAGTGGCTATGACCGGAGCAAGCCCATCCTCGTCACAGGTGCCGACGGCGGCGTCGGGTCGGTCGCCATCTACCTGCTGAACCGCAAGGGCTGCCGCGTCGCGGCGTGCCACTCGGGCGCTGCGCGGCGCGTCGCGCTCGGACCAGACAGGTCGGTTGGTTTGGACGGGGTTCGGTTTTGGGCACACGTGTTGCTGTTTACCGTTTACACCCCAAAAAAAGGGCGACAAGTTAGTTCGCAACATTTCGCAACTATAATGTCTCTAGAAGATATGCGGAATCAATCATGATCTGCGGAAAGGTTGACCGTTGGGCCCACGGTTGACTCCTATACCTTTGGGAAAGTGTTGATGGGGCATTCCCAGCCCTGTGGCTTAAGGTACCCGCTTCAAGGACACTGAGCAGCGATGCATGGCCTGGTCTTAGACCGTGAAGACGCGGTGCGTTGCATGTTTGGGCAAAACTGGCAAACACCGTTGGAAAACCTTCCTTTCAGGCCAGCTCTTTTGGGGAGAAGTAGTCTTCTGCAAGACGAAATGCCTTTCTATGTTGTTTTAGATATAAAACCAATGAATCACCTTAAATTATGCGCCAATAGCTTGCGGTTGCAAGGTATGTTTGGTCCACAAAAACTCTACGCTCTACACAGCCACATGAGTTTGATGTCAAAGTCGTTCAGTTTGAAAACGATTCGTTTTGGCTTCCATGTAGTTGGGGCCTATCACAGCTGTTCCTTTCCTAACAGACGTGCAAGATGTCACAGCAGTCTCAGCAACGAATTTCCAAGTTTGCTGTGGTTGGCAGGTGACTACAGTCGGGATCTACCCACTGAAAAAGAACATAGACTCTGAAAAAAAACACTGGTTTGTGGAGGAAAACAGTCTTTGAGGGTGCCATTCGACCCGGGTCAATGTTAGTTTTCGGGAGTGTATCGAAAAGAAGTTCCCCTCTTCAACCATCCAAACCATCCAAACCATGTGGTGGCGTCTCAAAACCTGTAACACCGCCACTTGTGCACAGCCGTCACCCGCTCAACGGATCTGTGGAACAGTAGATTTGGGGTCAAGAGACCTCTTCTGAATGGCAGCTATATGCTATCATAGCTATACTGTCAGATGCCCAAGAAGTAGTAGTTCCCTTCAAAAGAGAGGAAACGATTGGGAACTCAAAGTCTGGATCTCACCAAGGTGTTGTGCCAAAGTGGTGGACATTTTCCAGTTCTAACACCGACCCTCCGAGGCCTCCGCGCTCTGGGCGCCACCGAGATCGTGGGCGCGCTGCCCACCGACAGCAAGGCGCTGGACGAGCAGCTCTGGGGCGGCGCCATCGACGTGGTCGGAGGCCGAACAGCGGAGCTCGGCGGAGGACGAGCTTCGCTTCGTGTCAGACCGGGGAGGATGACGGTCCAACATGGGGGATGGAGACCAATCTGAAGAGGCAAAGCATGGCTAAGCGGAGGTCAGCGGTGATTTCCCCCCCCCCGGAAAGGCCGAAAGGTCCCCCGCATGGTCAGCAGGTGTTGCTTCACAGATAGGTGAAGACAAACCACCCAAATGCATAGATGTAATTGAATTTGTCTCCCTGAATGCTTGTTTTTTTCTGCTGCCTTTGTCAACAACTGTCAAAGTTTGTGAGAATCACAAGGGTATAAAGTACAGTAACTACCAAGCGGTCACCTCGCGTCAAAATGTGTTTCTGTGTTTTTCTTGCAAATACACTTAGCCTGTATTGATAACGGGGTGGACGTGGAAAGCAACACACTCACCAAATCCCAATCACCTGACTCACCTGACCGTCATTCATGTGAGAGGACGGAACACCTATTTTGCCCCGTGTAGATTCATGGATATGACATGCGGCAGCGCAAAAGATTTGCTGTGCATGTTGGCCCTTGACTTGTGCTACTCGTGGAGTGAAGGGGCAAGGCCATTCTTTCAATCCAATGCTTTAGATATCTTTAGATCATAGCAGGTTTCAGCATGTTGGTCCTTGACTTGCTTGCTGCTTGTGACGTGAAAGGGCAATGCCATTCATCCAATTGATTGCTAAACCTATTACGTAGCATATTTGACAGCTTGTTAGACCTTGATTTGTGTGCTACTTGTGAGGCAAAAGGGCAATGCTTCAGACTGCTGCTTCAGATATATTTTAGCAGGTGACTGCAGCTTAATGCCTACACCAGGCTGCTAAGATTGGATTGACGTGCAGTCTGTTCCATGCGCCTGGCCGCCAGATTCTTACGTCACTCGTGCCGGAGGCCCGACGATCCCTACCATTGCCTCGCAGATGGTCTACGGTTGCACGTTGGCCAGCTGTGGGGTGGCTGGCGGCCCTGTGCCGTGGCGAAATGGCAGCGGGGTGTGCTGGGCCAGGTCCGGGCATGGTTTCTGTTGGTTCTAAATCATCAAGCCAGTGTTTTGGTTTTTGTTGGCATTCTCAGCATGTCGTTTTCTGGGTCTTTGCATGTCTGTGCGTTCCTCTTTCCGCACCACCAAGCCGCATCGTTTTCGACCGAGGCCATCAAGACCACCGTGTACCCCTTCATCATTCGAGGTGGAAAACACCGAGATCCGCACGGCAGAGACATCGCGAGACGATTTGTTCGACGCCTGGGAGGTTTGGTGGAAAAGATAAAGGTCTGTTTCCATGTAAGAGAGTAGGCTGAGGACATGTAAACTGATGAGAGTTGAGGAGTAATATTTCTCGCGTTTCTCGGGCAGAATTGCAAAGCCCTTCACTTCGGTCCGTGTCCAAGTCCAAGGGTGTTCTGTCAATGTAGCGCTCTTGAACGCCGCAGGTGTCAAGCTGTACGGAGTTGATTCAGTCTTTGCTCCAACAGATTCCCGTCGACCGAGGGTGTTTCACCGTGACGCGCGACGGTTCGCTGCCGAACTCGCGAGGTTCGGGGCATGGTGGACGGGGCCCGGTTCGGTAAGGGAGGATCCCGGTTAAAGATTTGGCACTCCCGGTGTGAACAGGGATGTTTGCATGAGGTTTCCAATGGTTTCCACCCCAGAACGTGAGTCAAAGTGTAGATCTGAGAGGGAATGGCTTCATTCAGCCTCGGACTTAAGCGACCCACGTGAATGAACGCGATATGCGAAGACATGTGCGATTTCCTTTCGGGCTGACTCACCTATTTGGAGCGGGATTCAGAAGCTCAGCTGGGCGTTGACAGGTCAGACTGCCAAACCCGGGAGCGCCCTTGTATTTTGTTTGCCCTTCTTGGCTGCACGTGCGCCTATCCAGGAAAAGTGGATAACCTTTAACCTGAAACTGCGGAGGGATTGAGGTTTTCCCGCTAAATATGAACAGATTAATAGATGTAAATCAGACGGGACGATTGGCAGGGAAGAGGTAGGAGCAGGGAAGAGGTAGAAATTAGACATGTGTTTGATCAGCATCAATTTGCATGACTGTCAGTATATGCCAGCATGTAAAAAGTTGTTTGATTCAGAAAAATGAAATTACCTGATAAACCTTGTTAGTCAAGAACTTGTAAACCGCAGTATTTCAATTAACAATTAATCACCCGGGTTGTGATGTACTTTCCATTTATTGATTCCATACTTCAATTCAGTTGAGTATACTTAGTGCTGCAATTGCACGTTCCAGCAGTTTTTCTATCCTGGTATGAATCTAAGGGTTTCAATTTGGGTAGTATGATTTGCAGGGTCGGAGAATCCTTAAGGTGGTGGCAGTTAAATTTTTCAATTGCAGTAATCATAAGCTAGGCACCTGGAAATTATGTTGGAAGGTCAAGTGTCGTGAGATTTGACACCAACTTTTGTAAAAGGCTGGAAAAGAAGCTCAACATATTGTTGTTGGTTGGTATTGGTGAACCGAACAATCAAAGCAAAGCCATAATTAGTATATGAATAAAGTTGAGATGGTGGCTATCAAGCCACTAAAGGCCACAAATACGGAGTGTGACACTTGGGGGTAGTGCAACAATTCAATGGGAATACAGCTGCTGCATGCTGGCTTTCCTTGTAAAGGGCTTCAAACCGTGTAAGATGATATCTCCAGAAATGACCAGCCAAAGTTACTGCTGCACTCAAAGGGCACCCATAAATTACGTCAAGGTTATGACTCATGACTGAAAGGGTGACTGCCAAAGCTGTTGAGTTCTGATCATCAATTGTTTGGCATGATTTGTCCACTTGGTATGACTGGCTTGTTTGAAGCAGTGTAAATTTTGGTGCAGGTGCAGTCATTGATCATTGGTCCAACGCTAGAAGTTTCTAAGTAGATATAGTAATAGTAAACTAAACCTTGAGCTGGGTCGGACATTTCGGACTGGACTTCATCTTCAACGACGGCCTGGCTGCTTTCAACGATATGGTCTTCAAGGTGACACTGGCATGTTTGCCGAGACGTCGTATCAATGACTCGATTGTCCGTGACAAAGCATGGGTTTCATTGTGTGATCTTGCAATATTTTTGTTGGCTCAGGAAAAGGGTTCAAGACAGCCATGCATGTTCTTACTCCAATTCCCTGGCATGGCTGCAACCACAACTCCACATTCCAACAGTCACAGCTTCACACAAACAATTTCAACTGTTTTTTTGTTTATAGTTTCTGGGTGAGCCTCGCCCTTGCTTAGTCATCAAAGAACTAGTTAATGAGATTCAATTAATATTCGCAGCTTCACAGATTCATTTTTGGGTCGGACAACTTTACATGTCGGGCAGTGCATGGCCTTTGCCGGCTGCGACGCAGAGAACACTTCATTGGACACCAAGGGGCGTCTTGGGCGCCGGTCTGTGCTTGGTCTGCGCCACTATCCTTTGTGCACACTGCCATTGGTTTGCACTTGTCCGCACTTGGTCTGCACCACTATCCTTTGTGTACATTGCCATTTGGTCTGTGCTTGGCTTGTGCTAGCCTGCCTTTTGTGAACTTTTTGGTTTATCCTTTGTGTACCGGTGCTTGGCTTGTGCTAGCCTGTCTTGCGTACACTTTTTGGTTTGAACCTTAGCTGTTGTTCTTTGTTTTCTGCAAAATTGTTTGCTTTGCAGCACCTCCTACCGTTTTGTGGCTGAGTTGCCTGCTTGAAAACTGGATCCCACCTCAGAATAGTGAGGAACGTTTTGAACAGATTCTAAAACCAAAAGCCTCGTGGCACCATTGGTCTGCGCTTGGTCTGCGGCCCAATGCTTTGTGTACACTGCCATTGGTCTGCGCTTGGTCTGCGCCACATGCCCTGTGTACACTGCCATTGGTCTGCGCTGGGCTTGCAGCGGTGTAGCCTTTGTATTCTTTTTTGGTTTGGTTCTTAGCTGTTGTTTTTTGTTTTCTGCCAACTTTCTTATCTTGCCGGGCCTCTTGCCATTTTGTTGCTGCTTTGACTGCTTGAAATCTGGATCCCACCTCAGAATAGTGAGGAAAGGTTTGAGAAGATTCCAAAACCTTGCGCAGAGGTGAGTTCGCGTTTGAGTTTCAGAAGCCTCTTTCTGGACTCTCTTTCTGGAGCCAGTCGAGAGGCCAATCGGCCGGAGCCAATGCAGACTCTCAGGAATGCGTGGCCCACTGGAAGTGATTGGCCACTCCGCCCTTCAACAATGGCTCTCCAACAACGACGCTTGATGATGCACGAGGAAGGGATCTACATGATGGGTGTTGATGGGTCTTTACCCACGCACGGACAGGGATCACCAAAACCCTGCAATCAATCATTGCAGGCTCTGAGGAATGTCTTGCTCCAGGGAGATGCGCGGACGGGTGGACGGATTTGCTCTGCCTGGCAACTACAGCAAGGCCAAGCAAACTCATGAGAATTGGCTGGAGCCAGTCAAGACAGATGTGGAAATAATTGGAAGCGTGCATTTGCCGCCTGCGCGGTATGCACTGCTCGATCTGCGTCGTTGACTGCTTCAACGCGTCGCCACATGCCCAAAGCGTGGGCGAAAGAACATCCCCTTCGGCGACTGCTTCTACAGCGACGCTGAGGAAGAGGGCAGTGATGACGGCAATAATCAGCGAACACCACTGCCACAAGGCGTGCCAAAGCCAGAGATGCCCAATACTGCACGCAGTCGAGCTGACTGGACAACGACGCTCAGTTGTCTGGCAAAGAACACTGGATGCAGGCCATCTTACGATCCAGTGGTCATGCCCCTAAAGTGGCAGACCTACTCTTGCATGGATCGCATGAGTGATCTCAAAGCAGCGCACTTGACTTGAGTTGGGAACGGCGAGATGGAGCTCCTCAAGACGCACTTCATTGTTGACTACTTTGTTGGCTTCATTGACTTCCTGGAGGCGCAGTCAGATTTTGACCGGTTGTGCATTCAAAAGACAGACTAGTGGTTAAACCTCGACAGACTCAGTTATAACGCCTCCATCAAGAGTTTTCTCAGTGCCCCTTTTGGTCAACCCACTAAAGGCAAGATAAGCAGAATAAGCAAACTGCATTGAAGGTTGTTATTTATAGATAGCTCTGCGCAAAGAACACCCAAACAAACAAAACAGATGTATTTGCGAGTATTTCCAACTATATTTCAAGAGCTTTTTCGTAGTAAAGAGATTATTGACTATTCTCCCAATGGAGCCTTGTGGCCAACTTGCTCCCAACTACCAAAACCTACCTCTTCCCTGCTCCTACCTCTTCCCTACTAGTTGGCTCCTACTTGGGATGAATCAAAAAGAGGGCTTCATGGGGGGGCCTATCACTGCGATCGTAGCAAAAATACATTAAGCTGCGCTTCAGCAAACTTCTTATCGATACATAGGTTCACTGCATGCTGTCTCCATCTGAGAAAATGTCTTCAAACAAAACAAGGAAACCGTACCACACGTATTCCAAAAAGTGCATCAGCAGATCCCCAAGCCGCACATGGCAACCATGTTTTCCGCCCCTCGTCACTCCAACCCTATTGTGACAGGTAGTTTTTGGTGCCTCCCCCCGTCCTGCTTCACCGAGGAGGTGCGGAAGGCTGTTTGGCAAGACTTGGCCAAGGTGCCGAAGGACATCTGGCAGAACATGCGCACTGAGGCGTTTCATTGATGAAACGGGCCGCTCAGTGGCCGGCGTATCGTGTCCGCCGCTCCAGTGGTGTACTGTGCTACAGTTTTTGGAAAAGACCAAAGGTGGGGTTGGACGAGGTCGCATGAAGATGTTGGACGTGCAGTTCTTGTTTTTAAATCGACAATGGAGATCAATTGAAAAACCAAATGTTCAGGTTACCTACGATTGCAATCGATAGAAAATTGATGTGTGTTCCTGCACACCAATAGATTCGATTTTGTGTCTTTGAAATCCATTGGTGTTCTGTCAGTTGAGTCCCCAAAAATTGTTGAATCGGCAAATGCCTAGTTTCTCTGCGAGCAGGGTGCTCGTGAATTCAGATCCTTTTGTGAAAAAAGTGGTAGCCCGGTATTTTTCCAAGATTACACATCACATCCCAAAGACTCCAAATGTGTCCATGCGGTGGAAATTTAAGACTGCACGAAGATCTATGTTTGTTTGCTTTAGATGTGTTGTTTTATGTTGTTTTCATGTGTTTTCAATCTTTTTACCGGTGTACATCTGATAAGTGGCTCATTTGTCGATCACTGTCTTTTACAACGAACTTAAGCGTACGTTGCCCTTCATCCCCCATCACCATCCGCAGGTGGCGTTGGAGGACCTCCACGAGGCGGCGCAGCGGATTCTGGCGGGGCAGATCCGCGGGCGCGTGGTGGTGAACCTGGCGCTCCGAACGCCTCAACTGGTCGTGGACACTCGCAGATCCGGACCGGTTCCGGGATTCAGCGACGGATTCAGAGCAGGGGAGCGAAACGGAATGTGGCCGAAGGGTTTGGCGAAAAGAAAGCGAAGAGGTCGGTGGAGAACTGTTGAAATGTTACAGTTAATGTCAGTGCCCTTGATGGATGAATGATGTCCGGGAAAGAGGAGGCGGTTCTTTTTGGTGTGGCAGTTGATAACCTAAATGTCGTTTTAGCTTAATGTTGGTTGGCTTTGAGATGCTTGGCTGGCTTTTGCAATGAAGATCACATAGGGCCATGGGGATAGATGTTCAAGGGTTTCAGCCGGTTGCTATCTGAAGCAGGGAAAGATTATGGCGTTACCAGCTAACAGACTTGCAATCCCTTGCGTTCTGCCGAGCCCAAGGAGAAGGAGGAAGAGGATCTGGAAGCCTTAAGACGGCAGACCCTAGAGCTCCGGAAGAGCCTCACCACCAAGCCCCTTGGAGCATCCAAACATCCGGATTTTTAGGAAGTCCCAGCAGTGATAAATAGAACAAACTGAAAAGGACAATATCCCAAAGCATCATTGGACCCTTCTCAGGAGGGTTTTGACCCTGCAGAACGCAGGAGTTCGGGCCCTCCAAATCTTCACCTTTGAGGATCCTCGATTCTTAGGGATTTATCATGTCATGTGCATATATATATATATATGTACATATGGCATGATAGATCACGATAGGAGCTTTACTGCATTTTGGCAATTAATGCATTTAGTCAAAGGGATCAGAGGATCGTTTCACTAAGGAAAGCTTCCTACCCCTCCGATCCTGTCACCTGTCACAGTCACACTCCGGAGGTTGCTTTTGCTACTAGTGTAGAAGATTGGATGGTTTAGATGTGTTGTGTTTGTTTTCTGACAAGATCCCACTGCAGTACACATAGCTGCCAGACACTGATTGCAAGGCATCCATGGAATATACAATGTAGCTCTCAGGGTGTTTGCACTTTGCTGAACTCACCCAGCCTATATGATGTGTGACACATGAACAATGGTACTCCTGGTGCTCCCACAATATCAAAAGCTTGTATTTGCCCATCGCCAGTTCGAAAAGACAAGAGAAGCGCGCCAACTGTTTGTCAGGTCTAAGATCGTTTCCGCCGAGCAGGCCGCGACCGAGCCCGGAGGGACCGCATTTGTGAATTTGTGGCAAGAAAACTCACCATGCTATAGCACTACTAAGAGCAGTGAAGGACGTATGTTGGACCGCGCTAAGCCTCCTGAGTTGCTTTTCATAACAGTATAGTATATGATCCATCTTCATACAACTGGAATATGACGCTTCTGGCAGAATCGACTCCCATTGCCTTGCTTTGTGTTTCTTTAGGCCTGTATCATTTTGCCATATCTGTTTGGGCAGCTCTACAAATCAACCGAAGCGGTTTCGAGGCATTCCCTCCATCTTCCAGTGCTTGGCGATCTTCTTTTGGTCGTGTTGAGAGAGACCGTAGCGACCGTAGCGACCGTAGCGACCGTGGCGACCTGCGAGCGGCCATGAGGCGGCGAGCTGCATTCTGGACGGGGACTCTGTGACCTCCGCGGGCTTTGTCGCAGCCATGCCGCTGGTCAGCCGGTTTCGGACCTGGTTGGGCGACGCGGCGACGGCTTCGTCGGCCATCCGTTCGGTCCAGGTGTGTGTCGGTCTGGGTCCGGAGGTCCAGAAGTCCAGGTGTCTCGCTGGGAGAAGAAGTCCAGGTCCATCTTCTTTGATAAAAAAGAACTGAAGATCGAAGATGTGAACCAAAGAACACCTTCCCAGGCTATCTGATGATTGAAGATGTGGTTACTGGTTCTTTTGTTCAGTTTAGCGTGGAACTGCGCCATCTTGGACCTTTGGGACCTCTTGGAACGCATCGAAAAGGAGAGTTCCTGGACCGTCTCTGAATGATGTGTTTGAAATTCCAGATGGGTCTCCTGCATGCAGAATTGAAGTTGGAGCCACCAAAGTGTAGCTGGAAAGAACATGTCCCTGGTATCATACATGGCTTTGCTGGTAGAAATCCAAGCTTTCTTTGCTACATTGGCAGCTACAAGCAGGGTCACTTCACCAACCAACTACACACATCACCCCATAGCCGACGTGGTAACAGGAAGACTGCACCACCTGCAGATGCCAAGGTCACGGCCAGTCACACTGGCCAATGCCCGGTTAACGGTTGCTTCGGCTGCTGGAGAACCTTCCAGTAGGATGAACCACCTGCACCCTTCAACCCATAGGACGAACACATGTCACATACAGTAATAATATATATATATATGTATACACACATATTTTACCTCCAAGCTGTGCAAGCCACTGCAACATGTCCACTGAAAATTTCTGAGGCCATGTGATGCCTTGATCACCGCCTTACGGAAGCGCGACTGGGAAGAGCCAAAAAGGACACCCCAGGGGTTTCAGGCCAGGGACTCTCCACAGGTTGGAAACCGAAAAAGCTTTTGGAGAGGTTGGACACGCCCACCTTCTATAGGTGTTTAATTGTTCTTAGGTGTGTTTGGGAACTTGATGGAACTTATTACAAAATCCCTTCCGTACTGGATCTGCCATTTCGGGCCTCTTGGCTTCACGCGTTGGAGGAACAGAGAGAGAGAGAGAGAGAAAGTACAGTACAGTACAGAACTCGCTGTATTTCCTGCCAACGTGGGGAGGGGCCAAAACCGGGAGCCCTGGTTCACCAATGTAGCTTACGAGCTTCCGGGTACTGTAGGTCAACCAAGCGGTAGGTCAACTTGCACAGTCTGTCCTTTCAGAGTCCTGAGTCATGTGATTAACTGCTGGTCGGTTCAAATAGTTGGGTCCTGATTCGGGGGTGCTTCAACCACACTTCCTCGAAGTGCATGACCACAGATGCTGGGTGATGATGGTGAAGCTTATGTTGCTGAACATCCAGAGGGTCAGAGGGAGGTGTTTTGCTACTCCAGCGTTCCACCAACGACGCAGTGAGGCTATGATAAGACAAAGCATCCTCGGGATCTGGAGATGGTCTTCTCCATCATTGTGGGCGATCGTGAAGGGAGAGGCGCCTCACACGAGATCTATGAAACCTACATCATTTGCACTAATTAAAGCCACGCCAGCTAATTAATAGGAAGGTCACAGCCCGGATGATTACATCAAATCATACACATGATTATCTATCCCCATGTTTCCAAGCATTGCATAGTGCTGCTCGGAGAGCGGGTGTTGCTAGTTCACCAACAAAATTCTGCAACTAGACAAACCACTCAGGCGTGAACTGATCCACCAGTTTCTTGTACCTATGGCTGACTTGGGAAAGGGACGTCAGATGACAGTCTTTTGTCCGCCAAAAGCGATAGCAGAGACGGCGATGCGCGTAGCGCATTGAGAGGTGTCCCCACCGTTTGGGTCGTCGAACAAAACGAGAAAAACCGCCTTCGTCATGGCGAGGAAGCTCCTCACCCGAAGAAGGAGTCGATCTGTCGTCGCCTTAACCGACAGAGCCCAGGTACAGAGCCCTTGACCCCTATGGTCTCCAGGGCCGTCTTCGGTTGGACCGACGTCTCTCGGAGCGGTGAGGCGGTGAGCTCGAGCGAACCTCTCCGCGGGGTGAGCTCTTCGATCCGCTGGAGCTGCAGTGAACTGTCTCAGGGTAGGTCTCTGGTTCTGGGTTTTGGTTTCGAAAGAACATTGAATGGAGGAGTTGCGCCCCTCGAGTTGAGGGAGGATGGGGAAGAGTGACAACCCCAACAGGCTCGACAGGTCAGATCCATTTCAAGGTCACAAAACTCCACTGAGTGTTTGTTTGCATGGCATCAGATCTGCCATTCCACGTGTAGAATTGCCCATCCCGAAGCTGCCCGCATCCACACAACCAACCAATTGCCCGATATCAATCAATGTCCGGATCCGGAGTTTTGCAGTGCCCATCGTCGCAGCGGTCTCCGAAACGCGCGGTTTGTCCACGCCGTGCCCATCGCTTAGGTTTGTCCAGCCTTTACGAACGCCGTCTTGAGCGGAAAGATTGAAGCCTATAACCTGCCAATGGGTCAGATCTCTCACATGATCCGAAGCTCAGCCAATGGTGCCCCAGGAGAACCGTCGAAAGGATGAAAACAACACCCCGTTATATACAATATAAATCTATGGAATAACTTTGTTGATTGAGTTTTTTGAGATGTGGGTTGGGAATTGGATGGAATTGGTCTCCGAACAAAAGACATGGGAAATGGGGGAATTTGGGACGTCTGAGCGGGCGTTCAATGGGTTAGTGAGAGCGACCGAAAAGACCAGGACCATCCAATAGGTGTTCAATGGACCGGCGGAGATGCAACGTGATGAGCCGTCCAGTTCCATCCAGGGTGGACACCAGACAGCTTCATGGAGCATCTCTTCGCCAGGACACCTTTCCAAGGTGGGTTTGCATACCTTCGCTGACCCGCGGAAGGGCGGTGGCAAGCGGAATAAGCAGACCACCAAAGATTTGGTGAAGTTGCAGGCCGAATTTTTGGGCTGTGATTTCTTAGCAAGCTTGGTGTGTTTTTGAAGGTCCAAGACATTGATTTTTTTGATGGACCAGGTGAGACCCAGAGACTTGCTCAAACTTTTCAATCTAGCCTAATCTACTAGGTGAAGACATGGACACATGTGCTCTAGAGATCACACGGGGAAAGTGTCAAGAGCGGCCTGCATGGGCCTGGATAATTTTCTGATTCTCAAGAAGCCTGTCCTGAGTCCAATCTATGTGTTTCTGACACGGAAGAGGTCGAGGGGGGGTCGAACGTTGGGTGGAACCGGTCACCTTTGAGAGAGAAGCCGGCAAAAACGTAGAGGCAAGAAGTCGGAATCGCAATCGGCGATACAGAATCAGAGGGCTTTTAAGGATTGATGTTTCCTCCTTGGCAGGCCTTGTTATTTTTTTTTTGTGTGGGGGCAGAGGTTTATGATTGACCTGCTAGAATTTGCTAGAATGAGGATTGTGAACCAACAAAGGACTTCCATTACATTTGCCGGGTGTTCGAGACAACCTGAGTGATGTGCGACAGGTCTTGGATGGAGAGGAATATATTTTTTATCCTGCGCCCAAGAGCTTTGGACTTCAATGCAGGGAAGTCCTTTCCTTTAGGAGGAAGAGCCGCTTACTGTAGCGGCGTGACGAAGTCAAGACCGAGACGTTTCTGTGGAAGAGTGTTTGATGCTGCATGGTCAAACATAAATGGTGTGTCCTGCGTCCCGGTTGATTCACCACAGATCGTTTCAGCATCTTCCACACCTTGATTGGGGGTTGGCCAGGTTGGCGGTACCAATTAGTAGCGCTGGTTCTTGCGTGCCATTGTATTGGCTACTGTACGGACTTCCCTGTGGAAAGGAGTGAAAGACAACCATCCAAATCAAGACATATACTAAGACGACCATCCAAATTAGATATCACACGAAGAATTGATATTCTGAAGAATTACTCTATCGGATAGCATGTACGATCCTCCCCCTCACCCGCCGTTGGGGCTTCGAGGGGCGCCGGCCCCTCTCGCCTGTTCTCCAGACCCGAGGATCACCGTGGCCTTGCTGCGGGGTTCCCTGGCCGATGAGGCTGGCAACATCTCCTTCGAACACGTGGCCTGGCTCAGCCGAAGAGGTGGACGTGTCGTCGCCGGCACCGGCGCTGGCAAGAACAAAGAACATGAATAACACCGTCGGTTGTAATGCTGATGTCATGTTGGTATAGCTCAAGAATGGCAAGCATTTGAACAACTCCAGTCGGTAGAAATGAAGGCTGAAAAAAAGCACAAAACGTGGCAAAACTGTGGTCTGTCGACGTTTAAGATTGAACCTAACTGATAGTCAATGGGATTTGCAAAGATTGAGTGGCTGCCCAAGCCATATCGTTTGGCACGTTGAACTCCAAAGGAAACCCCACAAAGCAACGGTGAGTCTCTTTTGTCACCTGGACCTTCCTGGACCTGTGAACTTGTTCGACACCTGAACACTCAGGAGCCATTGCTTTTGGACTCTTTAAACCAAGCGATGGCGGCGAAGAAGAATGGCGGTTTAGTCATCGTCCAGGTGCAGCGTGTGGTGCCTTCAGGAAGCCTGGATCATCGAAGGGTTCACATCCCTGGAATGTTAGCCACGTGGCTCCACTGGACCTAACAAGGGTGACGACTCGGGCTGTCTTCGAGTTCGGGATCGATGGAAGTGGTGGATTAAGTAGCCATGGGAAGTCCTATGCGGAAGACTGATTTCTTCTGTCCTGTCTCATTTGCTTGAGGTGTTCGGGTGTGTGGTTCTTCGTTTATGGGCATGCCTCCAGTATCGACTCGAGATGATCGGATGGGCAGATGGGGTCTTCCTAGAGAGTGTGTGTGTGGTCAAAGCAGGTGTTTCGATGCTACCTGCCCAAACCCGAGTTTCAATCTTTCTCGAGCGGAACTCACGTGGAAGATATTTTGTGTACTGAAATTACTGAAAGTGTTCAGCAATTGTTTCTTAACTGCACCTGTCTAAATATCAAATCACCCCAAAGGAGCGAATCTGCAGTGGAGCTTGAATATTTGTTCAGAGTTTCCTTTTCATTGCAGAAGCCAATGACCTAGAAGGAATCATTGTTTGGGCATTGTGTTGTGCTTGACAAGAGAAGGCATTGTGCACTCCTAAAATGAGCAATGTGTGTTTGTGTGTTCCAGGCTGACTCTTGAGTGGAATGATTCCCTATCACGAATTGGTGGTTTTAGTTATAGCGGAAGTGGTTTGACTGTAGGAAGCCGCCAGGTGCTTAGCCTGGTGTTCCTTTCAAAGGCCAGGCTTCCCTTGCTGTTCCAAACTCGGACGTTTCTCAGGTGGATATGGTGGTGGTGGCTGGCAAAGAGCATTCTGCGGTGACTTATGCGCCAGCAGATCAAGAGTGTCCCTGATGAAGCTCAGAAGGCTGTTTACTTTTTTGCTGGGTGCTAATGATGTAGGTGTGTCCATATTTTGGGAGGGCACCAAGAAGTACTGGTACATTGAATTGATTTTAGCGGAGACCCGGTGGAACAATGGGATTGCTTGTGTTATTGCTTGCTCCTCGACCTGTACTGAGACTGTAGTCATCCTCAATTGAAACAGCAGGATGGGAAGATGAATGGAAACGTTGCAACGTCGGTGGATTTGGGTGAATCTGTTCTCAGGGCACACAGATTTGGCACGCAGGTGTCCAACCTTCGATGTTTCTTCTCAGGATGGTACTTCAATGATGTAAATGGTGTTTCAAGCATGTGGATGGACATCGTTTGACATAGTTCTCTTTAATCGCGCTATAGTTGTGATTCAAAGCCTGGTCATGTTTGATTGTTACACACCAGCACTAAGAAGCTGGTTCATTCTTTCGCACAGGTCACATCTTTTTGATCTGTCTCTCTTTCTTTTTGCATAGACTTTGGGGATTGCGTCCGAGAATTGAACCATCACGCTGTTTTCAGCAAGTTGCCGGGTGATTGGTCAGTAGCCCACTCCGCGCAGTACAGAGCGTGCCCGTATGTTTTGGCGCTGGATCAGGTACGATCCCACCTTGTCCGGAGAGATGAAACCCTTGCGCTCCCACCTGGAGCAACTCCCATGGGAAGGCGTGGTTTGCACTCGCGGCGCCACTGGCTGGAGATGTATTAGACCTCCCTGTATCGATCTGTGGAAATTTGGAAAGTGATGGAGGCATTTGGTGTGGTTTTTGTGTGTTTGTTTCGTTTTAATCTTTGTGGTATGGTTGGAATTCGAGAGAGATGACAATTAATGACATGCTGCAAGGCATCAAATCTGGTCCAGTAAGCAGAAAACTTTTCGCACTGAACATGGAAACCAAGTGATCAATTGACCCAACAAATGTTGTAGAGCCATAATCGCAGGTAGAGTCCCTGGACAGAAGGTATACGTTGGACAGGTATACCTGAAGCGATATTTGCAGCTTGCCCAACAACCCCAATGCTTGGAAGAGAGTCTCATGCATCATCCCATTGGGAAGGCTTTGACTATGGTTGGATGTTCCGGGTGATGCAATCACCGAGAATGCATGTCTGGTTTCTGTGTGTTGATTCTGAGAGCGTCGCGTTGATTAAAGGACCTTTGTAATAGCAGATTTGGTGATTTTGTGCTTTTTGTTTCACCAAAAAGAGCATTCCTTCCATCCTGGCCTTACTACTAGGAGCGTTCGGACGCTACGAACGGGGCAGCATTCCTTCCATCCGCACCGTGGCAGAGGATGAGTTGACCCAGTTTTGGTCCTGTCCACCTCTCGGTTCTCGGCAGTGACATCGACGCACGTCACGCCACGCCGGTGACGCCGCGCAGGTCCCAGAAATGCATGCCAGAAGCGTGTGATGGCACATCGAGCACTCTTTGAGGCTGCTTGGGTGATGGAAGTTATGGATTGGTGATTTGTGTGTTTTGCAGCCTTGTTGCGTCCTTGCAGCGTTTGTTGGTCCTTTTGAGGTTTGGTTTCGGTCGGGTGGACGGTGGGACTCTACAAACTTTTTTCGGAGGTGGAGCTTCACCGCCGCGTGATTCTATACAAATGTTGGCAGATCTTCAACATAGGATCATCACGTTATATCACGTTGATCCAAATGCAAGAGCTCCAATCTTGGAACCAGATTTCTATATATATATATATAGCTATTGGTTTACCTAGGGTAGGCATGAAATGTTGCTTTCAAGTCACCCGGTGAAGGATACAATCAACAAAAAGATCAACATCACTGATTTGTGGAATACGGAATGTGAATATGCGTTTGTGCGGGGCATGCTTATTGGACAAAAACACAGTGAGGTTGGGTGCTTTGTTTTGCACACTACTATTGGGAGTATGTTGCTGGTGTTTGGGAGTGACATGTGTAAGCAACCCTTCACTGAGGGAGGTGCGGGGAGTTTCCAAGCATCACACACTGTATAAGGACATCCTGGCGCAGTTCCAAACCTGCTCCTTCCATTTGACTTACATACTACCAGGATGGTTTAGTTGACCTTGGGTGGTGATCTTATCATCTGACAGCATCTTTCGAAATTATGATGTCACAACATGTCACAACTGGCTCATGCTGTTAAAAGTGACACCTTCTAGATGACGATATGTACGAGACCCATTGCACTCATCATCTTCCAACCTGAAAACAATCATTTGTATAATTGGTAGTGTTGTTTGGTTCTTGGGGTCCCTAAAGATCAGCCCAAACTGGCAAATTCGCTCAGATCTTTGCTCACAAAGCCAACCAGCCTCTCAATTTTTTCTCACTTTTGCATCGTTTGTGGTGCCTGGCAGTAGTCAGCGAAGTTCGGAGGTTGACGGGGAGTATTTACTTGCTTTAGAATCATGCTTTACTCCTTTTCTAAACGTCCCTTGGGTTACCCCCAACACCCAACAAACTCCAAGTATCACAAATCTTGTAAGGGCCCATCATTGACCTTGCAGTCCCACCGTCCCACCTGTAACTACCTCTTCGTCGGTTTCGATCCTATCAGTCCATCCGAAACGAAGAATAGTCCAAATGAACGATGATGGGCCTTTCTTCCACAGTCGGACATCTCGTCCCTTTCGGAATAGGCCGCCTCTTTCGGAAGATCCCCCCCAAAACAGATACACCTTACCTAGCGGAGAGTTCCACCGCCACGTTCATCGGAGTTCAGGTCAAAAAGCCCAGGGCAGTGCCTTGAAACTTCGGAGAGATGGCATCGGAGGCATTTTTCTTTTGACATCGTAGAGAGAACGGGACATGGTACATGGATGTACATGGTGTTCGTTACAAAGACACTGTGTTTTTGAATGTAGGCTAAGTAGGCTAGTGACCAGAGTCGGCATTGCAGCCTTGGGCAGATCTCCAGCAGTGGAAGTCATTTAAAAGCAATTCTGAAGCCCATTGGGATTCATTGGTTCGGAGACGATGCTTGAGTTGAACCCATGACAGAACTCCCTCTCAAGTCACTTTATGGATTTGGTCGGTTGTTCTCACGGGGCTGTGCCCAACAAGGAATGCGGAAAGTCTAATAGACCCGTACAGTAATTGGAAGCTGAGGCTATCACCATGCTATCACCTCAAATCTTGAAACGTGATGAGTAAGCAGATGTTTCACGATACTTCAGTTCTTATGATGACCTTACAATTCCCAAGGTAACTGAAGTCATTTCCATCGATCATCTATTTGGTGCCAAACACTCTTGATCTGCTTGTTTGGGAAGCAACACATGCTGCCAGATGCGCATTGGGAAATTTCTCCTGGTGAGGTGCTCAACTTTGGTGTGGGATCTCCTGAGAGACTTGGACAGGGGTGGGCGGATAGCGGCGGACATTTGGTGGGCGGGCTAGGCTAGGCGTGCAGTTGAACTGGAAAGGGCCGGTCAAAGTTGGTCTCAGCAGTTGGTTTTTGGTTTCTTATTGTTTTGTGTTGTGTGTTTCTTGTTTTTGATTTGTGTTGTTTATTTTTTTGTTTTTTTTTTTGGGGGGGGGGGTGGTTTTGTTTATGATGATCTAGCAAAATGAAGTCACTGATCTTTTGGAAGTGAGATATTTCGGTGGGGTTCCATGTTCAACCGCCTTTGTGCTCTTTTGCGATCTACCCTGAACCGGCCCCTGAGCAACACCCCTGAGACGCTTGAACAAGTCTTGTGAAAATTGCCACGTCTTTTGGTGTTGTGGGTGATTTCCAAACCAGGGCCACGAAGCTCAAAAGGGTACGGCGACAGATCGACACCTTCAGGGACTCCAAATCTATCAGGGTTCTCAAGATGCGCTTCTCAGCACCCTCCCATGTGTTCAAAATTGTTTTGTGATGTGTGGTATATATATATATATACATAATTATTATATAGATACAGTACAGTAGATATTACTGCCATTATGTGTTTGTTGTATATTTTGTGGTGTGAGCCCTCCCAGGTTCTTCAGAGGTCACTTGCCCATGCTCGTTTCTCCGGGCGAGGTTCGTGGCCACCATGATGGCCAGCCATGGCCATCAGACTCTCGCTGGGATGATATGACGGGAGCCGGTGATGTCAAGACGCAAGAGATGAGCCAAGATGTCAGTTTTTCAATCATGAGTCGTGAGCCCAAAGAAACACTAACCCCCACTTGTCAGGGGGCCGGAAAACCTTAGGACTCTTGAGTTCATCATATTTTAGCCAGGGTTTCTCATACTCTGGGGGTTCGCTTGGTAGAAGCGGAAGACTAAAAAATCACCAGTGGCTTACCCAAAGAGTGACCACCGTGGTGAAAAAACATGGGTGCCTGCACGTATGGTTTAAGATTGGACCTGTGATCGACAACATTCTGTGGCTGTGTTATCCATTCGCACAAGGTTCTGGAAGAATTTGAACTTGATAGTGTTCGATACAAGCTTGAGAGCTCGACCAATTGGAAAGGCTTGCACCGTTTCGACGTGGAGTCCTTGCTCCCTGGCGGGACTTTCCATACAGAGACATCGCAATCAGGATCACAATTCAAAACATGATCAAAAACTGTTGCAGTTTGAGCCAACCTCTACAATCCGGTCTCCGGTTCATCGACAGGACACCTCCTTCCCATCCTTCCCTTCCAGCCGAGGAACCCCGAGCTTCATGGTTTCATGTCGACCGTGGAGAGCGGCGTTTGGGGCGGCGTGCCCCAGGGCGGCTTCCGCTTCGGCACCAGCGTCGGCTACGAGGTCAGCGGCCTTCCCCGGACGACGTGCCGGCGGGTCCCGGCCCCACTAGGCTGAAAGGATGTCAGAAATACTTAGCATACTACTTAGCATGGCTATATAGTTAATTTAATATATGTTTATTTATAGCTATATATATACACAGTTTACACAACATTGAATGCAGTTAACAATACTAAATGCGACCAGAATCCCAGTTGAGCAGTTGGAACTCAAACCATGAGAATTGAGCTCATATAATTGATCAATTTGCCCCGACTCCAGTCATTGCACCCCAAGTCCCCGGCTCCAGTCATTAACGACCCAGTCGATCTCAGTCCACGGTCCAGGCCTTGGTCCCCACGAGCACCATGATGGACTTCTACCTGGGCGGCGGCATTGACGTCGCCTTCCTGGGAGTGGGCGAGGCATCCCTCGGACCCGCGGAGTCTCCGATATCGGTCCGTCGGACGGTCACCATCATCGCTGGTACCATCGCTGTGGATCACACTGTGTGGGCACCAACAAAAAGGACAAGCACTCCACAAGGGCTGAAACTGATGGTTACTAACCTAGCAGTTGCATGCAGTTGCTGGATTTCTATACAAAGATTAAACAATCAATAATCTGTGTTGCCGCACATTCTATGTCACTATGTTTGTTGTTTTGCATCACCTCTTGATTTCGATGCCCTACTTTGCCCACAGCCACATCCACTGGAAGGTTGCGGTGAAACAGATTGAAATCAATTGAAAGTCATTGACTTATGACCAGCCTTCATTGATTCACGTCCTTTTGAAGTTCCTGCGTTCACGTCCAGGTGGATCCTCAGGGCAACGTCAACGTCTCCAACTTCGCGGGGCGTGTGCCTGGCGTCGGTGGCTTCGCAGCGCCTCGGTCGTTTGGGGCGGTGAACTCCCCCGTGGTCGGCGAGGGGCCGGTGAGACGTAGAAGAGAAGCTTCTGAAAGGGTACAAGGTGGAGCACAGATCGCAGATGTTTGAGTGATGTTGACCTTCTTACAGGTTTGCCCAACAAGACGGTAATTACCAAGTGCATCCAAGTGCCAGTGATTGACAAACAGGCGGTGTTCAATGATTTCCCAAACAGGCGGTGTTGTTTTTTGCAGGTCATAAAAAAATGTCTAGATAGAAGCCAAGTCTTTTTCATCATATTCGATATTCGATGCAGGTGGTCACCTTTCCTTCGATAGCACACCTTTGGTGGAAGAAGCTTGGCACTAAAACCAGTGGTGATCCAAGGACATCTCAGCCAATGCGAAGACCTTAGTCTTCACCACGACCTTGACTTGTGGCAATTTAGTCACGAAGGCTCGAGTTCCGCGAAGCGTTCCGCGAAGCGGAACACGCCGGGTTCAGATTCGTGAAGCAGGGAGGAAAGGGTGCACTCACAGGAGCGACGTGCACTCGGGTGGGTCCAGTTTGCTGGGGATTGTCCTTTTTGTTTGTGTGGATATCGTTATGTACTGTTAATTTGTGGTTGACTTTGGTTCTCAGTGTATGGTGCAACTACCAGACTACCTAACATATAGTGGATTGATAGTATATATATATATATGGCACAGACCCCAAGAGGTGGTTTATATGAACTCCCATCTAAAGAACATCATGGGGTGTGTGCCATCTACTCTGAAACCACTGCATTCATTGGATCAACAGCGCTTCGAACTTGACATCAAAAACATATTGGATCCTTTCCTTTTTCCAGACGCTCCATGGGACTGCCATATATGCCTACATTGGCCCCCCCTGGCACCACCCCAATTGATCGGCAGTCCTATGGCAGTCCCATGGGTCGCGTCTGGGCTTGTCCACCCAAGCTGCGGGGACCGCAAGAGGGGCTTGTCGCCGCCATTGTGCGGGTCGCTGCTCCCGGGTCGCTGGGGACGTCTTCAGTCTGGACATGCCCGTCTTTCTCGGCGACAGCCTGCCACTTGTTCTTTGAGAAAGCAGATCTACTGTTGCCAGGCTTGTTCTTTTTTTTCCTCCTGAAGGTAGGTAGGATTATGTTTATTTGCTTTTCCTTTGAGCAAGATCTACAGTAGGGTGGTGTGTGTGAGAGAGTCAAATTCGGCGTCATATCCATGTCAACCCACAAGGACTCAGTCGTGGCGTTTTCGTTGCATGCCAGGTGGAGGATGGGAAGCTCATCATTGTACAGGAGGGCTCCATCCAGAAATTTAAACGAAAGAAGCTCGGATAAACCGCTCCGATGCCATCTGAAACCTTTTTTGGATTGATTTCGTTTGAGTGGAGGTGGGGTTTGATTTTGGTGCAATTCTGTCAGTACAATGTGCAGCCCATGCAAGGAGCACAGGTGAGTTGTTTAAATGGGTGCAAGCGCCTTTTCAGACATCTAATCGAACACTCATTTGACGATCACTATGATTAGTATATAATTGTATATACAATTAGCTTCTCCCGGATTTCCAGTGTCATGTGGCAGAGATGAAATTGATATGTGCCTCCCAATCAAAGCATTCATATGATTTTATATGTATTAGCTTGTGTTTGATCTTCCCAAAGGTCTTCGGGCTTCTCCCTATTCAGAATCTAATACCAATATGTGGGGGATGTGGAAGATCAACACCTCGTCCAGCTGCTGGGGTCGCGCCCTGAGGATCGACGAGGTCACGTTCCCCAGTGCCTCCCAGGGCAGCCGACGGATTGTCTTCGTCACCGAACGCTGTGTGCCATGGATGAACGCGACGGACAGAACGTGACACGGGCAGATGGCCCCATCCACAGCCTGCTGAGAGCAGGGGAGGTCGATTTGGTACGCGTGCATGGGGGACATGAAAGCACCATGTTTGCCAGACACAGGATGCTATCATGATCAATTATTACAGAATTCCAGAAGCCTACACTAGATCCCAAAACAGACCAAGCGAAACGGACATAGACAGAACTCTACAGTTCTGTGCGTTTGCTCATCTCCAAATCTCAGTCCTCATGTTCAGTCCTATTTGCAGATGTTCAACTAGCAGTCTTGCAAGCTCTTGGGTGTCTCTTGATCCACACCCCATTATATAGATGGATGAAGAGCTTGCAAGCGCCTCACCCTCTTCTCCAGGGTGTCTCACCTTATTAGTGTCTCTTGATCCATTTCCACACCCTCAAGCCTCTGCTTCTTCGCCTCGAGCCCCTTTCTGCCCTCGGAAACCGCTGTAGCTTCGCTCTCCGCAGGTCATGGAGCTTCGGCAGCAGCGGCTGCTCTTGACGGAGCTCGCGGCCGGCATGCGCCTTGAGGAGGGGCGGGCGCGGTGCGGTGGGGACGTGGCGACGGGGCGGTCCGAAACGACCTGAGTAAGACATGATGTACAGTGGTAGATGGATGTATAATATGGTACTGGCACCCAAAGGTGTTTTATGCGCAGAGAACATGCCACCAGAGTGATCAGGTGAGATACATTGAAGCTAGTTATAAGGTAGACAGCCTGATGTCCATCAAACTGTCATGTACAACAGGACAGATGGGGATATTAGGTGAAATATACCAACACAGCAGGTACCAAGTCTCAACTACCATAGTTTTATCACATACGTACCGAACATCACTAGGTCAAAATTGAGAGGTCTACCTACCAAGACCCTCCACTCGATGAAGTCCAATCAACACGCATGAGCAAAATCCTGTCGCATGATCAGGTCCACCTCGAAACTCATAACTGCAGCACTGCCCAGATCTTTCCAAGACATAGGTTACTCAGTTACTCATGTCTTCTACGTCTCCTTTACTTCAACTTTATTTCACAGTTTGTGGTGAGCTTTCTGTCGCCATCCAAAATCATCCCTGGTCAAGATGTTACATTGTGTCTTTGTTCTGGCCGCTTTGATGATTTGCTTTTGGCAAAAACTTGATCTTATCATCTACCTTCTTTCAACTTGGTCACTTACTGTACATAATAGTCGCACCCGTGAGTTGCATGCACTATGTCCAAACTCCATCGTGTTCTTGCCTTGAAGCCTTTAAGCGGCTTTGTTTTCAAAATGGTCAATTCAATTCAGGTCTAAGGAACTAGTGGGTTAATCAGGTAAGAGCCACTCCAAACAAGTCCAAACCTAGACCAGAAACAGAGGTTTGTGAACTCAGGGGCTTCGCGCTCAATCTCAGGTCTGAAACTTTGGCTGGCAAAAGGAATCAACGGGCTCCAGCGTTTACTATCCAAGAAAGCAATCCAGCATTGTTGAGCCCCATTGTTTCAATGTTTGGGATGACGCGTAGTAAACAAAACACTAAGTCAATTAAGACACCGTAATTCCTACAAGAAAATGAGTTTTGCAAATATTGTCAAGAGCCTACTTGGGTTCTGTGTAAGGAGAGCTCATTCAAGTTCTTTGCCATTGAATGAAATTACACATCCATTGGGAGTTCACAAGATGGAAAAGGTCAGGCAGAGCACGTCTTTGTGAAAGACATAAATTACCTACGTTTCACAAGATCTGGGTCTGTGACTGTATAATGCGATCATAGTTATAGGTTATAAGTTATAAGTATGTGGCCAACTCAACACACAGTGAAACGACAAGGTCCACCCAAGCCAATGACCTCCGATTTTTCGTCAATAGCTTTTGACCGCGCCTCAGATATCGGAATGTTCGCAAATCTAAATGATCCCCCAGTGGAAGTGCAACGACAGCTGCTTCTGATGACTTCTTTTCTGTCACAGCGTTGGCGGCTTCTTTGTCGGCGACGAAGCACCGACAGAGCGTAGGCCTAGAATTTCTGGGGGTTGTTGTGCAGACATGTTGCTTGAGGGAGAGTAAGACACGCAACTTCTTTCAGCAACTTGTGAAAATACCCAAATCCGAAATTGCTCCAGAACTGAGGTTTGTGAACAAACCGCGTAGAAAGCACGCAATGTTTTGTGTTTCTTGGGGCATTTGTCAGTCGGATGGTTAGTTTTGTTAAGTTTGGTGGTGATCTTACTTTTCTATTTAGCTCTTTATGAATTGAATGACATTCTGTTGTTTTTTTTGTTGAATCAACGTTCATTAATCCTTTTTGTTTGGGTGCTTGTTGCAGACTTGGCCTTCAAACGGGTTTCGAGCCTTGGGCATGGTACAAATTGCTGTTTGGGAGGACGTCTTCAACAATATGGAGCCTCTTGGCAGACTTTTTGAGGGCCACCAGGCCAGTCAGCGGTCAACTTCAGGTTCTCTTGATGGAAGGTTTGCTTCAGGTTCGCTGCGTCCAAGAAGAAGGTGAAGATGAGGTTGTTCGAAGTGTACTTGCCATTGGAGCCGTTGGCTTGCACATGCTTGCACCACTTGGACACCTCGGAACATCTTCCAAAGACATCGAACCAGCAGAGCTTTGAACTGGGAGGTTCCCTTTCACTGAACTGTCCGCCCAAGGTTTAAGCCTGATGTTGCTGACCAAGTGGGCACCTACGACCCGCGCATCTTTCAGCGGTAGGTGCTGTTCAGCCTGGTCAGAATCGGTGTGTTTTCCCCAGAACGGGTTCACTGTTAGCTGAGGAGGGTTCAGGGACGAGCAGGGTATGGCTACACTCTTTTACTGGAGACAAGCTAAATCAAGCAAACCTGCAACATTTGTGACTCATGTGAATGTCAGGCGAGCTTTCAGGAGTATAGGGCAAACCAGTTGATAGAGGGAAAATAGACCGACTATCGACCAGGGGTGATCAAAGCCTTTCTGTCTTGAATGCATTCAGCCTTGAGAGGAAAATCCAAATTGTCCTCCGACTGGTTCAAAAAATTGCAGCATCTCATTGGGGGCTGCAAAGGTGTTTGTGTCATCCACGAGCGATGCAACCTAACATAACCCCAGAAACGTAACTCCCAAGTCGCTGGCTCTTAAGTCTTGAGAACAGCTGATTTTGACCAATGTACAGACAGACTCACGGAGCGGCCGAACGGCCATTCATGTCTTTAATGGCGGAGGAAAAGGGTGCAAGCCCGTTGGAAACGAGCCCTGCGGTATTTGCTTGGCGTTGGAAGCCGCCGGTGAGTGTGCACAGAGGATTGTTGAACAGTTCAACTGCGTATCACCTCAAGACTACACTGTCATGTGTTGTTTCTTGCATAATTATGAACAACATGTGTTCAGTTTCTCCTGAGACCCTCGAACAAAATCTTAGGAATGCTACTTGAATCTCAACAGCAGCGGCAAATAGGACCATCTTCTAGTTGTTGCTTTGCCCCATAGTGGTTCACCGTCCACGAGATAAGATTTGATGGTTCAGGTGTCCTGCAAAGCAAAACACGTGTCCACTTCGGTATTGCAAGATGTAACACACTTCCTGTTTGGACTCAAGCGATGGCGGTTGTACCCATGTGTCAGGCCAAACGCTTTGAGCGTGCCATGCGCTTGAAGTTCCAGCGGCTTGGATTTCGAGTCAATGCAACAGATTCCGCAGCGGTGGAGAAAGTGGGTCAGGATGATTTGCAATTGGGACCAACCATATTGTTGGGTAACTGGTTGGCACGTTAATCCAGGTTTCTCAGTTACGCATGTTATGAATCGATGGACGTGAGTCTTTACAAAACCTTCGATTACAATAGTTGGATGGCTCTCAAGCTGGACTTAGAGCTTTCTCAAATAGGTGACATCCCCATTCGTTTGGAGACAGCTGGGATCAAGCTTGTTTGTCTGCGGAACCTTATAGACACATGAGCAGTGACTGGCTAAGCGGCAATTCTGGCCAGTGATTGTTGTTTTGCTTGCAATACTTGATGTGCGGGTTGAAAGACCAACAGGTTCCCAACCAGGAAGGAGTCCTTCAGCCTAAGATTCAGGATGATGATGTGCAAACATTTGGTGTCTGTGTGTGTATGTGCACATCCACTGCGTCATGTGCACAGGCCAGCGAAACAGGGCTATATATAGATGGAAATCAGAAGGTTGCTCCGGAAACTGGCCTGTGATTGGATGATGGAGCATGCAACATGACCTCGAATCATCCAACATTGTACCGATGAATGGCTTTTTTCCTGCAACGAAGAGCATGTTCCACGCGAAGATGCTGGAAGTTTGTGAAGTGTTGTCCTTTGAACTTGGTTGTTTCAGTGTGGTGGCGAGACTCTTCAATGACAGACAAGAAACTGGCCGAGTTCGTTTTGGATTCCCAGCAGATTGCACATGTTTGCATAGCTTGGTTTTAGTTGTCCAAATCCTACTACCTTGAGTCAGTTCCATGTACCTCGTTCCATAGCTTGGGAACTGACTTCCAAATCCTTCGTGGCCAACCCCCGCGACCAGCCGCCGCGCCGCGCAAAGCGCCCAGGAAGACCATGGCCGAGCCGGGCGAAGCGGTCGGCGTGATCGCCGCCCAAAGCATGGGCCACGCGGCAGAGGTCGAAAAGAACACAGATGCCAACTCGCCTTCAAGAAGAATCATGATAGAAATTGGTCAGCGAATTGTGATAGAGGTGGATGTATGGTATGGTTCTATGTGCCAGTTCATATACTGGTACATACCATGTGCCAGTTGGTTGGTGTTTCTCAAAAAACGCCTGAGGTGAGCCAAGTACGCAAATGACCCTGAACACCTTCCACTTGGCGGGGCATGGAGGCGGATTTGACACTGATGAGTGTGGAAAAGGATCGGAAGAGGCACCAATCCAGGCTACTGAGCAACTGCTAGCTGGCAGTCTTATATAAGTCTATGTTTTTCTCATGATGCAGTATGCAGTAAGAAGTGGGACTCAAAGACGATCGCACCTGGCAAGTTTGTTGCATGGATCGCCTTTGCTAGACTGCTGGAAGTCAAAAAGGAGTCACAAGGCTCTAACTTTGAACAGCTCGCTTAAGTCAAGCCAAGGTTGCATTGTGCTTCTTGTTCACTTTTTGCTCACTTTTGGAGATGCATTGGTACCCTCTCTAATCGCACTTGCAGAGGTTGATGTGATGAAGTGCGAGCTGAAAAAAGGATTGAGGTGATACCAAAGTCGTGCTAGAGTCAAGATGATACCAAACTCAAACATGGACCGGAACAAATCCACCTCAAAATCACACCACGGTCCATGCAGAGTTCTACGTTGCTGTGTACGTTGCTGTGTCAGAAACACGTCCTGCACGTCCGGGACGCTTTCTTCCCACTGCACTCGCGAGTCGAGGTGCAAACGTGACGTTGGGCATCCCTCGACTCCGCGAGATCATCCAAACCGCCTCCAGGAGCGGTGGGGAAGCGGTGGGGTGCAGTCCCCGGGTTGATGGAGCGGTTGGGTTGATGTTGAAGAGGTAAACTTAAACCAAGGTAAACCGAACCATTCATGGAATTCTCACGCCATGGATGATATAGATACTGTGTGACTATGACAAGATCATGATTTGGAGAACAATCAGCCAAAGCAAGAATCCTGTGTTTGCTTTATATGTTCATGGCCGCTGCTTGCTCATTTGGGGTTGAAACCTTGCGTGACGTTGATTTCCTTTGACGTTCTTTGACCCACACTGCCGCTTGGCAAACAAAGCAAGGCCAGTAGCCAGGCCGTGTTTGACCTCAATTGCACCGGCCCTCAAACGCTTGACTTCTGGATCAACAACAACAACAGCACCATCTACAACAGTACCTCTTAGGTTGCAGGCCATCGCTATTAGGTTGGAGGCCATCGCTATTAGTACCATGTCGATCTGTTTGGGTCTTTGGCAGCGCCGGATTTGTCCCTCGCATTGCTGGTGCATAAAGGAGCTGTTCGACTCCCCTCATGACAGTGCCCATCAGCAGCTCGATAGGAAAAGACGAAGGGCGCGTGAAAGGTACCACGAACGGCTGCCACATGTTGGTGTATAGGGCTACACTCCCTCGGATGCAACAAGTGATTTTGTGTTTTAAAGAGGAACGTGGCCTTCCAAGGCCTTCCAGGGGACCTTCCATGATTTCTGGACATCGGATAGGGAGGGACGCGGGCCCTTCCGCTTGGGAAGTCCGCCCTGCAGTTCTCTAGAGTGGGTTGTGGGTGCCTGATCGAAAAGGGCCGTTGCAATGGTTCACCGGGCTTACCTCAGTTGCCATTGTGCGGGTTGTCATGGGTCTCCTTTTTTTCAGCATTATATAAGCAAGCAGGGCTTCGCACTTGATCATAAAACGTACTGCCGACTGTAAGCAAGCAAATCAGGAAAAAATCACATCATCTCAGGAAGTGTTGGATGAATCAATCACTTGACACTTGTGGATAGGTTTTCTCAGTAGTCTCAAGCAGCAGGACCTTGAAGGTATTCATTATATAAACTAACTCTTACATGCGACATGCCTACATAATACATTGCCAACCCAAAGTGTCAAGAACAAGGAGGCTAGTGGCCACGTCCTGTCCAACAGGGGAAGGACTGACAACTCGAAGGGCCAGGAGGGCCAGAAGAATTTGTTGTGTTAGACTCTAGACCTTCACCCTCATGGATCCAGTCCACCCATGGAGTCGAAGGATTTTAGGAAGAAGATACATTGCCCACAGACCAAGGTTAGGTGTCAGGTCCCACCGGTTTCACGGTTTCGCATGCAGAACTCAGGTTCAAGCAGCGGTGCAACACAACAACGGATGGCCGGGCAGATGGTTCGTCGATCGGGTGAGTGATTCGAGAAGCAAACACAGACAGTGATTTGTTCTCGAACGGAAAACGTGATAGAATAACATCTCAATATAAACATTCGGGACCTACCATTTTGGAGTCGTGTGTGTGTTTTGCATGTTTGTGAATGTTATATGGATACAGGCACTTGTAGCACAGAGGATGGATGCACACACTTGTAACACAGATTACGAAAGCCAGCCTTCGTAGAAGGCGCTAGCGGAGTTGTGTCTGGCGAACGAAGTGAGTAGTTAGGGGGTTTGGGGGGGTGGCCCGAGAAAGGTATACGTCAACTCAGCACATGCTGGGGGAAGAGGGTGCTCCGAGGGAAGGTTTTTTGAGGTTGTGTTGGAGGTGATTTTTGAGGGGTGGTGATGCAAGAAATGCCAAATGCATCATTTGCATCATCTGAATGGAAAGGTGTAGTTGGCACCTTGCAAGGTAGAGAGACCTAGGGTAGCTATAGTGCAGCTACCAGGTATAGTACTTCAAGTTCCCTTTCCGTCAACCGCTTGAGAACCTCTACACACGCACAGCAATCCACAGCCTTGAAGTCTCATTCGTGCTTTGAACTTGTATAGGTGTGTAAGAGGTATAGCAACATACTATTTATACGGACCCAGGGTAGCTACAAGTAGCTACAGTTCTGGTATGGCGCGCATGAGGCTTCAAAGCTGTGGTTTTCAAGCTAAAGTCAAGGTGGCCTGAGACCAGGGTTTGCTGCCCTAAAACACTCTGTTCAGGCCACCTTGAAAATAAAGGTGTAGTTGGCACCTTGCCAGGTATAGACACCCAGGGTAGCTATGTAGCTGTGGTTTTCAAGCCAAATTCAAGGTGGCCTGAGACCACGGTTTGCTGCCCTAAAACACTCT
>CAXAMN010026794.1:280187-299576 GCA_963970005.1 Durusdinium trenchii | reverse complement strand
AAATTCAAGGTGGCCTGAGACCACGGTTTGCTGCCCTAAAACACTCTGTTCAGGCCACCTTGAAAATAAAGGTCTTGTAGCTACAATTCTGTTCCCAGGTATGGCGCGCATCAGGCTTCACAGACAGTGGAAATAGCTTCTTCCCGGCTTTGCACTGCGAATCAGCCCCACAAAAGCGCTGGCTTTCGTTTTGCAGCTTCTCAGGTGGTGGAGGCAGGCACTGGTAGCAAAGATGCAAAGATGTGGCATTGTGAGTTGTGTGCGTCAAAAGCGGTAGACGTGGTAAGTTTGACAAGCTGAGACCTTTTTCCTGCGATGCCCCAGCGTTGCTGCACGAAACCAGCTACGATTTCGAAAGCAGTGCAAGCGCGATGTGGCAACCTCATGACATGCGCGATGTGGCAACAAATGGAAACCATAGTAGGCTTCTTATTATTTCTAGTCTTTCTCTACATTGAAGGTCGTTTGTAGTATGTGCATCTTAGCGCCTGTGCATGGCACAGCGGGTGGAGATTTGATTCTGGCCGCTTTGGAGCGGCAGATGGTGAAGTGATCGGAATTGGCTTGGCCTGCCAGTAGGAGCATTGGCTTGGGGCGTTTTGCAGTTTGGGTTGTTGGCAATTGGTGTAGAACATGTGTGGCAGGTCACATGGCAATGCTTTACTGTACTTACATATATAGGTGGGTATGTATGCATGTCATGTATGTTTGTCTATATTATATATACACGTATGTAGGGGGTATGTAAATTACATATATATATATATGCAATGCATGCATATATGTCCAAATGTATGCACTGCATCGTGTTGTGATTCATTGTGTTGTTTTGTGTGCATACCACGTTCTTGGTAAGCACGCCAGGCCGCAGCACAAGGCCTGAAGCGACGCTTCCGCAAGGCGGGCTCCGTGCGCCGGGGATCACGAGAAAAGCGGAAGTGAAATCCCAGTGTGGCTTATCCTGAGCAGAGATGCAAGAAATTCTGCACCGACATCTTGATTGTTTTTAAATATTCCCCCCTCTCAGGGTGTTGTTTGGATGTTTCAGTCAGCAAGGTTTCTTCAGGTTTCCAGGCCGATTTGCAGCCTCTTGCACGAGAAGATCGCAAAATGAACCTTTAGTGCGCTTAAAAATCCACACTTAGATCGTTTTGGGCCACAACCAACTGGGAATGAACCGATGTTCCATGGGTTTCACCACCAACTGGGCGCGACCTCCAACCTCAGCCACTCGTTTGGTTACATCTCATTGGATAGTCTGTGCTTTTACGGCAAAAAGGCTTAAGGCACTAAGAGATTATTCCACGACAGCAAGTAAGTACATACTCGCCCAGAGCCCATTTGACCCCTGTTCTGGTAGGAAAAGCCACGTTCTAGAAGGTTGCTGAAAACCTCGGGTTCTAAACCCAGACAGAACCTTAAAAACCGCCCCTGAAACACTGTCACTAACGCAACTCAGTGCAGCCAAATGGGATCAACAAACAACTTTACTGATGATTTCGAGACAGAAGTGTGCAGTGTAGTACTGAAGTGTGCAGTGCAGTGATTTCAGCACACTCCTTTGAAGTGCTGAAAGACGTCCCGACTTGAGGTGACCTTGATGGACTGCATCGCGCGCTTGGCCGGGTCAGCCCAGCAACGTCCCGACCAAGATCGGCAGGTGTCGATGTGATAACATGTCGAAACATGGTAAGAAGAACCTGCACTGTCCAGAATGGCCTCTTGATTCTCAGGAGATGCCTGGAAGACCATGTTTGCCACTTAAAAGTTCTGGGTTTTCCACATGTTTCGTTTGCAAAGTACGCCGCACGAGGGGATTTCCACGCCGCACGCGGGCCGCACGTTGGTCGCCTCAGGTGGTGAACGAAAGCATCCGATTGATCAGTGGTCGACCTGCCGGGTCACCGATCTCGACAGCGCGGCGCTCCGCGGCGGAGCGTCCGGTGGATGCCGGCGTGATGCGTCCGGTGGCTAGGTCTTTTGAAGGCCATGATTTGGTGTGTGTTGTCTTGTGTTGTGTTGTGTGTTTTGCTGTATTTCTTAGATGTGTCCTGTTGCTTGCCAAAATAGGTTCCTGTTTTCAAGCTGGTAGAACAGTTTTTTGTTATTTTCCTAACCCACAACTGAAAGTTGAACGCTTGGCTAGGTGGTTGGTATTTGCGATACACAGCACAGCTGCCCTTTGGTACTCGAGGGTTGTGCCAGACTTGATTCCGAGACCTCTGTCCAGTTGTCCAATCATGACCCATGACCCTTGGAATCTTCTATTGATGGCACGCCCCGCCAGGGCCACAGGTACAATCATACTTGCAGTGTGAGTTTGTCATCTACAAATTCAAGACACGAAACACAAAAACACCAAAGGCCAACCAAGTAGACTTGGAGGTTCTTTCCAGTTTGTAGGCTTGACATTTCGTCCCTCACTGCATGCTATACCACGGTCTTTATGAGGCTTGGATCTACCACTGTCAGATCGAGTTCATGGCACTCGAAGATCTTTGCAAGGCGAGAGTGCGTTGGGGAGCAAGATTGGGAGAAAGAATTGGTCAAAGATGGTTCCCAGCAGTAGTCCAAGAGATCAGATTGTCAGCGCTTCAGTCACCATCTACTCATTTCTAGTCAAGACATTGAGCAAGGACAGTGTCGATGAGATAACAAACGCCTTTTTTTTGAGACATATATTAGTATCATATATAACCTCAGACGAACATGACTTCAAAAAAAACAACTGGAGCATGGAATGGATTCTCAGGATGGAATGCATTCTCAGGCTTGGTATTTCTTGCATGTGACCTGTACTCAGGAAAAAGAAGCAATAATTTGATCAACCTTGGGTTTCATCACGGACTCATCATTGACTACTGATAGTCCGAGTATGTCTGAGAAATATGGAAACAAACACACAAACTGATGTAGAGTCTG
Source organism: Durusdinium trenchii (assembly GCA_963970005.1). Taxonomy (NCBI): domain Eukaryota; class Dinophyceae; order Suessiales; family Symbiodiniaceae; genus Durusdinium; species Durusdinium trenchii. Next base: position 296,654 of record CAXAMN010026794.1, on the reverse strand, counting down.
ATAGAGGAGCTTGCAAACAGTTCCGAAAGGTCCTGTTTTTGTTGGGGGAACAAACAATTCTGTCAATCCTACACAGTCATATGCCTCAGCCACGAACCTGTGCCATGCAGGCCGTTCCCTATGCCGGGCTGCCTGAGCTGAGACATGATGCGGCCTTTTCCTTCAACCGGGCAGACGGGGGAAGCCCTTGTCAAGGACCCACTTGGTACTGAGGAAAGGTGGTCTTCTCATGTCTTCAGGCGAAGGAGACACATGTCCCATCGATCTCCAATCGAGAGGATTCACCCGCTATTCACCGGATTCGGATGGTTTTCCGATGTTTTCCACCCAACATCACACCAAACTGGTCCGCCAGGTTCAAGGGGAGATATCGTATGATCAAGCTTGTGACTGGGTGAAGAGGGATCAAATGAGCAGAGGCTTGCTAATTGCTCCAATTTGCGTACGAGCAAGCGATGCAAAAGCAAAGTTCCTGGCAGCATTCTGCTAGAGATGGCCACTTGCGCCCGGCCGCCGAAGGTGACGGAGGACCGGCCTGGGCCAAAGACAGATCCAGAACAGATCATATGAGCCATATGATGTCATATGATCATATGTTCCTGATATATGCTGTTTGATGTCATATGTCATTCATGATCTTTGTCATTTGCTTTGAACATTTCTGATAGCAGAGCATCATGTATTTTTGTGTCTAACATGTTTCATATCCGAGAATCAATCCAGTCAGGGAGTTGAAAAGATCTAGGTCAGTATGCGTTGGTTTCGGTATTGATTTGTTCGCAGTGGTGATATATACTGTAGAACGTTACAGATATAAGAAAGTCCTCTGGATGGGGTAGCTAGGAGTCCCTTTTCGAGAAATACATGGTGGGGCAGTGAGACTCCAGTTCGGTCCCTGCCTCTTACGTCAGTCTTCGCTCCGGTGTTCGGTGGGCAGTTGTTGAAAGAGATGCGGAAGAAAGAGAGAAGAGGTGTTGCATTAATGATGCATTTTTGGGGCTGTACCCATCATATCATGATTCATCATGTGTTTGTTCTTTCAAATTTACATTACAAACAAAGGAACTCGAGTTTTCCTCCACGGCCCATACTGGGCTATATAATACCATGCATGTTTTCCCAGTAAATATTCCCTGTCCACGTCCAACTGTTTGATCACATCACGGACTGACCATTCTTTTCCTCTCAAGCCTATGTCGCACTGCCACTGCTCCACCCCACGCGCGATGTTTGCCCCTGGCCTTTCCGAGCGCTGCCGCCACTTGGCGCGGCGCCTCCGCGCGCGCTGCACGACAAGCTTCGACGAGGACGCTGAGCACGTGCAGCGCTACGCAGCCTGGGCCATGGGGCACCGCTCCGCGGCCGAGGGCGTGCGGACGGCGGCCTGCACCTTGAAGGAGGTCGGCAGCTGAAACGGCCTGGAAGGAGGGGGGTGCCCTAGAGGGGTACCTCAAGTAATCAGCTAACTGTGGCAACTGTCATCCGTAATGCTGGGAACCCCTGACATGAGCCGAGTGGCAGGCCGCCAAGGCCTTGGAAGCCATTGAGGCTGAGCTGGCCGATCTCACCAGCTCTGTGAAAGGTGTCCAGCAGCAGACAGTGCCTTTGGCGAGATGATGGGGATAATGATAGGCTCAGATGAATGCAGTTGTTGGAGCAGTTGGCAAGAGATTGGGAGACTAGGCAAGGGGTGTACAGTGTTGAGCATGTTGGGGAGGAGGAGGGTGGGCTTTTGTGGGTTGCTCTTCGATCACCGTGCGATTTTTGGTGACTGTTGGTTCTTGATTGGATGATGCTGCAGGCACTGCAGGCCTGCCCTGGACAATTTAAGGTTTAGAGTATCTGCGTTTGATTGACAATTCTCTCCAGTCCCCTTCCTGGTCGCATGTGGTCCTTCTTCACACCTTCCAGTCTTCCACTCCAAGCCTTCTGCCGGGACCAGGTGAAATTGGAATCTCTCTTTGGTCGAGGACCAGAACAAGACGCCCTGCTCACTACAGTGCTTTCAGATCTTCTTTGGTTCTTTTGCGCTCTTCTCTGGTCTTCTTCATGGTCAACGTTTCAGGGCCTGTGTTCATAGACTGACCAGCAAACTTCCCCGAAATAAAACTACCACCTACGGTACTGAAGGTTAGCATTTGTTCTATATATATATAGACTGAAGTGTCCAAGCTTTTGCCTGGAAAGCCCGACGGTGAATCCTCGACGTTTCAGAGTTGTCCAAACCAGGTTGCATCACCAGGTAGTAGAGAGTCATCTGATCTAGATTTTATAGATGTCCAATGTGTATAATTTCCAGGATTTGCAACTATGCTGTCTACATGTGGCTGCTATTTGCAGGGAACTTTGAACTGTTCAATGATCAATCATCTCGCAACAATGCCTAACTTCGCCGTGATTCTTCCATCTCCGCACCAATTTTCCTGATATCACCCGTTCTTTGAGGATCTCAAGCCGGCCTGTCTCGCCACGCTGGCTGAGCGTTTGGCGACCGCTGCGCACGCGTCATTGGAGATGTCACTTGGACGTGGCCGCAGGATGGAGGGATCTAGAGGAAGGTCATGTTCCACGGCCGTTTTGTGGTTCATAGGCTAGCTTGGGAGGACTTTCTTGAGGACGGAATAGGACGGATGGGCCAAGGATGGCGAAGGATAAAGGAACTTAATTCTTATCGGAAGAAACTAAACACACACAATACTGGCTAATGCGCATATGGGAACATTGACCTCCTGGACCCAGGAGGTCACCTCCTGTTGAGCATGACTATCGGCAAGAATGACATGTTGGATCCGCATTCGAATGCTGAACAACGATTCCTTCCCCACTTCGTACAGTCATCATGCCATCTCACTCCAGAACCCCTGCCACACTCATTTGGCAACCTTAGACCACCACCTTTTCTCCATCCCTCCTCTTCCGCTTGCGACTGCCGTCCCAGGACCAGCTGTTTGCCTGGCTCCACCGTCTGGGTGAAGCTCCCGGATCCTTCCACTTGCGCGAATACCTTGGAGGCCACTGCCCAGGCCTTGGAGGAAGGCCCGTCGGATGAATCAGCGCGTGCATGAGCGAGCGTGTGTGAGCTGGGATTTGGGTGGGTGAGGTTTGACAGGGCGCGGATGAAATATGGCATGTTCCTCACTTGGGCAGTACGAGCCCAATAGAAGGCATGCAAAGTTTTATCGAAGATTGGAGGTCTGCAAGCCGAATGGCAATGGTTTGGATGCGTAGCCTGCGTAGCTTCTGCGCATCAAAAGGGGGGCCCGGAAGAGGTGAACCTGTCGAGCAGTGCAATGCCCGGGTGCCCACCTCCAGAATTCAAAATAATTGCTAGCAAACATCCAAACCACAGTAGACTATGCTACAACCATACAGGCCATAAATATCCGCCCCGATTTACACCCCAAAGAAGGACAGTCGAGCAGACTGAAAAAGTCGAGAGAGGGAGAGAGAGAGAGAGAGTTGAGATTGGTGCACAGAGTCACTATACACACTGAAAGAAACGGCAAGACAGTGCGGTGCTCTTTTTTATGTGATGCGTGTTCGTGCTGGACAAAATTTCATGCCAGAAAGGGAAAGTGCATTTGTTCGTGTTGGGTGTGAATCCCTTGCACCACTAGCCTCACACAGCTAGTTTGTGCAATGATAGTAATGTATAGCATAAAAGTTCTAGAGATACAATGTAGAATGGTTGTGAATTGGCGTTGTGTATATACCTGGATGTTCAAGCGCCACAAAATCTTGCCGGAGACCATTTTCAGTCAACAGACGCCGTAATCACAAAAGAATACTGTTTTCGGGGTTCAAGCATATTCGCAAAATGCTCTTCTTCCGGGGCCTATGTTCCATTTCACTTCCGTGGAAATGTGAGTCGCAGTGTAAACAGTGGTCCCCAAATAAATAGACACACTGTCCAATACATTCTTCGTGGGGATCTACGAACTTCTATTTGTTTATTCATTGCTCGATCCTTGGCCACCCAGTCCTCTTGGGTCCTCTTGGGTCCCACTAACTTGCCAGGCCACCAGATGCTGGAGGAGCTGCGTGCACGGCTCCTGGCGGCCGAGCGGCGCATGTGGGCCGCTGAAGAGGTCGAGCCAGGCACAGCCAACACTGGAAGAATGAGCACCCTCGAAAGACAAGTGCAGAAAAACTAAGGCGGAAAACATACAAGTGCAATCAAATCAGAATCATGCAAAGGCTGCAAAGGCCTCTAAAAAATAAAAAGTTCAAGCACATGAACTTTCACTTTCGCATCCGTCTGTCGCAAGAGGACCAAGCGGCAAGGGCCATTCCGAGTGCCACAAGAGCCAATCACCTCCCACAGATTGGAAGAGGACCGGGGGGTGGGCTGAACTCATTTCGGGAGTCATCCAAGGTCCTGTCAGATGATAAAAGAAAGCTAAAAAAAACTCTTCCAAATAGAGGTTCTTCAGCGTGTCATGGACATGTTCCATGTTTCAACGTGTTCTATTGTTCGACTGAAACAAGTAACTGCGCGACCATGGTGGATGGTCTGGAACGACTGACTGGCCAAGATAAATGTCTGGAAAATCTCAGGAAGTCCCAAGTGACGTGCCGTGCAAGTCGGCTGTGGTGACTCCCCCCAAAGCACCCAAACCAGTGGATAAATCATGTCACCGCGGTACAGATCATCCCTGCATGTATATTATTATATATACATACATCATTACATATGTACTATATATATATTGCAGTACTCAGTACTATATAGTACTGAGTTACTGTATATATGCAATTATACACCTGTTTACTGATATGACTAGTCCATTTGTTCTGAATGTGGACCACTATACGGTGCCAAACCCAGGGCCAGTTCAACCTGCTGCACCTTGTACAAGTTTGGGGAGAATGCCGGTTCTGCATTCTCAAGGATTAGCGGATGTTTGCGTGTTGAAATACGCATGGCTGTCCGGTCATCCGTCCCAATCAACAAACAGCAAGAAGATGTTCAGCTTATGGCCTGTGTAAATAACACATAAATAAATAAATGTACGATATATATATATATATTAACACGATGATGTATTGCTTTGTTTCCAATGACCATATTGATTTTGGGTGACATCACATATGAACCTGCGCTTTTAAGAGCTCCAGGACCATCACTCGATTTCACACTCGCGACTCCTCCTCACTCGCCAGGGCCCGCGAGTGCCTCAAGTGCCTCCGTCGGGGTTCCCGACCAACTCCTGTGGCCGCCGCCATGGTTGTGGACGCACTGAATCAGAGCTTCCACGTGCCGCTCAGATCCTGGGATCGGGAGGTGAAGAAGACCGGGAATGAACTGGGATGGACTAGTGGGTGACTGGTCCATGCCACAAAATCCTCATGAGTCAACTGGTCCAAGCCGCTGAGTGAGTGGACATGTTTGACATGAAGATAGGGGGGACGTGTATGAACATGTTTGTTCATCACGAAAGAACCAAGCCACAATGTGACTTTGGGTCAAGACATACAGGACAGCTTATATAATATAGCTGAACCTTCCTTTTCTATGTTTGTTTAATTTGTAGCTTAGCTTCAAGCTTCGCCCGTTTTCAAATCAACGTCGTTTTCACGTGGAGTTTCGACCTGCTGGGCCACATGTTCTCTCTCCGACCCGAGACCGGCCCGGCGCGACGACGCCGAGGTTCGATGATTTGACCGCACAACTGGCCCGGCTCTTCGAAGAGATGGTTTGCTTGGACACAGATGTGAGCTCCCTTTACCCGTCGCGCACCGAGTGAACGGTCCGCGCGGGGGTGATGTTGAGGTTCGGAGCGAAACCGGGTGTTCGGTCGGTTCCTCGGCGGTCGAGGATGTGGTGACCCTTTCGTCCTAATTGAACGCCCTTCAGCTAAGGGGCGTTTGGACATCTGCTCGCCTCATTCAGCACCCAAACCCAAGGAGAGCCAAAAATTCATCGCAACCTATGGCCATTGGCATTCCCACCCAAGGTCCTTGCTGGCGGCTGCAGAGGTGCAGTCGGAGCTCTTGGGCTGGAAGCTCCAGTGGCAAACTGTTTTGAGCAATGCGCCGCAGGTCAGGGGCGTCCAGATCTCCCAACCGAGTGGGACCTCGGGTTGGTGGGTTCGGTTTTCTGGGTCGAATGCAGAGGAATGACTCAGATGTTGGAAGGGTAGATTAATGATGCGTACTGGGTTTGTCCTATTACCTGTAACGGTCAGCAAACAATTATGACTAGTTTGAACAAGGCCTTTACTAAGCATCATCATCCACTGTTACTGGTAATGGGATAGACCCAATATAAGCTAATATATGCGTAGATATATTTGTTACACCACAAGGCACACAAATACTTGGGAGCCTAATTGTTCATGTTGAAACAGGCCTAGGGGAGGACCTTGGAGGTGAGTCAATCGAAAACTACAAAGGGTAATTACTATCAACTGTGAAGTCGCTGAAGGAACTGTGAAGCCGCTGAAGGTGTACACTTTCTTTCAAAGGATTGAACACCAGGTCTGGCAACTGCTTTGGAATGTTTTGTGGTCTCCAAGTTCTGGCAACTGCTCCGGGGCGCCTGCACGCTACAGGCAGCGTCACTTCCACCTGGCTTCGAGGAGTTTCTGCAGACGGTGCCCCGCTTTCTCAAAGGATGACCGTCTCATCACGAGAATGTGAGGGTGCACGGTGGTACATGCAATAACCTGGTTCAAACGCTTGAGTTTGCCTGGCTACTGTAGATCAGAGCTACTTCTGGGTGGGAAAGAGATACCTGTGTTGGGGTACTTGCAAGAGAGCAACACGCATGATCAAATGACGTGACACTAAAACTCACAGGCATTCTTCGCTTGTGGCCAGGGCACCCACCGGCCCGCTCCGCGCCGGTGGCCCGGAGCGTCCACGCGTCCGCGTCCTCAGGTCTTGGCAGTGGGAGATGTGTTGGCCAACTCGGCGGAGTCCTTGGAGCAACGAAGGAAGGCTCGGCGGTTGTTCCAACGAAGACGTGGGCCGTGTTGTTTTTTTTCAGAGTGGGCTTCGGTTTCTTTGCGCTCTTCAGAGCGGTGGGAAGATGAAGACTGAAGACAACATGCGAAGGATGCTGGAAGATTTTTGTCCCGATGGATGGCTATGGATGAAGATGGGAGGTTTGGTTCGTTTGGTTCGAGGGACCACGTTGTTTGGGGCACCCATTTCATCTTTATCGTCCAAGAACTCCATGTGTTTGAGGGCACCAGTCGTTTGCTTGACACCCACATCCATCCTCTGAGTCTTCGTGACAGTGCAGAGCTGGATTCCTTCATGTTGACATGGACTACATGCAGTCAGTACCCCACAGACGCGACGCGACGCTGCGTCTGGCTGCGTCTCGCCCGGTCGGTCGAGTAGCGTTGCGCGATCGACCAGACTCACCGTGAGAGCTGAGTCGAGCGCGACCATCACGAGGTGATGGTCGAAGAGCTGAAGACTTCCATCGAGATCCAAGCCGCGAGGCGCGGTGGAGTGAAAAGAGGGCTCTTGAGCATGCGTGCAGAGGTTCTGTGGCGAGTGTAGGTGGCGAGGTTGTGTTGCCTGCAGGGGCGCCGGTCGGGTTCTAGCAGGGTTCACGTGCTTTTTGGAGGGTTCAAAAAAACGTCGACCTTGTGCTCCAGTTCTTTTGCCTGTTTGACACTGAAATTGCCATAAGCATTCATAAGCCACCATAAGCCTGTGCTCAGGAATTGCTGCCGCGAAGGCGAAGCTTCGCTGGCCGTGAGAGTAAACTGAGATGCTGGCGAGATGCGCCTCGGGGCAAATCGCCAGGGTACGCCTCTGTTTGGGGGCCCGAAACAGCTGGCTGTGAGTTACATTCCGGACCTATAGAACTTGTATAGACTTGGTAGTCTGAGGGTTGAGCCATGAGGCCCCTTCACTGTAAAGGACTGCTCAACCCTGTGACCGCCACCTTGCATGCAGCCGGCCACCGTTTGTACAAACTGCCGCGCTGAGAGACCTTGTACTGAGTGGGTGCTCCTGCTTTGCTTCGCCCGGCATTACGTCACCGTGTACAGGTTGCTTGCAGGTCACTCACAGATTCCTTGCAGATGGACCACATCAAGAGAATTGGTTTTCCACAGTCTGGCCAGACCCCCGACTGCCGCAATTCGACCAAAAAAGGTGTTTGAAACCTTCCAGCTTCAACCAAGACAGACAAGAAGACCTATCATCAGAAGACAGACAAGAACACCCTGTTGCAGTGAGAAGAAAGACCCCTCCTCCACACCTCGAAGAAACATCCCTTGCTTTGATGGACCAATGGATCGTAGGAGCCCGGAGTTGCAGATTGGGGCGATTTGCTACTGCTACTACTGGATACATCTGGATTTTCTTGTTGAGAGAAGAAGTTCTGCACAAAGTAAAACGGGGAAAGCTCATCATTTACCCGTGATTTGGTGGGTCGAGCTCCAAGGATTTCTTGTTTACCCTGTTTTGGACAAGTATTTAGCGTCGTCACCTTAACATGCCAAGACGACAGGCTACTTGACTGTTTTGAGGATGTGGAGTGCACGATACCATGTGTACTGTCATGATTGTATCGAACCGAACATCATTCACGTGATGAACACCACACTATGCCACACTGCCAGGAGCCCCTAAGCGTCCTTGCTCCTAGTAGCGAGGCCAGGAGCCCCTAGTAGCGTCCTTGCTCCTAGAAGCGATGCCAGGAGACCCTAGTAGCTTCTTGTTCCTAGTAGCGTCCTTGCTCCTAGTAGCGAGGCCAGGAGCCCCAGTAGCATCCTTGCTCCTACTAGTGTTCTTTTGTTCCTATGCGTTTGGTTCAACGCTTGGCATCGCTTGGCAACCGCCTGGTGAACGCACCTCAGTTCCTTTGGACAAACAACACGCCGGTCCGATTGATCTCTCGGACTCGAAGGACTCTTCGTCGAGCGCCGTCCGAGATGAACGAGACATTCAAAAGGATCTCAGATACCATGAGATTTGATACATGTTTTTTTTTTGGATTTTTGTTGGTATATTATCATATTATAGTATTGTATTATGATGTATTATGTAATACATAGATATGTATAGATAAGCCGTAATCACCCCAAGTATCTCCTGCACATTCATTTCGACATCGCCTACATACTCCTATAGTATTAGATACCTTCTATTCTATGAGCTCACAGACGTGTTTGGCACTTTTGCACCCTACTGAGGCTGCAATCCTTTCTCACGGATCACGTTTGCCGACAACTGAAGCAGCTCGGCTTGTGCCCAGAATCACTCACTTTCCGCGGGGTCGTCCGGGTCCTTTTTCGGTGAGATTCAAAAGCAGCATACCAGCTGCTTCCAAGGGGTCACCAGCTGCTTCGACGGCGGTCAGGATGGATTCTTGGCCTTTTGGTCACGACGTTTGAGTCCATTTGCCAGTGAACTCAGATGGTGCATGTGATTTTATTCACCAACCATCACCAACCCTACATGACGGGTCGCTCATGAGCATCTCCAAGAAATTGCAGTGTATATATTATATATTATATATATAGTGGCCTCCCTTAGTTAGCAAGGGTGTGCATCAAAACTCAGGACTCGATGATCCGAGAAAAACAAATCAGAACCATAATTGCACAATAAATAAATCATGTGTAACAAGATGTGCATCTCCCAAAGCCCTCCAAAAGAGTGGCACGTGGTCGTCCTCGACCGGAGCTGTTCTAATGGACCGACCACGCAGGCGGGAGCTGTCGAAGCTCATCAAGGAGTCCAAGGATGTCCCGGTGGTCCAGGCGAAAAGAGACGGTCGTTTTCGTCGGAAAGGTCCGGATTTACATGTGGAAAGACCCGTGTGGCATGCCAAATGAATTATATAAATGGTTTTCTTTGGAGGCCAAGGAGGGGGGTGAAAATGGGGGGTGTGAAGATGTGTGTTTCAGGTTTTCGCGGTCTTCTTTTTTTTGAGGGGATTTGGTTGGCTCCCAACTCCCAGTTCAGAAGCTAAAGGTCGGAGCTTCAGGTCCCAGGTGCTGATCGGAAGATGTTGTTCCCATGCGTCCCAGTTGATACCATTCCTGCATCATGGGAGAATCTTCTCCACCATGTTCAGATTGATCCTGAGAGCCTCCTTTAGCTAAATATTTGTGGGAACCGGAGTTGATCTTCTCCCAGTGAGGAAGCAAAAAGCACTGATGGTGAGGAGTGACGAGTCCATTTGATGTCGAGGAGTCCAGTGGAAAGTGGATGACAAGCAGTGATGGACAAGATTCCATGGAACACCTCTCATAAATACTCGGGCCTGTTCTTTTTTTGGTTTTCGCAGTCATACTCTAGAAGATGATGTCCTGCACAAGTGACCAAGCATCGCTTGATCGGAAACAGCGTCCACTTGGCGAAATTCATGTCTTTCAACTTGTGCAGGTCGCGAAGAAACAAAGCGACCAAAACTGCTAGAGTACGCTGGAGCGTCCACTTGGTCCTTTTTGATGCCTTTAGGAGATCAGGACATGTGACCCGATCTCACAAGCAAAGTGTTGCTTTTCAAAGGACGCTTGGCAGCGTTCCTGGTCTCACCCACTTCGCACTTCCTCCCCACATCTCCCGACCGTGGCCAGTCCGTGAAGCTCAAGGCTGCTGCCAAGGAGCGTTGTTGTCGTCGGCACCGGGACGGGTTCGGGGGTTCGGCGTCTTGGAGCGAGCTACGGAGCTTGTGAGACGTGTGAGACGTGTGTGTGACGTTGCTCGACGTTTTTCACCACTGATGGTCGGGAAGGACTGGATGACAACGCCTGTTGAACATGTTTTTTCTTGCTGGATCAACTCGGAAAGTCCTCGCAGAGAACAAGTCACTGGCAGATCCTGGAAGAGCTTTGCCAAAGACTCAGTGCAAGTGAAATAGTGGTTGACCAGCCCGACAGTTTTTCTTGTGGGAAGAATGTATGATGTGGAAATGATTGGTCAATATTGGTCAATGCCAAATACCCCAAGATTCTGCAGGTTGGACATCGCAGTCCTGGTTGTGAAAATATTATTCACCTGGGGCTCACCATATTCCCAGTTTTGATCCACAACTTGGGACCCACAACAATATATGTCTTTGTAGCTGCAAGAACGGAACAGAATGAACAGAGACACCCAGAGAAGTCTCTTTCTCAATCAAAAGGCAACTATGGCTACCCACGCGACCGTGAGCATCCCAACAGTTTTGTCTGCGTCAATCAGGCTTCTTGATGCTTCCCATACATGTTTGTATGGCCATGGCCACCTCGAATTCGTTGCACCATCATTCCCCTTCTGGAAACCATACTCGGTCGACGAGTCATTCAGCTAGATCCGCAGAAATGCCAGGACAACGAAGAAGAAGGAGGAGGCACTTCTGCTGAGTCAAGTCCGCCTAGTGCTGGTCCTTAATATGTCCACTTGAAGTTCAGTACTTACTCTGTGCTTTAAAGAATAAGGAGCCTGCACTGTCCCACCCCCTTGGCCAAAGATGGAATTCCCATCAAGTACCCCCCCCAAGCAAGGCCATATACTGTACGACCAATCATTCCACTGGGCCCTTGGGCATTTGTCTCTCCAGGCGACAACGAAGACTTGGAGGAGACGGGCGAGAGAAGTGAGTGGTGTCGGTGGTCAGTACTCGTTTGGGCGAGAGAAGTGAGTTTGGGACCCATTCTCACCTGAGTTCTGTTCGTGTTCCTTTGTAGAACAGTTATATAGCAGGGGATAGATGGGATTATTTGATAGATACATAGATACATTGCATATATACATCAGATAATCATCATATACAACCAAACATATCCTCGACGTCCTCGACGTCCTCGCCATGCATCACGCCGTGATCGGCCGCCGCTGGGGGGGTGAGACGGACCACACGAGAAGAAGAACCCACGCTCCCAGGTGTGGCCGTGGCAAGGACCCCCTGGGTTTGGTTCGGGAAATGGTTCGGGTAATAGCCAGTGGTGAGGGGTCTTCCTATTACACCCACGCCAGACCGCCAGAGCAAAGTGAGGAAACAGTAGCTGATACCCCTTCACCGTGGGCTTCACCGTGGGTATATATTACAAGAGACCTTAGACACCCTCTTGTGGACCAACCCAGGGTAAAGCTAGAGTGGACGCCCGTGTGGCTGCTCTGCCTTAAGCAACGTTGGTGTTAGCTGTTAGCTATTGGCGCTGGCCTCACTGGCCCTGGTATGAATACATGGCGTATGTGAGGCTATCAGTGATCAGGAATTGGAGATCGTCATGTTGCAGACACCTTTTTTTCTCAGCTCCTCCTCCTCCTCCTCCTCATCATCATCATCATCATCATGATCATCATCATTATCATCATCATCATCGTCGTCATCGAATCGTCGTCATCATCATGCTCATCATCGTTGCATCATCGTTGCTCAACATCACACACACACACATCATCACATCTCACACAAACATCATCCGACCTTGTGCACAAGAGAGTGACCAGGTGGGCCAAGTCGTGTTTAATTTCGAGCAGGGTGGCCGCCATCTAACCTGATGCACATCAAGGGTGCATCAAGCGAGAGCCTGTCGAGCTGAGATCCATCACCCTCGCTGATCATTGCCATGACCAGGCCACAAAGAAGAAGAAACGAAGACCGGGAGACCCAGTGTTTGGAGAGATGCTCAGGCATGGCGCCTCACACAATGCCGCGACTCCAAAACAGAAAAGCTTGGAGTTTGTGAGGGATGACAGCAAAGCCTGTCTCACGTGGATGCATGAACCTAGCTTTCCAAGAAGTGTCTTTAATTATGTTGGCAGCAAGAAGTGTGGCCATTTCTTTCTGCATCAGCGCTTCATTAAACCTATGGTGCGCATAGACAAAATCATAGTGATCTGAGTCAAAGTGAGACCATTGGTTAAACAAAAACCTGAACCTGGTGGTATTGAGTTTGTTGGTGGGTGATGCGCCCGTTGCTAGAAACAATTAAATTAACATTGCATGCTTCGCTATGAGTCATATGCTTTGCATTGCATCTACATATATCATGTAGTATACAATATATATATTGTGATTGACACAAAGGTAGCAACAAAGCTCTTCCCTCCGTCAGCACGGCCGCGTGCGGTTTTCCTCTCTCACGGCTCACCTGAAGATTGGTCGCGTACGAACGAAAGGGTGCCTCGCCCGTGGAATGCAGTGTCCTCACTGCTCTATGGCTCAAGGTCAAGTGGACCCGCCTTTCCCACCCTCGCGGCCTCGCGCACTCGTGGCTTCGGATGAAACACCTTGGTGGTGCATGACAAGATCCTCAGTGATCGCAAGGTTCGAAATTCACACTCCTCAAAAGTTCTTTCTGTCTTTGTTTTGTTTTTCTTTGACTGTGTGAGAATCGTTCATTCCGAACAACCGCTCACTGCTGATCTTCCATCAGTGGGATCCCAGATTCAAGCCATTTCAAACGGGTTCTGCTATCTGCTCGCTCCTTCAACACTTGCATTTCATCATTCAACTGGTATTTGCCATGTTGCAAAGTATATCTAAGGAATGTTCCCTGCATTACCTTAGTCAATGCATCAGCGAGCTGAGCTCCAGTATGAACCCATCGTAGCTGAATGCCTTCGGATAGCAAATCCTTTATTGCCTTTGCTTGGAGTTGGGTACGGAATTCCGCTGAGCAGTTCGAGTGACTAGATCATACAATGATTTGCAGTCGGTTACAGCTACCGATCTAGGTAAGCACTGCGCCAAAGCTGTTGTTGATTGAAATGGTTGGGGTTCCCTTTTGAAGACTTCATGTGGTCGTTTCCAGTCTACTTGGGGATTTTGAATCCATGCCCAGTATAATCTCATCCATGATAGTTGATCTAGGCTTGTCTGGAGTGAAGTCGTTTCGGCTGACAAAGTGCTGGCGACCACTTTCTGAATCTTGCGACATCCCCATGACAAAGGGCTTACTGGACATTGATAGTTTTCACTTATGTCTTTGTGGGTCGCCAAGATTATCATACCTGTGTGACTTTCTGGACTCTTGGCAGACGCGAATGATGCGTCAGAGAATAACAAGAATCTTAGATCCTTGATCGGGATCGGTTGGATCCGGATGCATGTGTCTTTGTATCGTTTGGCTTCATGAAGTACACGGTTTGCATCATGCAAGGTTTGAACAGTGGCCTTGTTGATCTCACTTTGAATATAGCTGAGTCGGCTTGAGAGATCTGGCCTCGTGTTGATGCTTGCATACTGAAGACTGCCCACAAGTGCACGGAGTGCGTGTCTCTCTTCGGAGGTCACTTCATCCGTCAGACATGTTCGTCTGCTTGCATTCGTGTGGATTGGCTCAATCTTGCTTACATACTTGGATTGGGACATGATAATACTTTTGTCTGCCTGTTGATTCATTTCAACTCCGGTGAACGTGAATTGGCCTACTTTCTTAGATCCAATCGGGAATTTGGCTTCTAGCTTTGCAATTTGACCCTCAAAATATTGATCCCCTCCACATAGCCCATCGTCAACATGAACTCCCAGGACTCCTGATATTTTGTTTTGGCCTGGCTTGTACCGTACATATGCACATGGGTCGAAAGGTGCTGGAATGAAGTTCAAGTCGCGAAGTGTCTTGTCCAATTCCTTGTGCCACAGGTACGGAGCATCGATGAGTCCGTAGGCAGATTTTTCCAATTTGCAGATTTGGTTTGGTTCGAGTTTCATTGCCTTTCGGAGTTCTTCATCGGGTTCTAGTCCTAGGACTCGATCTTCTTGAGTTTTACCTTGTAGAAAGGCAGGAATCTTCTAAGGTTCTTTGCCACTTTTGCGCACGAAAATGCCTGGGTTTCTCAAAAAATCTTCACTTCGTGCGAACACCCGGTATCCGATAGCTTCAATGAAGAGTCAGAAAAGCAGCCTATGAAGTCAAAGCTAAGCCCAAACGGCTGGGCTTCCTCAGCAGACGCCCCAGTAGAAGACCCCACGGCCCAGCCAGTAGGCCAGCAGGGCCGGCAGCGCTCATTTTTCCATTTCCCTAACAGGCTGCCGCATGCTGGTGAAAGCCGCGTTGATCGATGGGTTTTGTTGCGTGGTGTCTATTTGAGGGTTGTTTTGTCGCTTGATTCCTTTGGTGGAAGCCGGGTGAGTTGCGAACTTCTAAACTTTCTTTTCGGTTCGAATTGTTGGAGCCTTACAAAGACAGGCCTTCCTAGGGGTTTCTGAAAGGCAAATCCAAGTGTTGCTTCCTGGTGGCTTGTGTTGGAAAAAGTCCTTCGTCAGGCTTTACTCTTGAGCAGCAAACCCAGGTATATATTGGTGAAACCTGAGGTCGGAAATAAACCCCCACATCTGCGGATTTTTCCATTCCTGCTGGTGTTTGGCTCAAGAAAGTTCGAAAACCTGGCCGCTGCACAGTGGTGGCAGGCTGACATCTAGAAAAGATTTGAAATGGCCATGCCTGGCCAGGCTGCTTGCAATGTGCTGGTCTATGATATGATGGGTCAGCGAAGCATGTCCTTTTGCGTGGACATCTATGCACTTGTGGGCGACGTGAAACAGAGGCTTTGTGAGACCATGAAGCGAAAGTTCCATGAAATTCGGCTCCTCTATGGCGGAGGTCGTTTGGAGGGGCTGGAATCGCGAAACTGCTTGGCAGGGCTGCGTGATGTGTGTGCTCCGATGGGTGTTTCCGCTGGACTTTTGGAGGAAGTCTCGTGCGAGACGTTCGTTTTGCAGACTTTGACATGTGAGTTTTTGAGGAAGTCTCGTACAAAACGCTCGTTTTGGGGACTTGACATGTGACTTTTGGAGGAAGTCTCGTACGAAACGCTCGTTTTGGAGACTTGACGTGTGACTTTTGGAGGAAGTCTCGTACGAAACGCTCGTTTTTGAGACTTGGCGCATGACTTTTGGAGGAAGTCTCGTACGAAACGCTCGTCTTGCAGCCTCGCAGCGTGACTTTTGGAGGAAGTCTCGTACGAAGAGTGTGCCCTACAGGAGTGTCCCACAAGAGTGTCCTACAAGAGCGTCCCACAAGAGTGTCCTACAAGAGTATCCCACAAGAGTTTCCAATAAGAGTGTCCCACGAGAGTGTCCCACGAGAGTGTCCCACAAGAGTCTCCTACAAGAGTGTCTACAAGAGTGTCCCACAAGAGTGTCCCGTATGAGTGTCCCACAAGAGTGTCCCACAAGAGTGTCCTACAAGAGTGTGCAACAAGAGTGTCCCGTAAGAGGAGTGTCCCACAAGAGTGTCCTGCAAGAGTGTCCCGTAAGAGTGTCTCACAAGAGTGCCCCACAAGAGTGTCCCGCAACCATGTCCCACAAGAGTGTCTGACAAGAGTTAAGAGTGTCCCACAAGAGTGTCCTATAAGAGTGTCCCACAAGAGTGTCCCACAAGAGTGCCCCACAAGAGTGTCCCACAGGAGTGTCCCACAAGAGTGTCCCTACAAGAGTATCCCACAAGGGTTTCCTACAAGAGTGTCCTATAAGAGTGTCCCACAAGAGTGTCCCACAAGAGGGCCTAGGAGAGTGTCCCACAAGAGTGTCCCGCAAGAGTGTCCCAAATGAGTGTC
>CAXAMN010026794.1:213289-261002 GCA_963970005.1 Durusdinium trenchii | reverse complement strand
TCGAAATTCACAATATATATATATACACACATACACTTCTGACCCTTCAGCAAGTCACCTTGCTATTGATATGGCTTGGATAAAAAGCCATCTCTTTGCAAGCGGTGGTGTTTATGGAAGAATGCCAGGTGGTGGGCAACTGGGGTGTACAGGGTGTACAAATCCCAATGGATTGACAGGCAGCTCCCACATTTTATGAACATTCTCATCCAGAGTAGAAGGGATTTGCTCTTTTTGTGTAAACATTGGGCTGAGGAAAGATCCTGGGCGCAGAAGATAAAGCGGAGGCCGCGGAATAGCTCCCTCGTTCCCCTCACCGCAGAATCGCCGAAGCCAGGGGGATTGAGGGGCGAACTCTTCGGAACTCACAGGCTCAAATTCCGCAATTTGATCATATGGTAATATTGTCCCTGAAAATTAAATCCAACGTTTATTGTCATGTTCTTTCCAGTGTTCTTTCCATAACTCGACATGTTTGCATGAACTTTGTTTAACCTAAAAATGCACCACTGATATATTGTATTTGAACCTTTCACTGCATCATGAACCAACAACAGGCTCTAATTGTTGAAAGTCCATTTCACCAAGAGATATACATAAATAAATAAATATATATATATATATGTTGTTTTTTTGTGCTTTCTTTGACTTGAATTTCCTGTTGCTTTTCGGGTCGTTTGGAACTCACGACCCCAACTGCGAGGGGTTGTGGGAACATGTGGGAATGCATCTGTTTTGCGGCTGAATGGGCATGCGACTCAAAAACTGACTCAGTCAGGTGCTAAATCGAAAGGCTGGTTGTAGAGGTATATATAAGGATTTCATGTGTTTTTGTTTAACGTGAGGCTTGCCCATCTTTTTTAAGTCCATTGGCCGGCTTTCATATAATGTGCCGATGCCCGACTACAAATCACCAGGTCGAAGAAGAGAAGGCCGAAGCCGAGGAGCTCGAACCCGATGAGGAAAGCGAAAGCTCAGGCGTCGGTCCTCGACGGTCAACCGAGCGAAGCGAAGCGGTCCAAAGAATCGGAGTCCCAGGAACAACTAGCATAGCCTCCAACATGTGCACGAATGCAGGACAAGTTGAGTCAACTTGGGGCGACCCGTGTAGACTGAAGACATGTAGACTGAAGACTGACCAAACTCAGCGTCTCAGAGATCTTGAGTCTCAGAGTCTCGGGTGCCCAGCTCTCGAAGCTTTCCGAAGCCCAGCTCTCAATACCACCAGTCGAGCGATCAGTTGCACAAGGAGCCCCTAGTTTCTTGTTCCTAGTAGCGTCCTTGCTCCTAGTACAGCCAGGAACCTCTAGTAGCGTCCTTGCTCCGTTCGTAGCGATGCCAGGAGCCCCTAGTAGTTTCTTGTTGACGACCTTTTGAGGTGAGCTGCATTTGGAATACATTGCCCCCCACTGAGGAGATAGTCGGCAATTGATGCAGCCTCCCTTCATGAGATGCCCGCGTATTGGAAAGGAAATTGAATCCTGCAGTAAAGACAATTGAAAAAGGCAGGGAAGGAAAACATATTAAGAAGTAGCTAGAGGTAAAGGTAAAGGAAAGGAACCAACATGTTTCTTCCTTCACAACTCCCCAAGGCTCTGAAAAGCCCACTGAATACTGCAGGCATGTACAGCACAGAGGAAGAGGCACGGAGGAAGAGAGTGGCTCAGTTTGCGGCATTTGCATCATGTGTGAAGACACACCAGCTAAAGTTATATAGATGATTTAGATGTTTTGTTGCTAAACGAACTCAACCTACAGTCGTCTTTGACCACTTTCACCTCTGCACTGAAACCCAAAATCGATGAATCAAACACGCAGTCAGGTCCCCGCATGGAACCTTCTATCGTGGGGCCCGGCTGACCTCCACTTCCGCACGACATTTGCTGTGTTCAACGGGTACGGACCCAAAGAGACTAGCTGGATTGGAAGATGAGGCACATGCCAGAAAGGACCAGCCCGCCCGGTCGGCAGAATGGCAGATGGGACAGCCCGCGGTTGGTTCCCTTCGATCTTGGCTCCGTTGTCCGAGTCCCATCCGCTCTGTCCATCCATTTCTTTGCTCATGTATGTGGCAGGCATCCATTTTTTGTTACTATAGTTAATGTGTGTTCCCTTTCGCGTGCGCTTCAATATCCAGCAGTTGAGTGAGAAATAGCCAAGTTGGACATGTACACTATTCATGATCAACGCCTCTATCAACCGTACCATTAATGTTACTTTGTTCCTGTTTGCACATCCCTAGTCTTATGCAATATGTTTATTTTGTATACACCCAACGTCCATTCATGTTTGGTTTTGTTCTTCTTCATCCCGGACGTGTTGTCTTAACCTCTACGGCTCAAAACCACCTCAACCTCATGCGACCCGGGCTTCACAGGCAGGTGGCCCGGAGGAGATCGATGATGCAGAGCTCCTGGGCGCAGAGGTCGAGAAGGCCGATTGGCATGGCGATGACGTCGTTTGGTGTTTTCTGTGGCTCCTGGGACATCTATGGAATCCATGGAAAAAGGATATGGACAGAAGGATGTGGAGTGTGGTGTGGAGTAGATTTCTTCAGTTGTTTGTTCACATGAGAAATCAATCCACAAGTCATGACAAGTCAAGGAAACTCATGGTCAATGATTGGTAGATCGAAGCGGTCTTCCATGACATCATTTCTCTTTGAAACCATCTCTTTGTCATTGCATGTTCCATCGCCATCGCCACACTCGCCGGGACGCCAAAAAGACCAATGTCGCCACCTCCGAGTCACCCGAAGTCGGAGCGGTTTGGGGTTCCGTCCGACCCCGACGACTTCGTGGTACTTCACACTGCAGCGAGTCGGCGCAGACGATGACTCCTGGTACTCCAAACGGCCCAGTCGTTCCATTCTTCAAGTCCTCCCAGGGCCAAGACCCGGATGAGGCACTTGAAGAGGAGGCAGGGGAACGAAGCTCCGCAGTCGCAGGCGGTGGTCAATCTGCCATGAGGCGCCACTGAGCCGTCAAAATAGGACCAGCATGGAAGAGGCGTATACTTAAAAGGCTCGAAGCAAGGGGTCCATGTGCCACTTTCCATAGCTGTTGAGCAAGCCTTCCTTGCAGTAAACTGGAGGTTTGGCTCTAAACTCTCGCAAAACCAGGACCCTTGCCGGCCCTTGCCTATAGCCTAAGTCGGAAAACCTTGCCTTGCCTGGGGTGCTTGAAGCCAAAGAAAAAACCTCCTTGGGTGATGTGCTGTTCCAGACTTGGCATCACCGACTTCGATGTCCAATCGATCGCGAGGGACGCGAGTCGCGGTCCGGGACCCGGCCGTTTGCGGAGGACGAGATGGATGACGCCAAGGCGTCTGCGCTGCATGGAGATAGATCAAATCAGCCGCCGGGCGAGCGGGGGAATTTCTGCCCCCCTAACTGGATGGAGCGGAATCATGGGGTTTGCTGAGGAGACGGCTGGCTGGTGCCTTGCTCTCTATCATTCTCTATCTGTGGAAAGTAAGCACTTTGGTGTCAGTTGTCTCGAGCGTGTGCATAGCATGTTTTAGGTGTTGTGCAGAGCAGTTCGACCGAAGCCCATCCGAGCATCAGACCGCTCGAGGGGCGCATGCGTGTGGAAAAGCACGCGAGGTTTGCGGTCTTCCGTTGCCACTGTGTGGAATACACAGTGGTAGCGGAGCCGCGGAATGAGCGGCAGCGCTGAAGCTCCTGGAACGGAAGAGTCGTTCCAGCCATGGCGAGACAAGGATCCTCCCCCGGGATTCGATGGTGACGTGGAAAAGTTCAAGGGCTACTTGAGGGAACTGAAGATGTGGCGGCACGAAACTGATGTTCCCCCGAAGAAGCATGCTGTTAAGATGCTAAGGGCTCTCACGGGACCAGCGAAGGCAGTTTGCAATGAGCTGGAGGTTGAAGCTTTGCTCACCGAGGCTGGTGCTGATGCCATAGTCGCCAAACTGAAAGAGTACTACCAGCCGCATCTGGAAACTGCGATGCCCCGCGCATTCGAGCGCGCAGTTTATGGTGAGGCCAGGCGAAACAAGGAAAGCTTTGGTGAGTTCATTGTTCGGCAAGACGCCTTGTTTAGGGAGCTTCGAGAAGAGGGAGTGACCTTGGATGACACTGTGCGTGGGTACATCATGTTCAGACAGGCCAACTTGTCCCAGACCCAAGAGGACCAGATCACCACCTGGACTCAAGGCAAGTTCGATAGGCCGGCCATCATGGCAGCACTCCGGAAGCTCGAGAAGGTGCAGCGGGAGCGAGGCGGCGGCAAGCACTTTCTCACCGCCGAGGAGGAGCCGACCGAAGTCCCTGAGTCCGATGATGATGGTGAATACATCTATCTTGGGGAGGCTGATCTGGATCAGGTGTTTGAAGAAGAAGAGCTGACAGAGGCCTTGGCGACCTACCAACAGGTCAGACAGGCGATTCGTGAACAACGCAATGGCCGGGGCTATTACCAACCGAAGGGACTTGGCAAACAGCCGGGTGGTCGCTTTGGAAAAGGCTCCAAATCCAGTCAGACCTCCATCAAGTTCGGCGGCAAGGGCACAAAGGTCCACATCGATGTCCTGAAGTTGCGCACGAGGTGCGCTCGGTGTGGCCAGATCGGTCACTGGGCAAAGGAGTGCACCAATGAGCCAGACGCAAGAGGGAAAAGCAGAGCGCCATCGGAGGGAACCAGTCCGAAGTCGGGGTTCTTTGAGACTGGCATGATCGATGGGGAAAGCAGCACCAACACCTTTCAGGTCACCCTTGGACAGTGTTTGGCCAGAGCACGAGAGGAGAGGTTGAGATCGGCAGCCCCTTTTTCAGGCATCACCACTAGTGGGTCGTTGGGCATCATAGACACGGCAGCACAAGGTGGTCTCATCGGTCGTCCAGCACTTCGTCGTTTAGAAGAATCGTTGAAGGGGCATGGACTCCGAGTGGTTTGGAATGGGAAGCAGGCTCAGGCAAAAGGCATTGGAGGGGACGCCAAGGTGTGTGGGGTCGTCGAGATTCCGGTCGGCATTGGCGGTGTCAACGGCCTGATTGAGGCCACAGTGGTGGAGGACGAAGTCCCCTTTCTCTTGTCGATCCAGTTCCTCAAGCAGGTCGGGGCCATTGTCAATTTGCAAGAGAGTTCATTAGCACTCACAGCATTCGACAAGAGCAGTCGCATTCACCACATGCCGTCGGGTCACGTTGCAGTGCAAGTTTTGGATTTTCATGAGCAGGGCTGGCAACTTCCTGATTTGGCAGTTGAACGGAGTCGGAAAGAGAAGTCATTTCGTTTTCTGTCAGCCATCTCCTCTCAGAACGTGACGTTCATGTGGGGAGGGTGCAACCACGTCGCAAGCCTTGGCGATGGACCTGATCGCTCGCATCCGCCGGCTGGATCAAGAAAAGGTCGAAGAATGGGAGAAGGTCTCCATGACAGATCCCAGACGGAGCGAGAGAGCCGTCCGCAACTGGAGGGTGATGGTAGAGCATGTGGCCGACCTGATGGAGTTCGTAAAGGCTCGGGAAAAGCTGGTCGCCTGGCAGCCCGTTGGATTGGTGCATGGCTTGCCACCGTGTTCCTCGTTTACCCAGCTGGCATCGGGCTCAGAACCCTTCTCATGCCTGGACGGAGCTACCCCATTGCAGATCACCAAAGCAAGCATCTATGCAGAGTTGATTCAACTGGGCGAGTTCCTGGGTCAGAGGAAGTGCAAGGAGGCTCCAAGTTGCCACTTCAAAGCATGCAGTCACCCACTGGCGGCATTGGCAGGAGCGGGCAATCAAGTGCAGCGAGAGGTGTGGTGCCGGAAGTGTCATGCCAGGTGGGCTGTGGACTCCCGCGTGATGGAGGAGATCGCCGGGAAGAAGAAGGCAATCCATGTCAATGGCAAGACCTTCCACCTGGGCAGCAGCAAGACTGCGATGGACAAGAAGGAGACACCACCGGGCACTCCGGTCAAGACCCCATCCGCGAAGAGAGCCATCAAGTGGCCTACCACTCCAGGATCCCCGTTGACTCCACCTCGGAATGCCGAACAGCTCTCAACGCCAAAGACGGCCATCTTGGAGTGTCACTGCCGTGCTCCGGCAGTCCAGCTGATCGTGAAAAAGGAAGGACCGACGCAGGGTCGGCTTTTCTGGAAGTGCGCACAGAGGGTGTGCAACTTTTTCGAATGGGATCCTCAAGAAGTTCAGGAGATTCAGAGGAGGATGCTCCAAGAACGCGAAGATGCCGAGATGAGGAAGTGGGAAGAGCAGGAGGAGGCAGATCGCCAAGAGTTGGTCCGCAAGACGATGGAGATGGCGGAGATCAGGCATCAGGAGGTCATGGATGCGACCCGGAGTCAACACAGCTTGGAGGTGGAGACACTCAAGAACCAGCTGCTGTGGATGTCCGCGGTGGCGGGCGAAGCTCGAATGGAGGAGGTGTTCAAGAGTCCGGTGCTGCAACAGGAGATGATGAACAAGGCCATGGCCATGAAGGAGGAGCTGACCAGTCAGGAGCTTCAGGCCCAAGAGGCGATGCAGATCCAGGGCTACAACAGTGGCAGCGGCTCGACTCCTTTCCTGCCACAATGACTAGGCAGGAGATGGAGCATGCTTTGGGAGAAGACGCCCCTCGGGTGGTCCAACTGCGTGATGAGATTTGTTGGAGACTATGGTGCAAGAAGCAGTTGGAGGAGAGTGCGAATGACCTATATGAGCGGCAGGTAGCCGACGGTTTTTGGATGAAGGAGGAGGACGACATATGGAAGTTTCACTCAGGCATCTTGCCGGAATTCAAAGAGGGCCAGGTCGCAGTTGTGGCCTTCGAGGAAGTGTACTTCAGAGACCAAGACCACCAACCTGAGGAGGAAAGGCCTTTGTCAAGAGCAAGCAGAAAGGCCGTCAACAAGCACATGAAACAGGTGGTCGTCTCAGAAGTGTTTTCACCCCCCAGAGTCAGCCAGCTGGCTGAACAGAGGGGACAGTTGGATGGAGGAGCCTTTGATCTAGTCACCGGCTACGATCTCTCGACACAAGCCGATCGCCGACGATGCTGGAGGAAATTGAAGGAAGCAGATCCAGACATCATCATAGTGAGTCCTCCCTGCAGTGCTTTCTCAATCCTGCAGAGTCTGAACCATCGACACCACGGCATTAAGGCCGAACTACGACTTGCCGAAGGACGAGGACATCTTCAGTTTGCAATGGAGGTATTCCGCTGGCAGACCTTGAGGAAGAAGTTGGCCATCTTCGAACATCCGGCCACCTCTAGAGCATGGCAGGAAGAGTGCGTCCAAGAAGTGATGGAAATTCCAGGAGTTCGTCGAGTTCGTGCAGACCAATGCCAGTATGGCCTTGCGGTGCGAGGAGAAGCTCCCAACAAGAAGCCGACAGATTTCCTCACCAATGGAGAGAACACGGCCGTGGCATTGAGTCGCCGGTGCCAAGGAGGACATGTGCATATGCCACTGATTGGAGGCATCGCTCGATTTGCCCAGAAGTACCCCAAGGGACTATGCTCTGCAATGTTGAACGGAGGAATCAAAGACATCTTGCAGAGGAAAATCTATGTCTGGGCTACGGGCAATGAGGAAGAGAGCAAGACGGCAGAGGAGGACATTGAAGAGCTTTTAAGGCAAAGTGAAGAACGAGAAGGACGGGCCGATGATGGCAGGCCGCATCAGGTGCGAAGAGCCTTGGCTGAGGAGGACGGCCTTGAGAAAAGGGAGGCAGAAGAGCCAGACCATGTTCAAGGAAGCTTGACCTCAGAAGATCGAAGGTTAGTCCAAAAGCTGCACGTGAACCTGGGTCATCCCAACAACTATGAGCTCAGCAAAGCACTCCGGTTGGCAAGAGCACGCAATGCTGTCTGGAGGTACGTGAAGGATGACTTCAAGTGTGACATTTGTGAGAGAAACCGGAAGCCCAAGAACGCTAGACCGGCTATGCTCCCACGGACTTTTGAACCATGCCGTACGGTGGGTCTAGACGTGGTGTACTTCCCAGCCTTGGACGTGCGACAAGTGAGACCAGTGCTGAACATGCTTGACTGGGCCACCGGATACCAGATGTTGGAACCTTTGGAGAACACTCAGTCGAGTCACATCTGGGAGAAGTTCTATGGCACGTGGGTGCGCACATTTAGCGTGCCTGAAGTGGTGGTCACGGATCAGGGCCGTGAATTCGGGAAGGAGCTGGCTGAGAAAGTGTCCGAAGCCGGAGCAATTCACAAGGTGATTGGGGCTAGGGCTCCATGGCAGCAAGGAAGAACTGAACGACATGGAGGACTGGCAAAAGAAGTGTTCATCAAGCTGAGGGAAACCATACTTCCCACGAACGACAGTGAATGGAGGATGTGTGTGCACTCAGTGGAGGCAGCAAAGAATCGTCTTTTCAATCGATCAGGCTTCAGTCCGGCACAGAGGCAGTTCGGCTATAACATGAGGCTCCCTGGTTCACTGGGTTCTGATGATGTGTATGCTCCTGAGCTGCTGATTCAGTCAACCTCGGACGACATGAGGAGAACTATGGAGATCCGCAACAGTGCTATGCAGGAGTACCTGAAGCATGTCACCTCCAGAGCGGTGGCAAGAGCGCGACTGGCTCGCGGACGAGGCACCCAGGAGTTCAAGATCGGAGACGTGATCTACGTGTTTAGAGTGCCTCTGCAACGAAAGAGAACGAAGAGCGAGATTGACTTTGAGGACAAGGAAGGACGCAGGGCCACCTGGGTAGGACCAGGAGTGGTGGTGATGGTGGAGGGAGCAAACGCATGGCTTTCAATTCGTGGGGAGCTATGGAAGTGCGCTCTTGAACAGCTCAGGCATGCCACTCCCGAAGAGAAAGAGGCCAGATCCTTGCTTGAGGAAGACTTCGAAGACCTGAGGGTGGAGATGACCAGAAAGGCGAGCAAGAGAGGCTTCAAGGATATCACCCAGTGGGAAAGACCTCCAATCAGATGGGATGAAGATGAGGAAGAGCGTCCCCGGCAGAGACCACGCCTGGGCACAGAGCTCGAACCAGAGGCAGAAGATGAGAGGAGTGAAGAATACACTCCATCCAGTGGACCTATTGAAGAAGAACCATCGGAAGAGCCAGCGCTGATTGAGCAGGCAATCGAGTCCACCAGACGATGTGAGCAGCTGGACGGAACCTTGAGACAGAGGCCACCAACAGAGCTGTATGGTCCAACCAGGAGACACGTGAGAGAAAGGTGGAAGCCGTACCAAGGTGGTGCAACCATGACATCCCAAGAAGAGCTGGAGGAGGACGATGAGGAGCACCGAGATGAGGACATGGATCTATGACCAAGACAGAAACTGCATCATCCGGAAGCACAATCAAGAGAGAGGAGTGCACTTCACCCCAAGTTCCAACAGGGGATGTCCAGTGTCCCTGAAGTATCTTACCTCACAAAGGAGGACAGTGAAGTGCTTCGGAGATGGAAGTCAGCAGGAGGAGAAGGAGAACTGGAGAGACACTTCAAAGGTTCAAGAACGAAGGAAATCTCAAGGTCCTAGCAGATGGTGGGTCGGCTACACCGAATTCCCCTTGAGACGATTGCCCCCAGAGTCCGAGATATCGCTGATGGTGAAAAGAGGCTCCGATGAAGTGAAGGAGGAGGACATTCCAGATGAAGAATGGGAACAATGGCATGTTGCAGACGGAGCCGAATGGAGCAAAGTCGCTGCAACTGGCGCCGTAAAGGCGTTGCCTCCAGACGAGTCAAGAGATGTGATGAACCAGCTCAGTGAGGCAGGGCTCAGTGCAAGGATACTGCCATCAAGAATGGTGAGGAGGTGGAAGCCATCGGAACAGCCAGGAGTACCTCCAACTCGGAAGTCCAGGTGGTGCGTGAGAGGGGATCAGGATCCTGACCTACTTCAACTGGATCGTCATGCTCCCACAGTGACGACAGCCACCCTATCAGTGGTGCTGCAAATCGCGGCCAGCCTGCGATGGAAGGCGGCCGTGGGCGACTTGAAGAACGCCTTCATGCAGTCAGACAAGCTGGTGAGGCCGGCAGGAAGGCTGTTTTGCCGACAACCCAGAGGAGGACTCCCAGGTTTGGGCAAGGAGCAGCTCATTGAGATTCTTGCAGGTGCCTATGGACTGGGGGACGCGCCGGCGCACTGGAGAAAGAGCTTGAAGAAGGCACTGTTTCAGTGCGGATTCCAGCAGTCAAGCATGGACCCCTGCGTGTTCAAGAGCTTCGCCAATGGAAGGCTGAGTGGTCTCCTGGTGGTGGAAGTGGATGATTTGTTTGGTGCTGGCGATGAGCATTTCTTTTCACAGATGGACATGTTGAGGCAGCGCTTTGACTTCGGCAAGTTTGTGCAGGTGGACAAGGAGGCCGATGGAGTTGGCTTCAATGGCAGACGCATCAAGCATCAGCAAGGCACATTTCTAGTGGACATGGAGAAATTCGTGTCCGAGCGCCTTCAACCAGTCAAGCTAGAGGTGGGAAGAGCCACAAGGTCCAAAGAGGACGCCACACCAGAGGAGAAAGAAGCAGTCCGAGCCGCCGTTGGCAGCCTGACATGGGCAGCGAAAGAAGGGCGTCCAGACGCGGCAGCTGCCGCTAGTTTGATTGCATCCAGCATGAGCGAGTTGAGGGTGCAAGACATCTTGGACTTGAACAAGGCCATCAACCAAGTGAAGGACAATGCTAAGCTGGCTTTGAAGATTCAAGAAAATTCCTCTTGCTGAGCTCAGCTGGGGAGTGGTGACCGATGCTAGCTATGCGAATGTCAGCAAAGGAAAGTCGCAAGGGGCATACGCAGTGCTCGCGATGGAGAAGAAGATTCAAGAGACTGGATCAGGCCGTTGCAACATCTTGCACTGGCGAAGTGGAAAGATCCACCGAATAGTGAACTCGACATTGGCAGCAGAAACCCAGGCCCTCTCCCGAGGGCTCTCCGAGCTCTCTTGGACAGTCACGGTGTTCAATGAGTTCACCCATGAGGTCTTCGACATGAAGCGATGGGAAGAGTCTCTTCGTCGTCAACGACTGAGCGCTTTAGTTTCTGAGAGCAGTGAGCCGCAGCTTGCACATAATCTTAGCATCGTAGATGCCAAGTCTTTGTATGATCACTTGTCACGTGAAACGGTTGGAACAACCAATGACAAGCGAACAGCACTGGAAATGCAAATTGTTCGCCAGGTGTTGGCCGAAACCAACACAAGCATAAAGTGGGTGCCACATCCACGAATGATCGTGGACAGTTTAACCAAAAGGCATGGAAACCTGGCCCCACTACTTCAGCTTTTGCGCACTGGCGTGCTGGAGTTGAAAGAGCCAACTGACACCAAGAAGAAAGACAAGGGAGCTGTGGAAAGTAAGCACTTTGGTGTCAGTTGTCTCGAGCGTGTGCATAGCATGTTTTAGGTGTTGTGCAGAGCAGTTCGACCGAAGCCCATCCGAGCATCAGACCGCTCGAGGGGCGCATGCGTGTGGAAAAGCACGCGAGGTTTGCGGTCTTCCGTTGCCACTGTGTGGAATACACACTATCTTTATACAAGAAGTTGCTCTTCCAAATACAAATCAAATCCAGCAGTTTCTTGCAACATGTCCAAATGTGAGCCATCCTCTAAATACAACATCTTGAGATGTGCCGCCCACACACCGCCAGGACCAAAACAAGGACGATGACACATCGGACTCCGAATCCGACTCCATCGAGGCGCGGGTGTGTTGAAACGAGCGGGGTTTCCTCATCACGCCCGTCCAAATGGTTTGTTTCCTCCTCCTTCGTTGTCCTCAGAATTCAAACAAAACCCTCGCAGTAATTCTTGTCCGACCGCCTGAAAGAAAAACGCAGCACAGAAGGTGAAAGTGACACCATCATACCATGATGAGGCTTTTTATATTGTTTTATGTGGGTCGTTTTCTGAATCACGACGCCGATGCTCCGGCGCGGTGCATCCAAGCCAAGCCGGCCATGTGCAGGAGGTTGACATGGGAGAAACCGGCGGCACCAAGGCAAAAGGGGTAGGGGTGTGCGGGTCCTTCAGTTCGGTGCGGAGATCGGCCAGTTCTACTTTGAGCAGTCATGATGAAGTGCTGAATGTTCAGATGTGTTGGTTCATTTCCTGTCAAAATAGGTAAAAGCGCTGAGATCCATGGAAATACCGGTTCCTGGAGAGTTTTGTGTGCAATCCATTTATAATGGGAGTGATTGGCAAACCACGCTTGCCATCTACTGCATTCAACGGGCCTTGGGATTAGTAGGATCATGTAGGATCTTTGTTTCAGAGATGATAGATGATTTGAGAGGTGGCCACCCAAAAGTCAAGCCCTTTTGCAGATGATCGTGAGAAGATCAGAGTTGGTTGACCCTCACTCCCCTCGCCCGGTTGGGCATCTGTCCGCCCGGTTGGGCAATCCTGGGCGTCGTTTGTTGACCTACAACCGATCAAACTGGATGTATCCACCATGAGCATCCCTCAAGCTGTTTCGATGTGACCCTTAGGGGCATGTCACGTGCCCTTCCCGGTCATTTCGGTGGACTCTCACTTGGACCCTCACAGATGGATGTGGACAACGATGGCGACAGTGAGGATGCTGGCTCCGGAGGCGGAAAACCTCTTCACGGGCGGGTGGACCTCCAACGACCAGGGCGGGCCAACTCTCCACGTGGGGATGGACGGGGCACTATCAGTGTCCAGTGCAGCGTTCTTCTGCTTCAAAACATCCAAGGTCCGTGCTCCTGCTTGGTTCAAGCGATCGGCTTCAAGAAAGGATCATTGAAGGAGAAAACGATGTTTCTTCCTGTCAAAACTAAGATACTGTATCAAGGGCAAGACATCGCAGTTCCACTGCCTTGAAAGAGCCGTTTTGCTGCAAAGGGAATTGCGTACTGCTCGATGACAGTACTGGGCTCAGGGAAGACCAAAAAAGCGGCTGCAAAAACGGCCGAGAAGGAAGAGGCACATTGGATGGTGGGTGTTGGATCAATGGGATTGGATCATTATTGGATCAACCAATGCAATTTGGAGGAGTTGGTCCAATGTTAGTTGGACCTGAGTACTTTGATGTGTGTTATTGTGGTGGTTCTTTGGTGGGTTTCTGACCTACTGGTTCTGAAATAGCTCGGGTGAAGACGAACCTCAGGGGAAGAGATTGAGAAAGCTCCTGGGGCAGGTATTTAACTTCCGTCGATGGGAAAGCAAGGCCTAAGGCCGAGCATCCGGCAGTTCACAGGCAAATAGAGGACGAGGACTAAAACATACTATATACTGTAAAACACAAATGGATCAATTGCAGGGGAATGGATCAAGCATGGTTAAGAGATTCTTTTGCTTAAACACTGTTAGTACATGGATTCCCAAGTTCCTTTCAGCGCTGAGGCGAAAAAAGTGGTGGCACCATCGAGCCTGAAAGAGCTCGTCCAGGTTGTGGGCGGAGCCAAAACCGCAGACAGGAGTGTAGTGTTCCGTCAAACTTGGCCACGTGTAGTCAGCCCAAGTTTGCTGAGGCAAACAATGTACGATCCTGGCCCAAGAGTGGATGGGGGAGTTCAGACCATATACATTGGCCGATAAAAAATGCATCCGCTTTCCGATGCAGACGCCTTGGCTAGGCAGTGGAAAGCACTGTGAGAGGTCTTATATTTGTCAATAGTTGGACAAGAGGTGTCCCTCTCCTGACAAACTCTTTGGACAAATTCTGAATACACGGCTTTGGACTTTGTGTAGATGGCACAGGCCTAAAACTCAAACTCTTAGAGACCCAGATCATCTCACACTAAGGATACAAATTATTGATTGTAATTATTGGGTTGCCTGAAAATGGAGATGGGGCCACTCATCGTAAAGGCCACCCAGCAAAATGTCCATGTATCGGAGGTTTTTTGGGACTTGGTTGGATCCAATGTGTTGGTACTTTTGGGTGTGTTTGTGATTTCACAGATTCAGATTCATGATTGCAAAACTCTTTGGGAAATCAGCGGCTGCTGTTGCTGTTCCGGTAGTATAGAATTAAATTTGTGTATCTATAATGGCGGGAAAGAACGGACACTCATAGTAGGAGAAGTAGAATTGGCCGGGGCCAAGAACCAGGAAAGACAGCAGGAATTGGCCATGGCCATGAAAGAAAGGCAAATCCTCTTGCCAGGCGGATGAGAAGACCCGTCGCTTGACGCCGCAGCAGCTGGCAGCACAGAAACAAGCGAAGGAGGACCTCTATGAGGCCCCAAATCACCGCCGACGTATGGAAGCCGTCCGTTGATGTGTTCTTTGCTCTTCTTGTGGTTGGTGGTAAAGGGCTGAAGCTTGCAAATCTGGGCAGCACAACTGGCAGATTCTGGCAGACGTTTATTTCCAGCTTGATTCAGCCAACCGACCATATTGGAATATGATGCAAGATGTATTATATAAGTTGTAATTGTTTCTGAAAGTTGGGTCATCGCCACTCAGGAATGGATTTGACCATTCTGGGTCATACAGAGTCTATATACTTTATGGTTGCTAGAAGTGGTGATGTTTCGAGCCTATCCCGTGCTGTAGCTTGGAACAGCATCTCGTCACCCGGTCTGCTTTTTTGAGGCCTTGAACTCGGGGAAATTGTTGTGGAGCTCACCGCTGAGAGGGAACAAGTCTGGGGTTCTCAGTGAAAGTTGGCCAAGGACCAGTCGGTTCTGCAGCTGTTGCGGAGCTGTTGCGCAGCTGTTGTTCATTTGCGACTGTTGGTCTTGTTTGAAGACAGCCATGTCTCACAAACCGAAAACTATGGAGATTCGGTGACTGGCTCTTTGTGCAAATCTCCTAAGAAAGCAGCCACGCAAGTCTTGCGTAGGCTGTGTAGACCCATTTAAGTAGTGGTAAGTTGCAAGACCTCCCACAAAAGGATAAAGCACGAGTCATCAAGCTGTGTATAGACGGATGTTCTCCAGGAAGTTGACTTGACGGACAGTGTACGAGCTCTCGCGGTACCGATCTCATGAGGCTCTCCTTGATTGTCAGCCACAGCTACAAGCAGTGCCTTGCTCAGTGGGGTGTCCTTCGATCAGCGACCTGTAGCTGCGGGAGGATCCGCCCGGCTTCTGGCGGATCCTCCGCACAGCCAGCATGTGGTTGTTTGATGTTGACTTGTTTCAATTTGGCGTATTTGTGTCAGAAGTTTTAGACTATAGCCGTGAGTGTGTGTGATTTCTCATGCCTTGCTTGTGGATTTTGTTGATCAGCTTGTGGATATGGATGGGTCAGACCTATACCTTCTCCAATCATTCAGCGATCGGGGCAGGTCTCAGCGATCGGGAGGCATATGGGTGTGTAGCTCAAATAGGGAGATCTCCCACACGTTCCGACCCCATTGGAAGAAGGAATATAGACCAGTCTACCCCTTGGTTTGGGGTCTCCCTATACACACCCATATCCCTAGAGTGGTCCCTGAAGTGAGACCAGACTAGACTCAAGACTCAAGACAGTCAAATCGTGAAACTACTGCCTGTTCTTTGCAGTTGCAGCTGCAGGGCCGTAGGGCTTGGAATCCATGTTTTTTCTCAAGATTTCAGGCCGTGAGTCAGAGTGTTGCCAGTCTGGGACTTTCAGTCTTTGACTTGTATCAATGTATCAAAAAGAACGCAGACCCAAACGCAGACTGCGACTGGCAGAGGTGCCCCCCACAAGCTCTTCGTCAGCGAGGCGGTTAACTCCTCCGCCCGCCCGGAGGAGTTCCTGCACATGGAAATTGTAGCTGAATAGATCGTTTCAACAAATTGGAACTCAGGGGTTCAAAGAAGGAAGATGTAAAAAAATAGACAATTAATATACAGTATATACACAGAATGTGATATATAGTTGAGGTGGTTGGTGGATGTTGGTGGGATTTTGCACGGCCTGTGCTTATGCTTGAGACTCACCTGTTCATAGGATACTCCTGTTCAGTGCTCCACCCTGAAATCCGTTGAGTTCAGAGCGCTGGAGTCATTTGTCCCCGAGTCTTGGTACAACGTCCCTAAGACCACTTTCACTCAAAGCCCTCAATGATCCTCACCATGAGAGTCTTTAGCCCAGATCTGGTGGGCTTGGCACAAGCTCAGTCGTTCATCTTTAATAGAACCGCGTCACAAGGGTTTCTTCCATGAACTGGTAGTAACTGACAGCAAAGACTCGGTCCTTCATTCATCGATGCTTCGGTCCCACAGAGACCGGTCGTGAAGTCATGGCACCGGCGAAACCCTGCGTCGCGTCGCAGGTGCTGCGTCGCATATTGGAGACATCTGAGCTGCAGGCGGGTCACGGTGCCGTGTGGGTCACGGTGCAGGTCACGGTGTGGGCGCGTGCAGGGAGACCCCTCACCCTGACAGGCCCTGACACCCCCACACAGGCGGACCACAACCCTGAGAAGGAAATTCACCCGTGTTTCCGGCCATTTTCCAAAGACCGACCCAGTGGTTTTGGGGGTCCATGTGGCTCTTTTGTCAGCTGGAGGGTACTTTAAAAGGAGGAGTTCTTGGCTGAAGGACCCAGAACAAAGAATTGGATGTCCTGTATCATGTATCTCCTCCCAGAGCGCCTCATTCTCTCTCATGGTGACTCTTCAGTTTGCTGGACATGGTCCATTTGGGGAGGCCCACTGACCTGGCTGCGAGACTTGGCCAGGTCGAGGAACGTTCCTCTTCCGAGTTCAGCATACCGCCTAGCGGTTTTCTGCTTAGCAATCCCTGCAGGACCCTGCATGTACCGGGGTCAAAGAGGTTCACGTGAAGGTCGAGCAGCAAGAGGCACTGATGGTGGAGCGGGTACGAGCAGCAATGAGAGCAGAGCAGATTGGTTCTTTGCGCGTCTTTATATGCGCCACGGTCAAAACATGCGAAGACCACTTTAGTAAAGAGGGGTAGGTTTGTGCACAAAACCCTGCAAAACGATAAGGTCCACCTCAAAACCGATAACCCCAGCGCTGTATATGGTCATAAGTATGCGACGAACTCAAAACGCTGTAAAATGATAAGGTCCACCTCAAAACCGATGACATGACGTCCATTTTTAAGCTGAAGAAGAATAAGGAGTTTTGACCGTCCCTCATATAGATGATTTTACTCCCCTGCAAATTGATAAGGAACCCCAAAGTAACTGGGTTGTGGGAAAGTGTCTTCCACCGGTCAATTCTCAGGTTCATCGTGACAGTCGCGATTCGACCGACTCGTCAATTCGAGAGACGACCGGTCCTCACCCAGGTCGGTGCCAAAAGCCCCCGAACCAAGTGCGGCCCTCCACCTTTTCCTGGAACATGCCATAGCATGCCGAAATACCAATGGGTGTGTAGCGACCTAGACATGGGAGACCGAACCGCTGGCGTAACCCGACCCCCTGGTAAAAGAAGGGACATAGACCAGTCTGCCCGGTCTGGGGTCTCTTTGTTAAGATACACAACCAAATCTAGGACTTCAAGAGTCCCTAGTGTCGGAGGATCAGTCGGACCCAAACAGACTCTCCCGCCATGCTGCTCGGTTGCCATGCTCCCCTCGGTGGAACAGGCCGGAGCCTGAGATCCAATAACCAACCATCCCTAACCCAATTGTTTCATGGACCTGTGATCTGTTCTGGAAAGTGCACGGGAATTGCACCTTCACGTCTTTTTCCTAGGTGGAACTGATCGGCTCAGGACGATCGCCCTTGTTCACTCGTCCAGTGCGATCGTTGTCGACACCGAACAGGAAAGAGCGCCTCGCAGGTCTCCCTGGAATGCGAAGGGATCAACCTTTTTGGCCTTCAAGCGCTTCCAATGAATGTGGTGCCCTGGTCTGGTGTGTATGTGTATATGTTTGATGGTTTTTGTTCGGAGAGCGGAGAAGAACGGAGTGTTTCTTCACCAAAGGTCCCGCTCGGGTGATCCGGGAACGACGAACGACACGGTGAATTGACGATCCCGGGCTTTGCAAAGTGGGATCTTGAAAGGGCCCAACCATACACCTTAGGAGCAAGAAGCTACTAGGAGCAAAGGGCAGCGCTACGAACGGAGCAAGGACGGAAGGTGACACTCCCTGGACGGTGTGGTAAATGCAAACCCAAGCGGAAAGCCACTGTTACTTCATGTTGCTTCGAGTTGAAGCTATTGCGGGGGTACTGCAGATCTTGCTACTCTGGATGGTTTGTTCCTGTGAAAAGAAGGGGATGCGAAGCAAGAGCAACGATGGGCACATGTCCGCTGATCGTCGCTGCATTCCTGTGATTTTGAGACGGATTCATGCTGACAACTTCTTGGTGCCAGAAGGCTGATCCAAAGCATGTGCTGATCCCTCACCCAAGCCAGAAACAGGAGCCCCGACCCTTGAAATCCAGGCTGCTTTTGGGTCCATGTTCGACACATTGTCCTCCAGCTTAGGTAGACCATCGGAAGATCTACACCAACGACATCAGGACAAGCTCTTTGGCATTGGGGGAACAGCACTGGTGAGAAGACATTTCAACTTGGACACACCAGGCCCTGGCAGCCATCGCATACTGCCATCGCACACCCAAACCACTTGGGACCAATTCATCGGAATTCTCAGGGTCCGACCTCCTCCATCCTCGGTTGGACCCGATCTGCCAAGATCCGCCGAGATCTCGGGTCGGACTCCAAACATCCAAAGAACTTGGGACGCCAGGAAGATCTTGGAGGTCTATGGTGTGGAAGCGGCCCGTGCGTCTGTTTGGGAGACCTGGAAATGACCGCTGGTGGGGGTTTGGTGTGGGGTCTGAGACGGTCTGTGGGTTGTTTTGAAAGATAACAGATTATGTTTGAGGATTTTGCTGTGCCTCACCAAAGGAAGACCACATCTTCATGTGTCGTTTCTAATCGGTTCTTGCCCAGACCCGTCCGTTTGGACAAAGTTGTGCATAAATATGAATAGACTGGTTGATGGACAAGTCCATCTTGCAGCACCTGACCTTAGCATCCTGGCATTTTCACCAAGTCTCAGCCTCGGCTGTCTATTTTCTGCCTCTGTGGCAACCGCTGTGGCCTTCCGTTCCGCGGCCTTCCGCGCGGCACAGGTGGTGAAGGAGGTGCGAAACGTCTTCGGCCACTACGGCATTCAGGCACATCCAGCACGGGCATAGTACGGGACTGAAGGAAGGAATAGCACCCCACGGTGGTGCACCGCAAATCAAATCAAATTTGATATCATATCCGATATCATTGAACAGCTTAGTTGCTTAAAAATTGGTGTCGCGACCAAATGGTCGAGGCGAGGTTCGAACACAACTCTCTGCAATTGATGGTGGGAGTCAATGGTTTGTGATCAGAATTATGTACTCAGAACTGGAGAATTTATTATCCTCTTCGTCGGACATCATAAAACATATACGTGTGATACGATATGATATGATATGATATGCATATCTGAAGAACCAATTGTCTTGTTTGAAGAGTATTGACCCAAATTTGAAGAGGGTCTTCAACTCAGATGTTTGAGCTTGGCACTGGTCAATTCTAAACTAAACCAGGTTTTTAGAGTTAGGATGTTTCGTTGGGGTACGGTATTACTGCGTAGAATAAACCAAAAGTATCACAAAAGCAGGATGGTGCTCTCCATCGCTTGATGGTTTTTGCTGCCAGCTGCAATCGCTCAGTGAAACATCTTTAAATGTCGCACAAATGTTTAGTGTTGGCAGGTCTGTTTCCCCCCTGCTGATGTCCAGGCTAAGCATGCAGCTTGTGGAGTTTCTGGAACAAAGTCTCGACCAGCCGATCGACCAATCTCTTCAGAGAAGACTTCAGTATGGTTCTTCCACTCCTGCTTAGGGACAGTTGATAGACTTCCAGTGAAAGCAAATGAAATGCAATATGCCCAGGAGGAGGACAACACCGAACCTGAAAACCACTGGTGAACGTGGAGGAAGAGAGTCTTCCAAAGATCCATGCCTTCAGGTTTCATGTGGGTCTCTTCCCGGGTGTACAGCATGTTCTACAACGTCCAGTGTGTTGGGCATTGACATCATTGGGCGTTACCGCATCGCCACCATTCGCCACCTCAGGTGAATCATCGCCACCTCTCCCTGATCGCTGACTACATGGCCCAGGGGGGGCGACTTGCGACCGAGCCTTTGGTGGAGAATTGGGCGTTTTTGAAAGGAAACCGTTTTTTCTTCCAATGCGTCGTCACGAGTCATGCTCCCAACAAGTGGATCGGGAAGAAGGAGTCTAACTCCAGGTGTAAGATAGGGTATCACTCAGAAAGGCCAACTTGAAGATGGCAGTCGAAACGCACCCAAAGCCTCAAAGTGAATTTGTTTGGGGATATTTCGTGACAGTGAGGACATATTTATGAGATGTTTTCTTGTGAGGGCGTCCGATATGTCCGTGTCAACAATCCTAGGACGACCATCCAAGCTAAGAGTGAGTGGGTCTATGGCTATGGGGGTCCCTGGTCCCTGGTCAGGACCTCAACACTTGAACCCTTAAACCGTTTACTGCACCCCTCAAATGTGGCTCAAAAAACGAACGAGCAAGGTTTGTTTTTGGCCGAAGCCCGTGCAAAGGTTCAACCGCATGGGGATGACCAGCTGCCCGGGGCGCCCGAGCGAACGCGAGCAAACGGGGGGGGGAAGACGTCCAGTCGCGCCGATTGACGCGCGGCGAATGAGGTGCGAGGAGTCAAAACAATGGGTGAATGGCATGGCAAGAGTGTTTGCTCAGTTTGATGAGTTTGTTGGGTTTGGGGAGAATTTGATCATATGATTTTCTGTAGCTAACCTGACTAACTTGAGGGGATTTGAGGCTTGATTTTTGTAGTGAGGTTTCCAAATCAGGTTAGCTGGAGGATGTCGTGAGATAACACCCAGAGTGAAGAGAGTATTCTCATGTTTCCACCTTTTTCCACCAAATGAACATCCACTTTTTTAGAGTTGTTGCTTGGAAGGTCAACAAGATAGCTATCAAATAAGCGAGAAGCAGAAAGCTAAGCCTGACTGCTTCAACCATGCTGGCTGAGTCCACCAGCCTCCGGCCTTTGCACCGTGCCGCACCGCAGCGTCCCCGGGGCTCTGTCGACCGGCGCCAACGGCACACCGCCAACATCACACCGTGACCATCATGTTTTGCTGCTGCGTCGCCGAAGACGATAGAGCCAGCCAGGCCAGAACATCCGGTTCAGGAGCGCGGCTCAATGTTGCTGCTAAAGCTACTTTATAGTAGCAATGCCCTTGTTACTATAGTAGCTACCAGCTCGAAATGCGAAGCCAGATCACACTGTGCCCCTGTTCAAAGCTGATAGCATGTTCACGCTGGGTGCAGATATATTGGTTCTACATGGTTCTACAGTCAGTCAGCCTAAACCACTCAAGTACTATAATGCATCAATATGAGGCATTCTTTTCCAAGCGCGAACCTGTCGGTGATCCTAAACCGAACAAATCCGTTGAAGGCACATGCTGCTCAATCCAACTGTATCGGTGAGTACTGATCCGGCGGTCCGCGATATCGAGCGGCGGAGCCTTTGGGAACTGACTGAGTGATGTTGCGACATGAGCCAAACCTGGTGCATGTATAAACTCCAGTGATTGCAATGCGATTGCAAAGAATCTTGCGGAAATGTGGTTGTTTAAGGAGCTCACAAGACACCATGCATATTGTTTTGCTCGAGAAGAGAGGTATATAATTGCAAATTTGCGGCTATTCCTCGGAACTGACTATCACCTTGAAAAGTGAGCTGCGTCTTTTTAAAAACTAGAATTAGATGAGCACCAATGAGCTGTTAAATCGACACCAATGAGTGCAATAATTACTGGGATTATCTGGGATTTGAAAAGGGGTGAAAGGAATTGACAGAACAACTTGTGGGTAGTACCCAGAATTATCGCGGTCACACCAGGAGCACATTGCCCATGTTTTTTGTGCAGAGAAGGTAGGTTCGTCTTCCGCTGCAAAAGCCCACGAAGGCACTCGCGAAGGATTGGCGTAGGCGAGCAGTAGCTTTTTCTCCGCTAGCCCTTCATCATCTCAAATGTTGTTTGTAGCGCTTATGTGGGTAACATGTTGTCATCATGTCTGCTTGCAAGAAGACTTAGTCAGACTTCACCGCAAGAGATCAGAGGTGGAGAAGACAGCCTTTGCAGACACGGTCATGGAGTCTTGTCTGTGAGCAAGAGCCAGCACGACAAAAGCGCAGCCTGCCAAATCACTTGCGATAGAGAGCCCGATAGACATTTGCTCTCCAAGGCTGCTGCTCGCCTGCAGAAAGCTGCGGAACAGAACCGGCACCAAATCCAGGCTTTGCGCCCTTCTGCAGCATCATCTTCAGCAAGTTATATAAATCATTTCTTCCTCGTCGTCCTCGTGTGCTAGCGCTTCAAAAGGTCCCGCATGTGCAGGCACTCGCCGCCAGTCCGCCAGTATTTGTGCTAAGGTTTGTGTTGGCACCCTTTGCAGAAACGTTCTCCCTGCGTAGGTGGTCATTGGGGACTACAGGGTCTGCCACACGGTCATCCAGCCAGAGATACTTGGTAAATCACTCGTCACTATGCTATACTGTGACACATCAATGTTTAATCGAACACAACGCTGTGACCTTGTCACGTTGTCTGAATCCCTCGTGGTCTCGGACCTCTTCAGGTCCAAATGGGCCACGTCTTCGGGCGTGGCACCCACGAAGTGGCCGCGCCGTTGCTATCGCAGGTGGACATGAAGCACACCCTGGCCAGCGACGAGGCAGCGCCCAAGAAAGAGGAGGGTGCGGCAGCGGGTGCGGCGCCGAGTGCGAAAGGTGCCGAAGGGGTGAAGGCTGCGGCAGCTGCGCCGGCCTTTGGGGCCTTCGAGGTGGTAGTGAAGACGAACAAGTCCAACCTGGGTGGCCCGGTGAATCAAAGAAGTGGAGGAAAGGGGGGCCCAGGATGAGAAGTGGGCGAATGCAGATGGAGAAGTGAGAGGGGTCAAGAAACAAGAGATACGAGGTTGATTAGTGCATGCAGAAATGGGAGGTTTGAGCAAAGTGTACTCATAACTCATAACACAATCACTAACCCCCAGATAGCCTTTGACTGTCGCAATCCTGCATCGCCGAGTGTGCACTTAAAGAATCTTAAAGACGTTTGCAAGGCATGGCAACAAAGTTGAAGCACCACTAGACATGTTCTTGGACGTGTTTGTTGTGTCTCGTTTGGTCCATCAAACGTCCGCCTGCAACGATTCCTGCTGTCTTTGTTTTGTCACGAGCCCGGTGAGGCATTGAACTGGACAAGACCGCCTCAAAGGTGAAGGGTGGAGCGATGGTCAAGGTGCGGATGGATGGTGGGTTCTGCCGTTTATTCTGGCGTTTGGGGCAAGTTTGAGGCCCTTGCAGTCGTGAAGTTGTTGCGTGTCGCGGGCCAATTTCTTTTGGGAGGTTGCCGAGTCAAGGTCGTTTATCCCAGAAGTTCAACAAAGCAACCGCTGTGGATCTTATCCATTTCAAGTTTGAGAGTAGGTCGAAGACAGTTCGCCCTCGATTCCTCTAATCCATTTCAAAGTGGGAGTTGGGTTCTCCCTACACCAAGCTTTTCAGTCGGAAGCAGCTTCCAAGCCTAGTACGGTGGACATCCAGTCGTGGGTCTGGAGCTGTGAGTTGCTCCTTCGCGGCTTGCCAGGTCATCAAGTCTGGTGCTGTGAAGCAGTTCAACGAGCTGAACCCCGATCAGGCGAGGACCCACCGTCGGACGAACCGGAGCTGGGACTCCCGGAGGCTGTGAGAAAGGGCACCGAAGACCTCACCAAACCATGGTGTTCGGATGGACTTCGGTTGACATCACAGTTCTGTCAGTCGGATAGCCTTCATCAAATGCTTGGGATCGCTGGATTTGTGTGGTTTTCGCGGGTGTTTCCTTTTCTGTACTTTGTCCCCTTTTGGCTTGATTTTCCAGGGAAGCAATTTTTGTCACACATCACCCCTTGCAAGTCTTGATCCCACAAAACCTTCATCTCGGAGTTGATGCTGGCACATAGAAGTGGCCGGACACCGAATCTGTCCAGACATTCAAGTTCAAATTGAAAGGTCATGATTTATGGCGTACTAAGGCTACTAAGGGGCATGCAAGAAAACTCCTTGCCAGTCTCCTTGCCAAAAGTGCCCTTGATCATTTAGACATCTTGCCAAAAGCCGTCGAACACCAGCAGCTGTCAGCCGGATCCTCCGATATCCTTGCATCCACGAATTACAAAGCTGGGTTTCGGTCCAGGCCATTCAAGTCTACGATGAGATCACATCCTTGGATGAGGCATGCTGGGTCCTTGCGCCGGATAAACCGGTCTTGTGGACAACAAATCTGCGGGGGAGATCTGCAAACGAGCAGCATCCTTTGATTTAGCAAGGACAGGCCCAGCATCCCTGGTACGTTGTTGTCGCAAGTAAGAGCAGTGGAAGTGAGCACCATGTTTTCTGAATCAATCCGCAGTCAGCTAAGGAGTCTTGCAGAATGTTAGATTAGGAGTTATTATAGGAGGGTCAAGTCAACGGCTTCTGTCCAAAGGATTCGTGGACGAGATACCTACTGGGTTGCCAGATCTTTTTGTGTATTATGTGTATTGTTGTGTATTGTATGCGCTTATGATTGTATAATTGTATATGTATCTTTGGATTTGTTTCTTTTTGGGTATATGTGTATGCTCTCAGAGGTGGACAGAGGTGAATCATGGTGATATGTGAACAGTTTGCAACTTGATGCAACTTGTGAACTGTTTACATGTTCACTGGCAACTCTGCAAACTCTCAGAGGGGTAGCCAGAATTGAATAGACCAATCCTTTGCCGTTGAGATTGCATCACACAATGCCCCCCCCACACACACTTGCACACATGTTCGATTCACGTTGCTATCTTGCCCCTTGCAAAATCCACGTTTGGTTCGCATGGCGAAATCCCGCCGTGCTTGACCGCACTGGCTCGCTGAAGGTCACAGGCACTAAGGAGATCGAGAAGAAGATGAGTGGCTTGAAGGGAACCTCTCGAGGCCGTGTTTACAGAAATCTGGCATCACAGTAGGAGCAGCTGCATGAACAGGACACCACTAAAACTAAGATCAACTGACTAAAATCAACTAAAATGACTGATGAATGTTCATTTGCCAAGAAATCAAACACTTATTCATGGGAGGTGGAACAGCAAAACACTTCGCGATGGATTTGTTGACCTGATGTTTCTTCTCGACCTGCGCCCGAACAAATCATCCTGGCCAAAAGTACTTGTTTGCTTCCCGAAGCTTTGAGTTTGTGCACTTTCAGGAGGATTCCACTGATTGCACACTGCACACCTGCAAAAATGTATCGTGCAGCTTTATGATAGTCTTAGAGTCTTTGTGGTAACCTTGCAAGTACTCATGGATGTGTGTTTGAATAGGGTGACCACAAACCATCACAAAACCAATGAATTTAGTCTATATATGTCCTCTTCTACAGGCTTCTACAGGGAATTAGGGGCCAACCTATTTCAATACAATGGATGTGTTACCTTTTTCATCTCTTTCCTGGCCTCCCCCTGTTTTCCCTCGTTTTTTTCCATCACTGGCCCGGTCGGGCGCTGTGTGTTAAAAGCCGCCCGAGGTTCCAAGCTGCCCGAAGAGGTGAAGATGCAGTTGGATCGCCCCCCGCAAGATACAGGCGAAGCATATTAATTAGGTTCAAGGACGCAAGTAGGGTGGAGGCCATCGCCTGTAGGGTGGAGGCCATCGCTACTTAGGTTCCTTCTGCTATTAGGTTGGAGGACGCAAGTGCAGCATGCTGGTATCTAGTTGGTTCTATCATGTTTTATCCACCTGCAACGGATGACTTGTTCTCTTCTTCCGCAGTGTCAGAGTGGGATAGCACAAGATGTTGCATGCAATCCCAACCATCTCTGGATATACTGTGCAATCACTTTACAGTGGATTGAGAGTAGATGGCACAATCACCAAAAGGTGGTTTATATGGATCCCCATCTAAAAGACATCTTGGGGGTTGTGTCATCTACTCTGAAACCACTGTAATTCTCCGATCGCTTACATACTGTTTGCTGGCCAAGTCCTGCCAACACGGAGCGTTCCTTTAAAGAGCAAAACCCTGGGGAATCAGGGTGTGTCAAAAGGTGCCTTTGGTTAAAACTGAAGCCTCTCCGACCCAGACTTAAGCAAGCATCTTCTTCTTCGTCAAGCGGTAGACGGTAGAAGATGTTGTTCCAAAGAACCCATCGCAGGCCCTGCATCACTGGACAGCCGTGCGGTAAGAATCACCGAACACGGCACAGGTCACTCTGGAGAAGCCGGGGATGTTGGGGATGAAGCTGGACTCTTGGCTAAAGAACACGTTCACGCAATGGTGTGGGTCAAACAATGGGTTGAACCCCAAAACCGTAGGTTGACAAAATTGGTATGTCGTCCATTCTGAGTTTTGCTTGTTGTTGGAGGATCGACCACAGTCCAAGGAGCCCAAGTGTTTTGACAGTACGGATCCTGCGTTGCAGTAGGGGGCAGACGACTTCCACCCAAACTTGGGAAGCATCGGAAGCATCACTCACTTCGAACTTGTTTGCAGAATGGGCAGGGAAGGGTCCCTGAGGTAAGCTAGCATGGAGTCATAGGAGTCCTTGAGATAGAATCTCCTCATCTACCAGCTGCTTCCAAGGGGTTATATACCTGGCTGGACCATTGGACACCCATGGGAAGCGCTAGGTATCTTAATGATTCTTAATGTTGTTTCCTTTTTCCATGGACGCGTTTCGGCGTCAATGGAGTGGCCGCTGTAGCAGACCTGCACTATTGGGAAAGGAAGAAACCTGTCAGAAACACCGAGGCAATCGAAGGATACCAAATGGCCGCAGGGCAGGGAAAAACCATCGTTCATCCAGTTTGAAGTGCGCAAAAGGATGTGAAGTATTTCACGCTCGTTTCCAGGCCGACCAAACCCGCAGAACACCCGCAGAACCGGCGTCTTTCGGTCTTTTGACCGATTGAAATGCTTTGAATGATACATTTCCAGTCACAGAGCTCGGGCTGCGATCGGAACTCGGGGTGCCCATGATGTACTTGATGGGACGAGCCACAGCGCCCAACTCCATGTCACTGGATGGATTCGTACCCTATTCTTATCTAGGAGCGTTCGGACGCTGCTGGCTGGCCTTACGAACGGAGCGTTCGGACGCTACGAAAGTCGCTTGTGGCCACCTGAGCCAAATCCGGAGACCACGATGTCATCGTCGTCGTCAGGACTTCGGCTCCAAGTCGACGGGTGTGGCCCTTCGCTGGAAAAGGTGGAAGCGGGAGAAACCGGAAGCCTGCCTGGTCCACATCACTTCGGAGGCCTAATCATGTAAGTTGTACCTACAAAACATGCTACAGCTGCTACAGGTTTGATCTCTGTCAGTGCAGAGAGAGGGTTGATTCTTTGTGCAGCAACTGAGAGTGGTTTTTGCAGCGTTGTGTGACTCGAAAGGTGAACTTGGACGTTGTCTTGACCATTTGTTCAATATCCAAACAGAGAGGATATCCTGACTTGTTACTCAAAGTCCTGTGATCGTCCTATGATATGAGGATTGGACAATAGTGATGCTCTTGGGCCAGACCCAATTGTTCTTCCTTGAGTTCTTTAAGCCTTTCAAGGCCTTTTGCTTGGGTGATTTTCCATCACCAGACCAATTAGTTTTATTTTTTTTACATCTTGTATACCTCGCTCAGAACTCTTGGCTCAAATCCGAAAGACTGTTTGATTGTAGCCAATCAAATGCCTATGCGTATACAGTATATTAACATAAACCATCACTTGGGATTTGAGCCAAGAGTCTTGACGGGGAGGTAACCATATCAACAACTCTTGTTTCTTCAAGGGTACTTCAAAGGTCCCGCTTTGCCTAAACCGGTGGATGAGCCAGCTAACGGAAAAAAATCCCGCTCACACACACAAACTGTGAAGATCACAGGAGAGTACCTGGAATGATTCAGCACGCCGTAAGACAAGTAGGTACGCCGAAGATCTTACAATGTTGATTAAAATTCTGCAGCCTTTTGCAGAGTTCTGCCATCAAGCCGAACTAATTACTGGTCCTTCCGACCACGCCCTGGGACTTCGCACGGTGACGACCTGGGACCTGGCACGGACCGGGTCCGGGGATACATCAGCCCCTGAGGTTGTGGAAGAGTTGATGTCCGATGGGCTCATGGCCAAGTGGAATGTAGGGAAGAGCGATGAAGAACAAGTGAAAGGAGGTGGGGATGGGATGGGCCAGCGGAAAAAGTTTGATGCGTTTGTTTGTTTTTAGTAGGGTAGTTGTGTGTGTTGTGTTCTTTTGTGTTTTGTCGTCTTGTTTGTTGCTTACTTACTTAGTTAGATAGATAGTTAGCTAATTAGGTAGTTAGTTGGTTAGTTAGCTACTTAGTTGGTTAATGGGTTTGTTTGTCGGTTTGTTTGCTCGTCTGGGGAAGGACCTACGGGACCGGTCGACCGAGGGTTCTGATGGGACCAGTTACTGCAGGGATGATGAACTCAAGATGATGAAGGCTATTGAAGGCTGCAGGAAAATCGTCTCAGATGGAGTTGCTGACCAGAAGACCGTTTCGTTTCAGTGTTCTCCATCATACCAGAGGGGTGGCAGGGTCGAGGTTTTCACATGTTTTGC
Organism: Durusdinium trenchii; assembly: GCA_963970005.1. Lineage (NCBI taxonomy): Eukaryota > Dinophyceae > Suessiales > Symbiodiniaceae > Durusdinium > Durusdinium trenchii. The sequence continues at coordinate 232,515 of CAXAMN010026794.1, read as the reverse complement.
ACAGGTCATCCCTGGCCATTTCGAGAAGGAAGCCGGAAGTGAGATAGTTCTTACAAGATGGTCAAGGGGAAGGGCATAGCAACTCAAGCAAATGGCGAGTCAAAACCTCCCTCACCAATCCATGGTTGACATCAACATAGACTAGAGGAATTTGCTCATATTCAGGGTCCGCTGCTTGACTCCGGTGCCATGACCCACAGCCAAATCATGAACCTCCCGGAGAGAGGTCCGAAAAAAGGAACTCGGTCTCGCCAGTGCCCATTGGGTGTTGAACACACCAAGGGAGCCCAGCGCTAAGACTTGATGGTCGATGAGGGACTCCGGACAAAAAAAAAACGGGACGTTTGGGATGAGCTCATTTGGGAGGTTTGTTCCATGCCAAACGGCTGGGTGAAGCATACTAATCCTTGGTCCCATTGGTCGCCCTTGTGATTCAGGTGACAGGATCATCGAGTGCAACGGACAGGTCTATGAAGGAGCGCGAGAAACGGAAATGGCTGAGATGGCCATATGTCTTGACAATCTGACCAACCGTGGAATCTTTGCTCAATGTTTTGCTTGAGCCGGGTTTGGACCAGACACAAGACGTAGACGAAGAAGAACCGTTTGCCGAGGCTGAAAGGGGCTCGCCTTTTCAGTCGATGGGAGGTGAAGGGAGTCTCATCGAAAGCTCGCTCCTCATGCGACTCGAGCACCGAACCTATGAACTGAACCTTAAACTCGCTGAAAAGGCGCCAGGGTTGGTATTGAAACAAACAACATGAGTAATGCGTTGTAGAGCTCTCCCTCATCAGGTTCATCCAAACTCGCTTTTCAAAGCGCCAAAGTAATTACGGGTGTTGACAAACAACCTGTGCACCTGGGCCAGCAATGCTACTCCCCTGCAGAGGACCATATGGAACCTCAAAGCCACAGACTTGGTATTCGGAAAATGGACGCCACGAATGAAGTCCTTCTCAGGCATGTGGTCCGTCTGCCGGGGGGTAACACACAAATGACTGGACATGCTGGATCGATCTGAGCTGTGGATGCGGGGTCGATCTGAGCGCCCTGCCACCCTGCTTTGTGCTGTTAAGAAATGGAGACTGAGACACGTCCAGACGCTTGTTGGCGTCTCCAGCGACTTGGCTAGACCCGACAGATGTTCTAGGGTCTGGCGCTCGCAGACCATTTCATGGTTTATTCTCCACCACGACTTGTTCCCGACCTGTCAGGTGAGAGTTGTTCGATTTTATGTCAGCTGCCGCCCTCCTCGTCCTCGTCCTTCTCGTCCTTCTCGTCCTCCTCCGCCTCGTCCTCAGCCGCGAGTTCTGGCTAGCAGTGTTCCCCGTCGGACCTCAACCGCGAGGTCCGCTTGACAGTGTTCCCAGCCAGACCTCAACCGCCAGCTCAAGTGTGATTCTTTGCACAAGCAGCTGTTTCTAAACAGGCTTGTGGCTTGTGACACAGTGCATTACTTTCATGCTATAGTGGCTTGAAATGCCGCATGGTGATCTCTCGAAGTTAAGTATTTTTTTTCTGCACACATTGGTGCGTTCATGTTGCTTTGCTTTCCTGTTATGCAAGGTGTTCTAGTGATTGGCACTTCTCCGACCCCCCCCGAAATCCAGCAGTTGGATCAATAATAGACAGCCCTCGGCCAAGAAAGACATTTAGGTGCTGGCGGCGTGCTTGAACAGATCCATGTCCTAAAGAACTACCCGGCATGATCGAATCACATTCATGATAAAGGTTGACCGACAGGCGGTGCGTTGCCTATTTTCCGGAAACAAGTCGATGTTGCGCAGAGGTTCCTTCATTGCAGATGCATGTTCAAGAGGTTTGGAAAAATCACTTTTCCGGAGAATGCAAACTTTCATAGATTGCCTGAAACAGATCCATATTGCATCATATTGCCTCATAGATTCCCCAATAAGGCACATGCAACGAAACACATTCCCTGCCTTGATTGACCAAAAAACAAGTTTTCAGGTACTCCAGATTCTGAAGCATGTACGGATGGCCCACACACTCATTGCCGCACTGGTTTCTGGGACACACAAACCACAAACCGAAGAAGGGATTCTTTGTCCGTCCATAAGACGTACTGTATCAAAAAAACATCACATAAGAAAGGCGTTTGAAACCGATTGGCTGTTTTCCAGGACCCAAACTCTTGGATCAACTCAAGAAATTGGACAAGATGACGCTCACTGTCCTGAAGTACAACCAGAAGAGCTGAGTTGAGTTCTTTCTCGCCGCCTTCCGAAGCGGAAGGCACCTTCGTGTCCGGCCGAGCGGCGTTCTTGTGGCGACCAATGATGTTGGAAGTGTCAGTGTGTTTGTATGTTTTTGTTTTTTTTTGACAGACCTTTTAGGACTAGTTTAAAAAAAAGAAAAAAAAAACATGTGTGTATATATATATTATAGATTGTAAAAATCAGTTTAACTATATGTTGTTTGTGTGTTTCTCACTCATCATTTGTTCCTCATCAGTTTTTGTTGAAAGAATTGCATTCTTCCTTCAGATGTTGCTGTGGTCAAAACCCTGCACTGACACCACTGGATGCACCCTAAAATGAACAGCAAAGCACATAGATCTACACTCATACCATGGTGTTGCAGTGAGATGTTTAGATATGTGGCCACTTTGGTTACCAAGATCATCAGCAAAGACCACTACATTTCATCCAAACCTTATCCTAAATTGAAGCTCTTGGTGGTTTTTGTATTGCTTGCTTCAGGACAATAGGGACGCACACAGAAAACCTCTGAAACTTGCGATGAGAACCTGTCGCTTTTGTCGGATTTGCCGGTCTGGCGAAGTCCAGCCGCACTGCTGACATGTCATGACTGCACTTCTGGTGGCCTGAAGGGGAGTTGTGACTTCGAACAATCAGCAAGGAGCCCTGAACAAAAACATCAAACAGTCACGCATAAAGAGGAATGCGTGGCAAGAAGAGGAGGGGATGTACTCTTTCAGGACAACTCCCAAAGCACCTCTTCTTGTTAAGTAGAAGCTAAATGAGGACGTTTGTAGCTACAGACCTGAGGCCTATTTCCGAAACAGACATCCGCTCTCAGCGCCGATTATACATATATAATAGCCATATGTATATAATATATAGCTTCCTCACTCACACCATGATCCACAGGCACAATGTTGAATCAACATTGTAGTGACCACTCCCCACTGAGACAGTGTTGGCTGTTCTCAGCTCCCACCGCATCTACGGTGGGCAAAAGCGCCGTTCTCTTCTCGCCATGTGGTCCAACCGCACCACGTCTTAATCCGTGGCCAGCACATCGAAAGATGCCAAGACTGGACAAGGCGCCTCAACAGCTGTGCCTTTGTCTCTGAAGTGCCTATCTTACTGTTTTTAGATGTGCTTTGTCCATGCTCCAAAATCCAAGCGCTTCAGTGGGTGTTACAAAGTTGTTCTACTAGGGCCTAGGGGTTGTCAAGGCTCCAATATGAATTTTGATGAGGGCCTATTAAGCCGAGTGCCGAAACTCATCTTGCGGCGACATGATTTGAGATGCCCTAGCTGAGCGACTGGCGTTTAGACACCCACCTCATCTAGTGGCGTCCCTTTGGGCAATCTCCAACCTAAGAGCAATGGCCTCCAATATCCTCCAACCTAGTAGCGATGCCAACTAGTAGCGATGGCCTCCAACCTAGTAGCAACCAGGGTTTACGATATTTGCTGCTGACAGACCAACTCCTAAACCTGATGCAAAACGTCTTTCCTATCGGTCTTTGTAGATTGGTGTGTTTGGTGGAAGGTATCCGTGGAGTTCAAGGCAGGCTGAAGAGGAAGCCAGTGAAGACAGCAGACATATGTGTTTGCATAATGTGTATGTGTGATGCAAAGTCAATCATGCGCAGTCCGCCATTTCTTCCTCTTGTGTATAGGCATACATTACCTAAAACAAAATGATGGAAGTGGGCAACCACTTTGTTTGTAGAGGAAAATGGTCATCCAAGGGGTCATGCCATCCACTTCTATGACGATTCCAGGGAGTGTATATTAGACAGATCCATTGAAGTCGGAATGGAAGGGGTGATCCATTCGATCTGCGATTCATTCGATTCATTGGATAATGGAATACGAATATTCACTTCCCAGAGGCTGCGTAGAATGGAACTCGTTCCCCAATCGTCCTTTGTGGGAACGAGACCAGGGGCTCTTGGGAAAAGTCATCTTCAAAATGAGCTCAAAGGAACAACCTCTCGAGGGATCCTTTGATCCTTCAGTACCCATCTTCGGTGTTTTTGCCACGTTGCAGATGCAGCGCCTTTGAAAGGCTGCTGTGAGTGAGGGGAGCTCCAGGGAAGCGTGAAAAGCATGTGGTCGCGTGGGGTTCGGGTGGCGGCTTTGGGTTCTTATGAGGCAGTCATCCGGGCTTTCCCCAGAAAGGCGGAAGGTGACTGATGGCCCCTATAGCAGCTTGCATTCCGGTGGCTATAATAAAGAATATCCGCTCGGCCAGAAAGGCACTTGAACTTCAAAAACGCTCCACAACAACCCAACAAAAGCCAAACACTCTGAGTCTGGTCCACTTCGATTTTGCTTACTTCAGACCCTGAGATTCCACTTACTTCGGACCATATCGGATGGACTTACTTGGAGGGTGACATGTGATACGCGTGCGTCGCATCGGTCGCGGATTCGAGGCTCTTCGCCGCTCTTGCAGATGTCCTATGAGACCACCATGCAGTTCTTGTCCACCGCCTGTCAGGAGAGAAATGGAGAGAAAGAAGCTTCGGAAATGAAGAAGGGGGAAGTTGGTGTTCTTGTATTCCACTATTTGGCCCCAAAACGGGGCCAGTCCTCTCTCCGACGACTTGACTCAGTCAGTCCTTAGATCGCCAGGGGTCCGTCAGACATGCCAAGCTGTCGGACATGCTCCGCTTGACTGGGAGAGTGTTGTCCAGCGACCGTGGCATGTGGGGCGTGTGTTGAAATAGGGAGACCGTCTACAGACCCGCTGGAAGAGGGAAAATAGCCAATTCCTCTACCCATATTGGGAACGGTGTCTCCCTACTGAAATACACACCCATAGTGTTTTGTTGATCTCTGGAAAACAAATGGTGCAAGCTCCTGTAGGCGTGTTCAGATGTGCGTGGTTGTCAGACTAGTGTTGCTTGGATTTTTGCAGGAAGGATTGCTGGACAACATGCGTTCGCCTGTGCCTGGGCAAAACAAGGTCGAAGAGGATCAGGACATCCGAAAGCATCAGGACATCGTTCAAAAGATGCAACATCCCTCTCGCCCAGTTCAACGGGCCAAGTGTCTGGTTTTGATTTGGCCATGGTTCTTTCCACCAGCTTTGTCGGCCGCAGGGGCTCCAGTACCAAGCCTATTGTGACCATTGCAGGGCATCAGCCAGTACCAAACTACAGTATCATATACTGACAACAAGAATGACCCCGCCAAACATAAGCACCAGACATCCTGCCAGTGGAGGTCCCCCTCGTACCCGATTTAGTGGTCTCGTTTTCCCATGACCTCACCCGACGTCACCGGTCAATTCGACCTGTTTGTGTTCATGTATGGAAGACCACATGACCATATAAGGTAGGTCAAGTGGCCATGACCTAGTAAGTTCGACGAGTGGATGTCCATATTCATGTTGCCTTCTGAATGGCTGCGTGTACCTGAACATGTTTGAGTTGTGCCGATGCCATTTGACCAGTCCGCAGGGGCAAGACAAACAACGTGACATGCGTGAAGCAAAGGAGTTGTTTTTCTCCAGCGATGTTGAGCTTTTCGGAGCAAAGGGCTCAAATGGTACCTGAGAAACCTGCCTACGCTCGACTCCCCCCAGGTCCTTCCCCACGTCCTGCCACTTTTCTCAATACAAGAGAAAACAGGGTTCTGGCCCACAAAGCCTCTAGAAATTGCATCTTGACAAAAAACCGCGCAACGTCAAAATGATTTTGCTTCTTCAGACGACCTAGGTCTTTTTTCAATATGGAAAAACACCTACGAGTTATTGTAGATGTTTCCAGACTTGACAACGCCCGATGACAAAAACGACAACTGACAACAAACAATTAGACAGATGACAGATAATGTCAAAAGCCAAAGCCAAGCACAATCCCAAGCATAAGCACAACACATCCCACCAGCACCCAGGGATACCACCAATGGCCCGACATGGCAGCAGAGAGCAAACATTGACACACAACACCAAGTCAAACACCAAACATAAACACACGACACCTGACAATACAAGGACAAGCTACAACAGATAGCAATGAACGACATACGCAACGGCACTCACCCAGCGTAACCACCAGCCACTCCCGCCACACGTGATGCTGGGATGACTCGCCCGTCACTCCGATGGTGAGAGTGAGGATAGCCCCAAAATACGGACAACTATGGGGTATTCTGTGTTCAAGGTCCAACCCAAAGAGGAAAGCAGTAGACTTAGACAATCAGTTTCTCCCAGACAATCAGTCTTCCAACGTCCGTCACTCCACAGCTGTGAGGCCAGCTCAATCGTCTTGGGGCGGCCACCAGAGGTCGGGACTGGTATGGTCCGGACACCCAGATGGGGACTGGGATGTTTGTTGAAGCCGCTTCAGTGCTCCACCCGTTGCAGGGTTTCTGCCAAAGATCATTCATCTATGTCTGCTTGGGCTACCTCGATCCGACGAGGAACATAGGTGGTGTTGTGTCTTTTCAACCAGGTTGGTGCATATTGATATCGGTATCGTGTCGTTTCCTGGCCATGTCCATACCTGCTGGGGAAGTCAGTCTGACTCGGTAGCTATGCTCCTTTAGGAAAGTCTTGAATGACTAGACCAATCAGCATGATAGAAAGGTGTGTTTCATCTTCAACGAGGGCAGACATGGGCACTCTCACTAGACCGCCTCACCGCCTAGCCGCCGTGGCCTCCTTGGTGTTCTCCGCTTGGGCGACTGGTTGGGAGTCGGGCCGAACAAAAACTGGTCTACTTCAGGCATGAAAAGCACTGCCAGTTCTTTGGACCTCTGGCAATCCCCTCCGGGTCAACTGAACATGAACTACAAGACCCAGCTCACCCTTCATATAGGGACACCACAAAAGACTGCTAGTCCCACGAACGCGTTAAGATCTGTCAAGAGTCAGACCCCAATCAACCAATGTCGAACATTTGCCGTCCCTTGTCCAATGATGTTTTCCATGTTTTCTTCGTGCGTTTCAGCTTTGTTGGAGTTTCGCTGGAAAGACCCGACGTAAGAGGTCAATCTTCTCGTTGACCTTGATCCTCCGGTCGCCTCCTCAGCGGAGCGCGTAGCATTGTGGAGCATTGCCTGGTATGTTGATGTATGTGATTCCATGAACAAACATCATCAAGCATCGTTTTTGCAAGACAGCTCAGCTGTTGCGAAACGGCGGATCGGATCTCAGAGAGGTCCCTTGCTCTTTCTGTTGCAACACCTTTTTCCTACGAAGTCTTCAGCCCAGAGATTGAACCATCCTCGGCTTCCTTCTTTCGCCACCTTCGGAGATCACCTCTCCACCCCTCCCATCGTTTTGCACCCAAACATGTTGCCAAGGAACCGGCCTCGAAGAAGCAACGGCAATTCAAGTTCTGATGGAGAATCTGCCTGCATTGACCAAGACGGCCCCAGACACTAGTTGGATCCAAAAGACAGCTCATTTGAACACTTGAAAGGAAGCATCACATGAAATGTGGACACGGGTGAGAATCTATTCATATCGTGAGATTTGGACAACTGGTCAACACTTGGGAGCTCTTTGCTATTTGGAAGGAGATGATGGCCTGCAGACTATTGCCTCAGTTGAACAAATCTAGATTCTCACTCGATCAGAGGAAAGCTATCGTCCTGCCGTGCGAAATCATTGCGAGGAAAGCGAGGCTCCGTCTCCAGACCTTTCGGCGCTGCCAGATACCCACCAATTCGGACGAGCGCACGCACTTATTTCAGGTATAAAGATTCGATCGGCCTTGTAAGGTCTGAGGTGGGTGATCCTACCGCTTTGTTTGTAATTAAAAGTTAAAGTATAAAGATTGTTCTGGTGCAATTGCTATATTAAGAGGTGAAAGAAACACAGTTCTTCTAGGACGTCTCTAGCAAAGGGTGTGTAACGAGTCATCCAAAAAGGAGCCTTGTATTTATAGGGATGTTTAAAAGATGAGGATGTCTGGTAAGGAGGCCCAGGTTCTCAAGCAGGCAAGCAAGCTTTGTGGTACAGAGTGGTGGGGATCATTGGCATGCTGATCTCGTGCTTTGCTGCGATCTTCGTGTAGGACGGCAAGGCCCCCAACAGAAAGTGTACATAAGAATCTATTTATTTTCATTAAATGAAATCCAAAAAAAATATAATACATTATAGACACAATCTATTATATTGTATACATACATATTTAAATAGGAAAATATATTAATTGTATTATATATATATATAATTTGATATTTATAATTTATATTCAAAGAATTTATATATATTTATAAAAATATATAAATATGTAAATTTAAATGTTTGAATATAGTAATATAGATATTAATTTCGGATTAATTAATGATTTTATTGTGGAAAATTAGTAAAATTAAAAATAATGTATGGGATATTATTTATAATATGTATATTGTTTTATTGAATAATAAATATTAAATTGAATTTTAATATTATAAATATATACAAAGAGATTTATGTAATATATTGTGTATAGCGAAGGCAAAGATATTTATATATTTGATTTTTTAGTTTATTTAGGGGGGATTAATAGTAACAATAATAGAGAATTCGAAATTATATGGGTGTGTTTTTTGTATTATTCTTTTTAGATATGTTTTGAAAAAAAATTCTACGGTTGCGGTCAAAATATATTTTTATATTTTTATTTCTTAAATATTTTTTAAAACCTCTGGATCCAATTCTATTTTTCTTTGCCTATAAGCATTTTTATTGTTTTAAAGGTAACATTTTTTGGTCTTCTGCGTCTTTGTTTTTTATGAAATGGAGAAAAGATTATCATTTTAAATTTAATATACCCAACAATAGTTAAGAAATTTGCTTAATAATATTGGACTTGGATGATTGATTGGAATTGGGTTTTGCGTGGGCTTCTTGGCGCCCATATCCATAATAAATTTTATCCTTATTTTCAGGGTCATAGGGAACCATTCTGCGAGCATTGGGAATTCACATCTTATCCCATAAATTCGATTGGATTAATCTTGGTCATCTCCATTGCTCTCCCCCCAATGGCTCTTTAGATCTATACCCCATATCTCCCCATTTATGACGAAATCTTCCAAAGAATCTTATGAAGCCCATGGAATGCTCTAGCCATAGATACACTGAGGGTCTGAATTGGCTGTGTGCCCACTATTTATTCCGCAGGTTACCTTCTCTTCCCCCCAACCTTCTTGCCCACACATAGACATACATGAAATCAGGTTGTACCAAACCTGGCATGCTTAGCATGCTCCCAATGTTCACCCAACATTGCCAAGGACATTCTCGCGAGGCCACCCAAGCTCAAAACCTCATTGGACCTCACTAACACCCACCCAAAAGTAAGCCAATAGATTGTGCAAAAAGATTGCCCTACCAATAGCATGAATTATAAGGATCAACCAATGTTGTACCCAAATGATTTTGATCTTCCATTGGGCCACCTAATCATGCACAAACCCATGCATGGTGCCCATGTGTTCTTGGAGGCCAATCAAATCTAATCGAAGCACCATCCATATTGTGTTGTTGTCTAGAGCATTTGCTCAATGGCTTGTATGGCAATACAATTTGCTCAAAGTCAGGATCCCAATCTCTCATGCCCAGGTGTTGCATCTACGCAACCACCTTTGGTCTCAAATGGAATTGCACACATACAGCCACAAGCCCAATGCCAACTGTTTGATGCACCCAATGCTTCATCTCATCTCATCTCATCTCATCTCATTTTATCCACATTGGAAGTTCCATTTTCCTATGTTCTCTAGCTATATGCCCATCTCTCTCTTTCATTGGATATTTTAAGCCATCAAATCAAGACACTCTTCTACACTCCATCATTGAAACCATACAATATAGGTATCCACCCTCACCACATAGAGCCTACAATATATACAAGTGCTTGCAGGAACAGACAGTTGTGTTTTCAAACAGACGAGAGGAATATAAGAAATTGTGGTGGAATTTGCTATAATGAAATCCATAATCTCGACTATCTCCAGCACCTGGGCCACTTCCAAGGGAGAGGGGGGGGGGCGCCAAAAAAAAGAAAAATGCTCGTGGAATTGGCAATGACAAGCAATCTTTTTTTCGCCCCCCCCCAGAGAAGCCCAGGCCCAGGCCCCAGTTGCTGGAGATTGAGAACTCATTGAGATTGGAGGTTTTGGAGACCAGATCTCCCTCATAGAGGTGATGTCCTGATGATGTATGATGGGATGTCGTGGACTTATTGATAGATGATGGTTGATGGATTTCTGTGTGGAAATCATGAGAACTAGTATATTTGAATAAGATTGATGGGACATTTGACAGATTACAAGTCGACATTTTTGTTAGACAGGTTCTTCAAAACAATCAACATGTTCAAAAAATGCAGAAAAACACAAATCACAAAAACGCGTAAAAAACACACCCGCATAACTTCGTTTTCTGTAAGAATAGTCGTCGTTGTAGTAATAGTAATATAGTAATAATGGTATTCGTAGTCGTAGTATTGGTAGCAGTAGTAGTAATAGTAGTTTTTGTAGTAGTAGTAGTAGTAGTAGTAGTAATAGTAGTAGTAAAAGTAGTGGTAGTAAGTAATAATATAAGTAGTAGTAATAGTAAAATAGATAGATAGAGATAAATAAATAATTGATTAATATCAAAAAATAATTGATTAAGTTTAAATTAAACAATATTAATATATATCGTAAAAAGTTGTAATGCAATAGGAATAGAATTATATAATATGATATTATTATGGAAATTATTTCAAAGATAATTAAATATAATATGGAAAATATATTTTGGATATATAGATAATTTAATATTATTTTACATAATGTATATATATTGATACATATATATATATAAAAGGAAAAATATTGATTAACATTAAATAACATATTATATTATATAAATTATGTATATAAAGGTTTATTATGAATTGAAGAAATATCATAAATATATAATATTATATATTATTGATATGAATTTGTGATTTTGGTTATATAATTAATCCAAAAAATATAAATATAATTAATATTAAAATTTTTTCATTAATTACAATAAAATATGAATCAATAAAGATTTATTAATAATCTAGTAATAATTACAAAACCTTGGAAAATAAATTTTATAAAACCTTGGGAAAATAAAAATGAATTTTCTATATTTTTTGTTTTTTTGTATAGGTTGTTATTGGTTTTCTCAAGATTTTTTTTAATTTATATTGTTATAGGTTAATTTATATTGTATTAATTTTAAAAATGAAATATTTAGTTTTATTTAACCTTTAAATATGTGCATTGAACATTTCATCTAAAGGTATATGTTATTTGTTCTTTCAATGAAAGAATCTGAGTCCAATATTCCCGTTGTCCTTGCCGAAATCTCTATGTATAAATTTGTGCATTGAAATCTCCTCGATTTATATACCTTGTAGTTCAAGTATGTTATATCTAATTTGGCGAATTTGTAATGTTAATACCAATTCCTTTTTAAATCAGTTCTCATCTATTTTTAAATAGGTTATAATTATAATTCAATATAAATTTAGTTGAAATTTGTTTTAATTTAATTCTATATTAATTCTAACTCAAATCTAATTTAATTCTACCTAATTCTATTCTAGCTCTAATTTGTTTAATTTAAAAGAATACATGCTACAAAACCCCGTATTTAACAATATTTTTTGCATTGGGAGGGCTGGGAACAAGACTACAATTTTGTTGAAGTAAATACTTGGATTTATTTGTTTATAATAATTATTGGAGATTATATAGACATATTAAAAATGCTTTATATGCAATCTTCTAATTCAAAAGTTTCCCTCTAAATCTCTGAAAATGATGATATCTATAATACAATTATACAAAAATGTTCCTTTGGGTCTCTGGAAATGGTTATATCTTTTTGAAATATATTTTATATCTATAAATAAATCTTTCTTTCAAGAATTTTCTTTTTATGAAAAAAAAATATATAGGATATCTTTTTGGCCAAGAGATCTAGAGGAAAAAATTGAAAATATAAATTCTTAATCGCAGAAATCTAGAAGAAAATATTTAACATATAAGGATTCTATATAATTACTTAAATCTAATAATGATTATCTATAGAGATCTATAGAGAATCTTGTTTAACAATACAATATCTATACGCAATCTTTCCAAATCTAAATATATTGTTAAAATAAATATCTTTATGACCAATTTTCTTAATTATCTTGTTCAAGACCATCTGAATGATTGATTGTTGCTTCCAAAATAAAAAATGACCCTGATTCAGGAATACATAATATATGTGTTCATATGGAGAGAACAGGACTAGATTATATATATATATATTTATATCGATAGGGGTTATCATTGAAATATTTGCCTAAAATTTTCGGACAACCAAAGCCCAAGCCCCATGACCACCCGCTCTCTATTTATCATATTAACAATATACATTCAATTATATAGAGATTCAATTATTTACTAAAAGAATATGAAGAAGAATTATATAGATATTATATTTAAATATATGTAAGAAATAATTTAATTAAGAATACAAAATTTTTATATAATTAATACATCTATAAAAAGATCTTTAATTTATTATAACTAGAAATTTCTAGGAATTATATATACATTGATTTTGTCTTGCGAAGTAAATGTGTGTATTTTGTCGAAGTTCGTAATCTATAATTTAATTCTATTTTGTCCCGAATTGACTTTTAAATGTAGATCGTCTCCCTTGGAATGGCTAATTGATGTGTGAAGACGTCGGCAACGTGGACCGTGAATTAATAAAAATTCGGATGTGGATTCGCGCGACACTTCCGTTGCAATAATTCGAATCTGGATGCATGGGATACCATGTCTTGTATTCATTATCTATTAATAATTGCATTACATTATATTATCTCCGTCTATTAATTCCTCTTATATTATGCTTCACCCCAATTTACACCAATCACAATATACCCCCCTTCCCTCCCTAATCGTTTCGTCCCGAAGTCGATTACCTATGGTCTGCGAACACATCGCCAACGAGGACCGATATTTGCATACAGATACACCCCTGCGTCCCTTCGTTGGAATGGGTCATTTGGTCTGCGGGCACATTAGCAACACATCCCGGCGTCCCGTCATTGGCGCGGGTCATTTGGTCTGCGAATACATCAATAATGAGGACGATAAATCCACAAAATCTCATGGTTAATACCTCCGACCGTATACACCGGACCACGTGGCATGGATATTTCACTTCGCATTCCGCGTTGGACCTGGGTTCTCACGAAAGGTAGCCCTTCAGGGGATTCTTTGAATTTGTCTTGCGAAATAAGTGTGGATTGCTCCGGACCTAATAATTGATAGTTCAATTCAATATCTCCCTGGAATTAAATATTCAACACAGACCCCACCTTCCGCCCCCCCTTGGAAATACTATTCAATACACCCTCCATCCCCTCCCCCTTGACCGCTTCATCCCGAAGTGGATTACCTCGACACCTCGATGATTATTTGATATTGAATATTCTAAAATTGAGGTATTCTTTGAATCCATGAAGAGATATGACATGTTATTTTCAATATTTCTTGTCGTTGAGCATTATCATAAAATTACATATATATATATATATATCAATCTTTGATATGTTCCATCATTTTCAAAAATTTTGATTCGATCCCACCAATACCACATTGCATATTTTAAATGCATAATATCATCCCATTATCCTACCTTTCGTATATCCCTCTTCTCAAAAATAATTTGATAGATGGATTCAATGATGTATTATAGGTCGATTAATCTAAATATAGAGAAAAATCGGAGCAGCCCCATCGTTCAAACGATTACAATATATTTGGAATATAGAAATTACAATAAATTAAAAATTAATATTTCTGATAAGAATCTAAGATATTGATTTATGGATACATTGCCGATGAATATTATCCGTATTTCAATGGGTGATTCCGGAGCTCTAAACGATATTGATTATATTCTTTTGATGAATTCCACGTTGTTTAGAAAATGAGAATCCATTTTCAAAACATATATTATGTTATTTTTTATTTATCGATAAATGGATATAACCGATCGAATTTTTGTGAGGAATACAATATCTATGGCAAGCAATTTAAGGATATATTATACGAATTTACCGGGATCTAAATCAAATAAAATAACATTCGAAGGACGATTTTTCAATCTATGAGATCAAATGCCTTTTCCATATTCAATAATATTAATATATTGATTAAATTTTAGGAAATAATCAATTCAATTCCTTTTGTATTTCGATATGATATATTTATAATAATCATTATAATGAAAGATATGATATATAATGCATTCAATATATATATATATCAATAAGGACCTTTATTAATTGATATGTTAGAATCAATTCGATCTAAGAATTTGAAATTATTTTAAAGAGCAATGGGTCTCGAACTACTGGAGGTGTGTCGGTGATCCCGACGTATTTTGTTGGATTTCGAAAGAAGGTGAATCTATCTCGTAATGCAAATTGGGCATATTTTTTATCGGGTGGTTTTGCCAACAATGATCAATGACCTAATAATATCGATTTTCAAATTTCAATGAACAATTTCCTCAATAAAATTGGTAGATTATCCGGAGCCAAGATTTTGATGATAGACATGGAACAAAATATCTGTGGCAAGGTATGGTAAATAAGCGGCAGGGATGGGATCGGTCGTGGCGGGGGGCAATATATTCGAATTGAATCTATTATTATATATATATATTAATATATATTAAGTAAAATATTTTTAAGGATAGATTTTTTACCTCGGTTATTAAATATATCATATCTAGGTTATCTTATTGCATCAATTTTGGATGCAAATAGGTTTATAGATCCGAAGGAAAGAATTGATTCACCTGGCACCATCGTGAAAAAATATCCAAAATAAAAATATCTAAAAAGGCACGAGGTAATTCGCCTGCCACATTCGGATGGCAATGGACAAGATTGATGAATTTGGTTATTTTAGATTTTCATAGGTCCGAATATTGAAAATATAATATTGGAAGATCCTATTCCAATGCATTAATCAAGATATCATTAATTCAAATATTTATCATGATATATTGTCTAATATAATCAAATATGATTGTTATTCGAATATAACTATATTATACAATTTGAAAATATTATATAGGCAAATTATATCAGAATAAATAAATATATATGCATAATATAATATATATATAATATCATTTGAAAATTGTTATTTAATAGAAATATATAAAATAAAATAAATCAATATTATTTAAATAAATATATATAATTCTTAAATAAATATGTTCTTATAATTATAATATGTCATAATATACAATTAATATTCTATATATCAATATATATATTATTGTCTATATATAAATATAATCTTAAAAAATGGGAATTATATCAATTTCCATTGAATATATATATTATATAGACATATTAATAAAAATCAATTGTATTAAATTAATAAATATATCATCCGAATAAAAAACAAACAAATATCAATAATAGGTCAAAAAAACAATAATATATATTTATTATAAATATATAACATTAAATATAAATCTAAATAATATTTTGATATATATTGAAAATTATTCATAAAGCGAATCGAATATATTTCATATATATCCTATATATATCCCGTCCTAATATATAAATAAATATTATCGAATAATTTTAGATTTTAATTACAATTTATAATAAATTAAATTCATTTCTATATTTATATTTTTTCATTATTAATAATATATATAAAGACAGAATTAAATAATAAATATATATATATAATTATATATTATTATATTTATTTTTTTTACCTCTTTAATAGATTAATTTTAATTCATTATATCTAAAATTAATATATCCAATATAAATATATGATTATGTGATGGTTTCGGCCGCGCTCGCTTTAGCAATTTTCCCAGACAGCCAGACAGCAACTCATAGTTTTTACAAAGACAAAGAACGTTTCAGTTGGGCAAATTCATCCTTTAGACGTTGATTTTCATGGCGCAGGCGATCATTCTCTTCCTCGATTCCTGATGGTGTCCCATTGCATCTAGCAATTCTTGGAAAAGCACTTGCGTCAACGGTGCCCGGGGTGTAGAAGTTGACATTGGCGTGGCCTCGAGTTCCACAGATTTTTGTTTCTCTGCTTCCGGATTCTTTGATGAAGAAGACGATGATGAATCCGAAGAACTAGAATCAGAACCACTACCTCCATCTCCATCTCCATGTTGGTCATCATTGGGCATTTCTGCTGCAGGAAGAACAGGTGCAGGAAGAGCAAGCACTGGAACACTGCCTTGGGAAATTGATGCCGAACGAACACTGCCATCTTTCTTGGTTTGTAACCAAGAAAGCAACGCCGTCTGGCAGTTACTCGACCAAGCAATACCTTGTGCCAGGGTTCCCTGGTTCACAGCATCGCGTCTGATGGTGCTGATTTGGATTTGAATTTGCTTTTTAGTGATTGCCGCCCTGTCACTATGCACAACGATTGTTTCATTGCCAATGTTTTCCATGATATCAGCAACAACAGGACAAGAAGTAGTTTCTGAAGAGGTGCTTTGAGACACATTGCCCATGAGCTCCAAAGTGATGTATTGTCGTTCGTTCATATAGGCTTCCACAGAGAGCTGCATGCGCGGAGATTTCGGCATGATCTACTAGTATTAAACAGTCTGACTACGAAATAAGGATTGTGCTCAGGGAAAATGCCTGCAAAATATATGCACACAAGTTACACATGAAACAAGCAAATGAACAGCAAGCAAACATAAACATGCCAAACGCAAAGGAATATTTTTTCTTTTTTCCCGAAGCTTTTGTGAGCATTAGCCCAGATCTGGTGCAGATGCTGCATGGCTTCCATTGTGATAGTCAAGGGCATTACATAAATATCTTTATTAGCTTTGGCGTGCATTTTTTCCCACCGATATTTATTTAAAGGGCATTTCCACCTTTGGCGGTTGCTATGTGAAGCCACTTTGCCGCCTTCACGCTTGCGAACCCATCTTTTTACAAATGACCAACTTTTTTTCAATGTCATTCGTAGTGAATGCATTGGTATTGATGATTTCTCCTGCGCTATGATTCACAATTTCATGCCATAAATCTGCATTGGTCCATCCCTTTTCTTTTTTAGATCAAGAATCCTCTCCCCCCCCCCCCCCCCCCCCCCTTCCCACCCCCAAAACACACCCCCCCCCCCCCCCCACCCCCCACCTCATAAGCAACATTTATGTATAATGAAGGAATGAGTTTGCAAATTAGAGGTTTGGTTTGCAAATCAATTTGTTTATTGCAATGATACGTAAATAATGAAATTGGAAGTCAGATGTTGAAGTAAGCAATGAAGCCAGATGTTGGAGTATGCAATGAAGCCAGATGTTGAAATAAGCAATGAAGCCAGATGTTGGTGCAGCCAGATGTTGGAATAAGCAATGAAGCCAGATGTCAGATGTTGAAGTAAGCAATGAAAATATGTATGTTGGAGTAATATATAAATGCCTCAAAAGTGGAGGTCCGAAATCATCCCCTAGCCAAAAATATATAAATTATAGAATTCCAATAATATGAATTTCTTAAAAATCAGGGCGCCGTAATCCCGTATTTCGTCCGGAGGGCCTTCGATTAACCGAAGGTTATAAGGAATGCATCCCCCTGCCGCCAATCCCCGATATTCAACCGCGGACCTATAAAAATTCCTATATCTTATAATGCTTTCTATCCCTCATAATCTTCCATAATCATTCAAATAATATCGGTCCCTTAAAGGCCCAATATAACCCAACACAATCCCAAAATACATCAATATAAATTCAAAACAAATACATATATTAAACCAAAATTAAACCAACATAAATCCAAAATAAATTCATATAAACCCAAGATAATCTCAATATAGACCCCAAATAACACAATATAAATCCTTGCTAGGCCAACATAAATCCAAAATAAATCAATATAAATACATATATCCAATATTTTCACAAAATCATTAATATCTAATTATTAAATATAAATCTTTAAATATTAATTATTAAATATAAATCTTTAAAAAATATTTTTACAATATAAATACATTATATATATCAATTATATCAATTCTATATAAATATTAAATCTATAATCATTAATTATTAATATATTTTTGTGTTGTTTCATTAATATAATTCAATAAATATTATTCCCCACCTGCCAGGTGAGGATTATTAGATTCTATTATATAATTGTTCTTCCTCCTCCTCCTCCCTTCCTCCTTATTTCCTTCCTCTTCAATCTGTTTTGCCGATCTTGTCTAGCCAACTCCGGATCGCAATATATACCCCTAGACCTCAACCGCAAGAATCTCCCCGCAGTGTGCGCCCCTAAACCTCACACACAAAGATCCCCTCGCAATGTGCACCCCTAGACCTCAACCGCAAGGCTCCGATTGCAGTATATATCCCTAAATCTCAATCGCAAAGATCCGATCGTAATATATACCGCTAAACCTCAACCAAATAATTTATCAAATAAAATGTCAAATAAATGGTAAAATAAAATGTTGCAAGAATATATGCCAAATAATATACCAAATAATATATAAATTAAAATATTAAATATATTATCAAATAAAATATCCAAAAATATGTTTTAAAAAAAATCTATTTCTATATACCAAATAATATTTCAGATAATTTTCCAAATAAAATAACAAATTAAATATTAAATAATATGCCAAATAATATGTCAAATAAATTGCTAAATATATTGCCAAATAAAATATCAAATCATATATTAAATAAAATATCAAAAAATACCAAATAAATTAAGAAAATACCAAATAATTTGATAAATAATATCTTAAATATAAAATAATAAATTATACGGAAAATATTGTATTTCAATCCCACGATCCCAATATTACTTTAAATTACCAACCACAAATATATAAATATAAACACATAATCACAAACACACAACCACAAACACAACCCCAAACACCACAACAACAAATACAACCACAAACATAACAATAAACACA
>CAXAMN010026794.1:179152-203440 GCA_963970005.1 Durusdinium trenchii | reverse complement strand
GGCACCTGTGGCAGGCGGTGGGCAAGGAGACGGCGGTTGAAAGTGGGTGCGGCAACGGAGGGGTGTAAGAGTGAGCACTAGCGGTTTTCTCCGTCTGTGCGGTTCCACGCGTTGTGGGTACAACGCGGCGCCGCGGCAGGCCACTGGGGCTGCAGCGATGAGGCGGAGGTCTGTAAGCACCACTACAGCCCCAGGTTGTCAGGGGCAGGCACCCGAGCTGAAAGATAAAAACATATGTGTAGCAATGGTTATGGTGTCTAGCGGCTTGCAAAGAGATAGGGGCAGGTTCAGTTCAGGTGAGATGCCGTATCCAAATCACTGGGCGCGAGAAAAATGTGCCCGGGTTGCGGTCTGCAGCTCAGCCGGCAAGCTCGGGTCCACCTCGAGGAGATAGTAGGCGTCGGCGAGGGTGGCGGCAATGGTAGCCAACAGGGTGTCATCTGCTGGCGTCCCGAGATGCAGGGGGCGGCTCTGCCTAATCCAGCCGTTGGGTGTCTTTCCAGACGGCAGCTCGTCGAGCGCGTGCACATCCTTGAGGGCATAGGTGTTGCCGCGCAAGACGGTCACGAGCCCACCGTCGACGATGCGGAAGGACACAGTCAGATGGTGTCCTCCATTTGGCGCGGTGCACCCCCGGAATGCGAGGTGGGCGTGTGGCAGGGGCTTGTGTTCGACGCGCCAGTGGGCGGCTTCTGGGAGGCCATGCACGTAGACGGCCAGCGTGACATCCTGCAGGTGTAGCTCTGCGAGCTTCCAGGCGCTAAGCTCTTGTAGGTGAATGAAGGCCTGCTCGAGGCCGTCACGTCCACCTCCTGCGTACAAGGCAAGCGTCCAGCTGCCGGGGCGGCCAAATGTCCAAGCAAGCTGACACTCCGTCGCCTGAGCGCCGGCAAGTGGGGGTGTGGGACTGAAGATGCACAGACAGCAAGGAACTATATATATATATATATAAAAGTCATGCTGTTTAAGCAGGGCAAGTGAAACTGAGGGCGGAACGAGGCCCTGAACTGACTGAGGCCCATTTGGGTACAAAGTGGTGAGGTAGGTCACGTAGGCTTCCACCACAGTCTTGGCCTGAAAGAACAGGCTGGGTGTGGTGCGGCTACCTTTCTGGTGGAGAAGCAGAGCATAGGCCGGGAGGTCGTCCTCGAAGTCCGTGTGGCAGAGGCCACCATTGGCGGCATATTGCTTCACCTCGATGTCAAGTGGTTCCATGCGGAGGCCGCTCGGAGGGGGTGGGAGATCAACCGGAATCAACCGGGCCATATTGATGACATGCATGCTGAAATCCTTGTAAAGTCCAGCGGTACACCTGACTTCTCCTAATGATGTGGTGCCAGAAAATGCATCACTTCTGGTACACCATCATCACTTATGGCACACCATGGATGGCCATGGTATATACATCTGTCCTCCTAAAAACAGATTCGGTACAAGAAGTATCCTTGATTCCCCGAGCATGTTCGGCCCCGACTGCACTCTCACCAGCGCCATCCTCACTGCGCGGATTACGCTGAAGGGATCGCTCACATGGCCTCCGGACGAAGTTCAGGCAACCCGCAACAAGGGATCGGTCGATGAGGTTTCAACAAGGGCGGGAAGCGTCCAAAATCACCTTCCAGACTAGAAACTGGCAGCTTTGTGAGTTCAAAGAAAGGTAAGATGGTATGGGTCAGAAATGGCTTCCGTTCCCGCGCTTCGGCTCCGAAGCCGTGGTCTGCTTGCTCTGCCTTTGCTTTCGGCACAGTCCACGTCCAACACGCGTGGGTGGAAGGAGAGACTCGCAGGGCTCTCCGTTAGATGCGTCATGGAAGAGCGAGGTTTTCGGCTGAAACGCTGGTTTGGCTGCAAGGAAAGAAAGGCGGGCTGTGGTTCCAACGTCTGGGACACACCGTTGTGGGGAAAACGCCCCCCCCACCCGGTGAGCGCTTTCGAAAGCCTAGGCGTTGAACGCGAAGCTCGGCGTGGTCGCTGTCAGAAGCGTCATGGTGTGAAACCTTTCAGCCGGTGCTGCTGGCGCAATGTGGGAAAAGTGGAAGGGTCGGGAACGATCCCAGCAAGTAACACATACATATACATACGTCACATTACATGACATGACATTACATGACATGACATGACATGATAGTACATTACATTACATTACTTTACATGACATACATATACACCGAATACGATGATGTACAAAGTCTGCACCAGTTGCCAGTTTGCTGTGTGGTTGAAAGTATCCTGTAAAACTGTCCAAGAGAAGGGCAAAAAAGTCTAATTGGTCAGCGTGTCCGGGACGGGCAAATCAGAGATCATTGAAAATAAAATGTATGTGATGCAATTACCTTACACAGTATACACCACTTCATCCTGGCATTTGACCGGTGGATCGGATCATATCGGATGCTCGGTGTCTCAGCAAGTGCGAGGAAACAGTGTTTGGACTCTGTTGGAGCAGCAAACCCCTCCCCCCACCTGTTGGTTCTACATCCTCAGGGGCAAGCGGCCCCATGAGAGGGTGAATTCCATATGATGATGCCATATGATTCCATCAACCCTCCAACAGGGGGGCGCCTTGCACCGTCGTTCGGATCCCGCGCGCTGGTTTGGATCAGTAGGGGGAAGGATTGTTTCCAGTGACCTGCTGAAACAACAGCCAAGCAAAACAAAAAGCTGAAGCCATCGCCATCGCCTGACACCAAAATACATGGTCTCGAAATGCATGTTCGTTGGCAAATGCTCGATGGGGAAAGCCAACCGACCCCCCCAGGCAGCCAAGCTAAATAACAAAACACCCCAACGACTCCCCACCGCCAGGAACTGCGGGAACATGCTGCTCTTGTTGCAGGCCACCACCGGCAGCTTCTGTTTCCGCTTCGACTCCGCGCCACGGATGACCGCCGGCGGCAGCATGCAGCCGACCACATGTCATTAGGAGTCACCCAGCAGCCGCCAGCCGGAGCACCTCTGCGAAGCGGGTCTCCAGATCTAATCACCATCCCCGGTCTTCCAAAGTCCGGAGAAGAGTACGAGGCGGTCAGCATTTGGAAGACACCCCCATCATGACCAAAACGGGAGGAAAACTGAACAAGATCAGGCTCTCAGGAAATCTGACGATGCAAAGCAGCATGCGGCGAACTCTCTGCGCGCAAGCACACATCTGCGGTTGGCGGTCTGGTTCGCAGCAGTGGCAAGCACAGGAGCCGTAGCTGCAGCGCGACGCCAAAGCTGCAGCGTGGCAGAGAGGGTCGAGAAATCTCTGAAGGTTGGAGGCCATCGCTATGAGGTTGGAGACAAGGACAGTTAGGACTGGAGGCCATCGCAACTTGGAGGCCGATCAGGTCGGAGGAAATCGCTAGGCGGTTGGAGGCCATCGCCAGGTGGGTTCGTTTACTCTATGCACTTCAGAGGGTTGTACAACACTCGGTGCTTTTCCCGTCAGAGGGTTGAGGAAGTGTTGAGAATCAATGGAAAGACAACGTCAGGGGTTGTGCAACGCTGCCATGCAGAGTCGAACGAGAAAACGTCCATCAGCAACGCACTATAATTGTGAGATTGGTTTGTCTTTAACAATATAGTGGGGACACTAGTGGGGACACATCTGCAAATGTGCTGTGTTTGCGTGTGTGCCGTCCAAAGGACGACACAGTCCACAGACTCGATGTGTGCTATATATGTTTGCATAGGGGTGGTTGGAGGGGTCATGTAGGTAGACATGGAGTGTGGGACCTGCAGGCTGATCGAACCCAACCTTTGTCCTTTCGGTCGCCGGTTGGCTGGGAAGTCTGGCAGCTCCAATCATGCTGGTCTGGGGTGGCGTGGTATGACAGTACCCAATCTAAATATGATGTGGCTACCGTGGCCTGGAGTGTTCGCTACGGAGAGCCCATGGATGGCCAACCATCTTGCCGGAACATTTTTCAGGTCTGCTGCTTCGCCGAACTGGCAAGGATGCACTATCTCAGGGTCGCACAAAGGAGCGAGCGGACGCTACGAAGTGCTCCGGGCCGAACTCCGAGGCGCAAGAAGCTAATGGGGCTCCTGGCATCGCGACTGGACAGGAGAAAGTACGCTACTCGGGATTGTCTGGTCGCGAGCAGCTGGACAAGTCTTCCCCACAGTGCCTGGGCTAGTCCCTGACTTCTCTTTGGGATGGCTCGACATAGTTTTTCAATTTAAAGGTCTGGGCTATGTTTTGCTAAGTGGCTTTGTCCTGTTCGACCGTTAGTTGGACCGTCAGCTCGGGGACCCTTCTAACCCATGGAGGTCGGTGAATGAGGACCTTGTGTAGCCGCGACACTCGGACGAAGACCTGGCACAGGAGATGCGGAAAGCACATCTCCAGAAGGAGAAGAACTGGAGGTCAATTCAAGTCTCTCAAAGCCTCATCAAACCATGCTCTGCCAAGTAGTGCTCGTATTACTTGGGTCTACCCCATTCCCTGCTACAATGGATGATGGTTGTGTAAAGGCTGTTCAAAAAGAGCAGGACCGGTATAAGTAAGAGTGGACACCCCCGACGTATTCCGCTTACATCGACTGATCCGACGCTGCGGCTTGGAGTGAGCAGCTCACCGTGAAAACCTCCGAGACGGCGCCACGTGGCGCCAGATGGGGCGGCTGTCGGACCCCCCAAGTGGGTTGGCAATGAGATGCAATGAGTGACTCAGTCCAGGGAAGTTATTGTAATTCTCAAGAGGGTCTTTGCAGGCAACCGGCCGGTGGAGCAAGGCTCGATCAATTTCGCGCGCAGAGGAGCTGCGGCGGCAAGCGGTTTGAAGGTGATGTAAGCAAATGGGAATTTATAGCAATCTATAAATAAAGCTAGCAGCCATGGCCTCTAAGCTACTAGTGAGTGATGGCCTCGAAGCTACTAGCGATGGCCTCCAAGCTGCTAGCAATGGCCTCCAACTAGTAGAGTCACCGAGTCGTGGAAGTTTGGGAAACAGTGTCCTGTGAGGCCTGTAAAATCCCTCCAGCCCAGTGGCAAATATCGATATAGTTGTGTATATCCGAAGACCAGAAACAGTAGATGAGAGTAGTTAGTAAAGGCCGTGTCCAAAATGCATTACAGAAGAACACCAACAAGGCTCGTCCAGAGTGGATCGAGGTGCATTGTCCAAACAAGCTTCGGGTGTCTCACCTCTCCAATGCAAGTGAAGTAAACGTAGGCAAACTCTCTCAGGTGTATAGTGTAGTTTATCCTACTCTAACGTCGTGGAAGAATATGGGCCAACCCATTTCGTCACCCAGGTCTGTGAGAAGGTGAAAACAGCTGCCCATGTATCGAACTTCGGCGAGACAGGAATATGTATAGACCTTAGGGACCGCATACTACCAGGCACAGTTCTGCTGTGATCTTCCTCCTAAGATTGCAACTGACTGTCTTCGACGCATAGACCATCACTAGACCGACCACTGCCACCGACTCAGATAGAGTTGCATTACACACGGTCATGCTCAAGATCTTGTGCTGGTGAGGAATTTGGGCAGTGCAGCCCCCGGGGCCCCTGATAGAATCAAGACAAAATGTCCTCCATCTGTTCTGTTCTCCCTGCGTTCATCAACAGGGTCTGACAGCTAACAACAAAAAGACTATAAAATCATCAAATCGTCCCTGTACTGGAAGGCTGAGGCCCGGCACTGGCGTTGTTCAAGCGAAGGCAGTGATGGGGCGCTGGGTTCGCAGGCGCTTGGCGCTGGGTTCTTCGTGGACATCAGCGCCAAAGGCCTGGAGTTCGTGCGTGAAGAGGGGACGGTCAGGTGCGGGACGCTTAGGTGGGGGAGTTCAGGTGTCCTGTCAATTTGACCCATTGGCAGTGTGTATTCGCTGCGCGCAACAGCAGGAAGATGCACAAAGGAACGCTTCAAACTAAAACAAACAGGTCTTGATAGTTCACAAGGTGGGTTTCGCACTCTCGAAAGTCAAGGAACCACAGAGACTACTGTAGATGAAGTGGACCTCACGAGATATCACATTCGAAATGGTTCACCCTGACCCCGTGCACCAAGATATTGTCGAACGATGACAAAGACCGCCCTCTATCTAAAAACAATTGCAAAACAACATTGAGTCCTACATAAATGACATATAAGTATATATTTTTACCAATGTCTCTCATGCGCACTACCAGCATCCAGCAAATATCTGGAGTCTCCATTCGTACCTCGGATCTACCCAAGTGTGGTCGTTGTTCCGGTCACGTCCTATTGTTCGAAGGAGTGAAGTCAGGTCCATGGTTTTCCAGTGGGTTTGTATACGCTAGAGATCCAAGTTTCTTCCCAAAAGATGAGTGAAAACTAAGTATGTAGGCTTGGAGGGTCCAGTCGTACCTTGTGAGAAGGTGGCAGTATGTGGCAGGGGATACCTAGGGATAGATTTCTTGTCTTCGTTGGATGTGTTCCACTGACTATCTACACCCTGCAGATCTTCTTCTCATCCGAACCTCCACCTCTACCGAACGCTCGCCTCACCAGCCGCCCCGAGGTCTGAGTGCCTGGTGCCGGTGCAGCGTCGCCGGTGCACCGGTCGTTTGTGTCGGACGGTTGAGAGGGTTTCAGAGTGGACTCCAGCATGCATGTTCCCTGTTTGGCTCAGGACTCAGAAACCTATGCTGCTATGAAACTGGTGGTTCCACACTAAACACATAGAATCAATCCGCTTCACTTGAGATGTTCTAGCTTCGGCAGGCAACGTTGGTCCTCTTGCGATTCATGTCCAGTGTTCTCAGATTTGGGAAAATGCAGAACGCCGCGAAGAATCTCCGACAACAGACTCTGAAGGGAGCACAAACGCCTAGCGATCCACATACATATACATACCGCCTCAGAGGGTATGACAAGACCCTCCTGGCACCGACATAAGACAGAGTGTCTCCCATTACCGTCTGACAAAGAATCCAAGGGGATCCAAAGGGAACGAAACATTTCGATGACCATCCACAGCTACCATCTGTCCATCATGTTCGCCAAGCAACCCATGTCCTGCCGGAACAGTGCTTCTTCCGGTAGGCCCTGGGGCCCCTTAAGGTCAACGATTTCGTGAACATGTTGGCAACATCTTAATATAACCGGCCGCTTCTGCTGCTGCCTAACATAACAGGATGTCAAGATGCTGTTCAACATCAATTCTGGACCTTCCAGTTCGGACCTTTCTGGGACGTGTGCCCCTGGCCGACTCCGATCCCAAACGCACTCGTCGCGAGGCGACGGGGCACCGCTGTTCTCCGCTGGGGCCATCTACAGCCTCGCCGACAGGAGCCTAATCCGGGTGCAGCGGAAGAGTCCAACATGAAGGAAGGCGCTGACTTTCACGCCAGCCGCCAGCTGATGGGAAGTGACTAAGGTCCTGGCAGTGTCCACGGGACCATCGACTTGACCCACTCGAATCCAAATGTAATTCCTGCGCAGAAGCGCGCATGTTTGACGAAGGGTGGGCGAGGCAAACTGTAAAGGTTCTGCGCAGAACCGTGTAAGTCTCACAAAGGGTGGGTGAGGCCAACGTCAAAAGGCCATGGGCCAAAAGTGAGGTGAGCAAACAGGGCTTGTAGGGAATCGCCACAAGTGGAGAATCCTCGGCAGGCGTAGCAAGTGCAAGTGAAGCAAAGCCTTAACCGTAATGACCGAAAAGAGAATTGCGGGGTGCCCGGCCTCATGACGGCTTGCGCCAGCTTTCGAATTTCTTGCGGAAAGCTCGCAGAAAACATTAGCGTCATCCGCCCCTGCCGGTGAGTGCGTGGCACACGAACAGAGAGAAATCAGGAAGTGAAGAAAAATCCCAGGAAGAAAAGTCCTTCACTTGCTACCAAGGGTTCCGAATAGCGTGAAAGGGTCTCGTTAAAAAGGTTGGACAAGCAAGACGAAGAGCCTTGCGCGTGCAACACCCGGCAGTGTTACGGTTGGGCTTCTCCAAGCCTCCGTTGCAGAAGGCATATCCTAGGCAGAGCCATGAGTCCAGTTGGGATGTGTAATGCGAGGACCGAGACCGTGGGGCCTCCCATTGGGAGCCCTGGGGTGAATGGGGCCCCAGAAGAATTTTTTAATTATGCTGGGGTGTAGGATCTAACGGTTGCAAAAAATGATGCCAAATGTGAAGAGTTGTCAGGAAGAATTTAAAGCAACGCCAACATGCAGTCGACATGGTATCCTGAGGGAAGCAGTTTCTTTTTATGGCAAACCTGTAGTAAAGGTAAGGCCTGCACACCATCAGCTGGACTAGAAGCCTTACTAGGTTTTGCTCCCTGTATACAATTTCCATAACCATCAGAAATTATTCCTGGGGCGGTTCAGTTCTGGTAGGGGCTTAGAATAATATCACCTCGCCTGTTTGCCTCTATACCTGACCCTGCGTGCCAGTATGCTTCATGCAAAACCTATGCCAAAGCTCTTAAACCTCAAGCTTTCCCAACCTATACCAGAAGACTAAAGTACTAGTAACAGCTTGATGGGTTCTATTTCTTTGACATATTGAGATTGGTCTAGTGATATTGTCATGTCCGACCCTTGACTTACATGAATTCCTGTGAAGACGAAGTCAGTATGCTTGCGGGATCCAAAAGGGTATTTCTTCGACAATTCACTCAGCTTGGCTTCGAAGATGTGGTTTCCTCCAAAAATGCCATCATCTACATGAAGACCGATTGCGCCGCATGTTTTCCCTGTTGGATCGGTCAACGTGAAAACACATGGATCTATGGGACATTGTTCAAAGTTGAGGTCAAGCAGCCCTTTTCTTATTTCACGGAACCATAACAGGGGTGCATCAGCACGGCCGTAGGCTCCCTTTAAGAGTTGGAGTACTTCACCCTGACGCATTTGCAGCTTGCTTTGAAATTCTGGAACAGGTTCTAGGCCAAGCACTCTTTCTTGATCTGCCGTACCTCTCAGAAAGGCAGTTTTCACATCGAACGAGGAGATACGCCATGAGTTTGCTGCAGCTAGTTGAAGTATCAGCGAACGGCCCAATTTTGTCAATGTGGGGGAGTCTCTCTGGATTTCATGTAGCTTGGGATCCATAAATCCTAATACTACTAACCTTGCCTTTGGAGTTCTATTTTGATTTGAGCTGGTGTTCGACAAATGCTCATTTGTTTCACTGTTCTTCCATGTCAAGACCCATCTGCATTTTAGGATGTTCTCTGGGGGAATTCGATGCCTGGCTATCTTGGCCACCGTTTGGGTTTCTAACCAGCTATTGATTTCTTTTTCTTTGGCACTGTCAAAACGGGCACGATCAGCTGGACTTAGGTTGGACATCTTCACTTCAACCTTTTGGCGTTTGGCACTACCTGCTCCAGCAAGTTGGCCTATCTCTTGATCTGTGAGATTAAAGCTGATCTCCCAGCATTGTTCCGTTTCCAGCGAAAAAGCTTCACAAAGCAGTTCGTCATCTGATGGTACTGGAATATCCTCAGGGTTTAGACTCTCTGGCATTTCAGGATTTTGCGCTTCTGAGTTTTCTGATCTTGAGCGTATTTCGGGTTCATTATCTGGTTGTTCACTGGTGTTTGACTCAGGTGTGTTGGGAATGTTCTCTCTCCTAGATTCCATGGGTGGTAGCTCTGTCGGGATACCATCGGATTCGGGTAGTCGAAGGTCCTGAAAGTTTCTCGAAATCTGGGACGTATCTTTTCCACTTAAGGTCATTTCTTGTTTTTCGTGTTGATATTGGTGTTCTTCGAACGCTGAGAGATGACGGACTTGTTCTGGTGATGCACGAAAAAGTTGATGACCTCGGCTTGCCCATATGGTGTTTGCTCCTTCTTGGATGATAGTCTTAAAGGGTCCCATCCATCTACCATCTTTTCTCCAAATCATGATCCATTCCCCAGGGTAGTATCTACTTCTGGCAGGTCGAGACCTTTGCACGAGTGCTCGCCGAAGAGTCTGACTGTTGTCGACTTGTGCGAACGCTTTCCTGGCCTTTTCTCGGATCTCAAGTTCTTTTCGAAATCGGATCCCTTCAGGTGTTTCTTCTGTCGCTTGGAGGTGGGCTGAGGTCTCTGAGTCACTACTTACGGATCCTGGGAACTTACGAAGCTTTCCAAAAACCAGCATTTCAGGAGGGTAACCCCTGTGTCTACTCCAGCAATTTTTGGTTTGGGTACATATGGCTAAGTTTTGTTCCAGCTTGTCGTAGTCGTCTATGTTTTCCTCTTGGTCCATTCGGCTGAGCATTTCTTGGAGAATGCCTCCATGTCTTTCAGCTCGGGAATTTTGCCATGATGCTTCCGGTGGAATCATGCGAACTCTGATGTTGTGTTTCTGCATGAAGTTCAAAAATTCTTCGTTGCAGAACTCACCGGCCGAGTCAAGGCACAGGAGACCTGGCGGTCCTCCCCAGCTAATCCAGCCCACAGTCAGGGCTCGCAGTGCGCTGTCAGTCGTTCTCGACGGTGAACATACTGCTGTTTGGAATGCGGTGCTGTGGTCTATGAAATGATAAAAATTGAAAATTTTTCCATTCTTGTTGGTCCAAGTCACTCCATCCATGGATACCACGTCTCCGAAATCTCTTTCTTCATGAATAACGGACGGTCTAGGTATGTTTTGACTCTTGCATTCGGTACATGTTGAGCACTTCATATCTGGTATAGCTTCCAGGATATATGGCTGACAATTCATGTGTTTGCAGAATGTTTGGAGCTTCATGCTACCAGGATGGCCGAGATTTTTGTGCAATTTCAACAACCATTGTTGATCTTCGGTTTTCAACTCTAGGAATCTGGGACCATGTTTTTGACTTGCAAGATCTATCATTTCTCGAATTGAACTCTTTGGATCTTCACGAACTGATCTCTCTTGGTTTTCCTCATCCACGGTTCTTCTCTTGGCAGGCGGTTCACTTTCGGCATCAGCTGCCGATGGTAGTCGCTTCTGGGACTCTCTAGTCATCGCTTCTGAATCATCCGGATTCAGATGAGAGGGGTTTTCCGGTCGGGCTGAATATTCTATTCGAGGCTTGGCAAAAACCATCAGACTGACTCTGGCTGGGGTACACTTGCGTCTAAGCCTTCTATAGGACAATCTTTCCCAGTTTTCCCATTCTGGTTCAATTACCACGTCCTCAAATCTTCGTCGAATGCATATCATCTTGCGGAGAGCGCCCTCTCCTGGATGCATTACTTTCAGCGGGCCTAGCATTCGATCCACTCCTCGACACAGGACAATGTGAGAGACCTCCTTGTCTGGAATCAAAGCTGTTAATGATGGGTCCACTCTGAATGACTGATGGACCTACTCGTTTTGCGAGACGATTTGCTTCCTGCATTATGGTTTCCCATGTTGGATTGATTAGATCTATTGAAGTCTTTTGACACAGTCTTCCCCTTTTAGTGGGGTGATCGTCGTCCTGACTCGTTTCTCCTACAAAGGTCCATTGAGGCTTTTGATGCTCTCGATTTAGACATGCTACTACCTGTCTTGCAAACTTTCTCGGATATCGTTCAGTGAACGAAGACAGTTGGATGCTCTTTGACGTTTCAGGATCACGAACATGTCCTGCGATCTGATGGTGCTCATGGTCCCCCTTGCAGTATCGAAAATGCAACATCAAATGCAACTCTTTGGAGGTCGTCAAGACTACAAAAAAAAAGAAAAGGTTTGGGGATGAGAGAGATCTCCCACACTGCACATGTCGAATTTGCTCGGCTTTGCAATTTGGCTCATTTGGACAAAACTGGGGTGTCTCAGCATCTTCGAACCTTCGGGTTGTTCAATGTGGCAATGTTTGTTTCTCTCAACCTGGTATTCGAACAACACTTGAACTAGTGCGATCTGCCACAAATGACTTCGTTGCTGATTCATGGTGTTCTCGAAAGCTTCGATGGATTTGTTCATGTTCAGGGAGGTCCACTTACACCATGGTTTGCACTCAGGACTAATCCAAATGTTCTCTGGTTGTTCAAAAAGGATATGTGCAAACATATTCTTTCTCTGGTTCTCGTTTCTGAGATCACCTTGCGTCAACCCGAAGCGGAAAGCTTTCAGGCCGCGGGCTTGACTTTGGCGGACGAGCTCGCTTTGAGAAGAGCAGAATATGTCATACAAAAATGTTGGCTGCATGTTGTCGAATGACCCGCTGTGCTTGTTGGAACTCTTTACGATATTTACGAACAAGAGTCTGGTAGGCTGCTCGTGTCTTGGTTTCATCCCACAGTTCAAAATCGAGTTGAGGCTCCCCGAAATGATTGAGACTGAAACACTCTGTTACGAGCTTTTGGTATTCTGGCTCTTCTAGATCTCCGGGTGCTCTTCCTTGACTACCGTCCAGTTGCTGGGCTGCTCTACCGATGCACTTGCCAGCGTCCTCAGATGGTGGACTATCTCCTGGAGGGTGTGTTCCACCGAGTTCATGCGCCCTTGCCGATCGTAGAGCTCCTCTGGGAACGACGGGCTCATTGCTAAGTCCAGTGCTTGAGGATCTGGAACATATGTCGGCACACTTGCGGCATGGGCCTTTGGTTTGGCCTTGGATTTTAGAGCAGTCATGGGACCTTTCCTCTCGGTCTTGAGTGATGTAGGATCCACTGGTGTCTGGTGCGAGTAGTATCGATCCTCCGGGCTGAGCTCCTCTTTCTCCATCTTGTCGAGACGGAGTTGCACATATCGGACGAACATCCGATGTTCTTTCTTGGTCGAGCTCTCGAACTTGCTCACCACGAATCTTGTCCACTGGGTGTCGGCAAATGCTTCTGGGAACTTGCATCCCATCTTGGTTTTGCCGAACATGATCACCTGTGTTTCGAGATCGGTCAAGGTCATCTCGTCGATCTCGACGTGATCCTCTTCTTCCTTCTGTTGCTTCTGGAGTCGAAGTAGCTGAGCGGACAGCGCGGACATGATCGGGCTCACAATGCGGTACACCGGGAGCGGCACTTTCCGAAGAGCTAGGAGCACAAGACTGAGGTGACTGAGTCTCTAGCTTTAGTTCATGCTTCATGCTATGTGTCGAAAAATTCTCCGAAACGGCCGATGGTCTTGTCGACTTGCACGACTCCTGACTGTCGAACGGTTCAGGGACCTTGACTTCAGCTGGCACAGCACGAATTGTTTTCTCACATCGATCGGAGTTGGTTAGTACATCGGAGCTTTCCTGCGGAGAACTCTTAGCTATCAGGATAGAATCCGGCTCGCTGCATTGTTTCGAGGTTTGTGACTCCCACAGTTGGTTGATGTCCAGCAAGAATAGATTCTTGTTAGTTTGTGTCATGTGCAAGTTTCGATTCAAGCGTTTTGACCACAATGTCCCCTTTTCGGTGTCGATGACTGCTTGAACGTGTTTTAAGAAACTGCTTGACAACAAAAATGGAGTCTTTCCCTCGACAATGGCTATGCGAATCCAGGTCCCTCGAAGCGGCAGGAGAAGCGCGACTTTGCTCGGCAGAGTTTGGTGGTTTCCAAACTTGAAAATCAAATTACATTTCGTCTTCCGGGCCTGCTTCTGGATCTCACTCGGCAAATTGTTTAACAATTCGGAAACCTGTTCGCTTCCAATGACCGTTTGTGAGGCACCAAGGTCAACTACTCCTGTAGTTCCTACCGATGCGAACAGGCTCGGAAATTCTTCAAACTGGTCGGATTTGGATCGGCTAGCTTGAGCACTCACCTCAGGAAGACAGGCTTCACGGCTCTTCCTGACAGGGATTTGGAGTTGGGCTCTCTAAGCTTGGTTTTGAACTTCTCTTCAAAGAACTTGACTCTTTGTTCGACCAACCCGAACACACAAACATCAGGGTCCTCAGGGTGTTCATGGTTACTCGAATGAAATCTCTGGAACTTGGTCGAGGTCGAACGACACGGCTGCGGAGGTCGGGGATACGTAAGCACTCTTCTCGGATCCACTGCCTTGGTTGTCGGCAGACTTGCGAGCTGGGCATTCTGCACGCCAATGGCCTTTCTGGTTGCAGTGTCGACAATACGATTCAGCAATGCGTTGCTGAAGGCTGCGGAAACCCTTTGAGCCTTTGAACCCCTTTCCTTTACCTTTACCTTTGAAACCTTTGGAACTCAAGCCACCTTTGCCACTACTCCAAAAGCCTCGGGCCTTCACACGATCTTGGAGTCTCCGACGGGCATCTTGGTACGAAGAAAAAAATGCCGACAAATCTTGATCATCCTGAATCACGTCTTGTATTGCGGCCTCAAATTGAACAACCAATGCTGCATCGGGATCATCTTGGGCCAACGCTTCAAGATTTTCTTCATCCATGTATTCTTCATTCCATGACCAGTCGGGTTCCTCATCGTTGTCCTCCTCGGCCACGAATGCGGTACTGTCGTAGGTCTTCAAGGATATTTCTCTTTTCCCTGAAGTCATCTCCTGAAAGAAGGAGGATCCCAGCATCCTCACTGCTGCTTGAACCTTCTGCATGGTCAGAGCTCCACCAGATTCTGCTCCGGCTTCGACCAGCACACGCTTTTTGTCCTCAGGAGACAGTCGACTGCCACGCAAAACAATGTAGGCCTGAACTTCTGGGAGGGACACCTTCTTCATCAACACTTCGGTCCAGGTGACATCGCTGCGAGCCAAAAAGGAATCCGAACTTTCATCCGGTTTTTGGACGCACTTGTAGATGGCTCTCTCGACAATTTCATATTTCTTCTCCAAGTCGATCTGTCCGAATTGCCCTGCTACGATCTCAATGATCTTCTCAACACCACCCTTGTCACCTGTCAAAACCTCAGATTGTCGAAGTTCAAGCTTTTGAAATGCCGAACCCTTTGTATTAAGAACAATGCGGGTTGCCAGTTCTCTCAAGCGGGATTCTGGCCAAGCTTGCAAGATCAATCTGACTTTTTGCGACCATTGCTCAACACTATCAACACCCGGGTCAAAGGTTGGGACCAGCTGTGCCAATTGCGACGTCAGGGATTGTGTCGTCTCTGAACTAGCTGTAGCTGTCGCCATCCCACAATCGACCGGGCTCCGCTACCAATCACAAAAGGATTGGTAGCTTCCTCGCCCTCGAGGTTGCAACAAAACTGGTTGGAGACCACTCCAATGGAAAACAATGCAATCCAACAGCCAATGGTGACCACACCACAAAGTACCAGGTGTCCACACCCAACGAAATCCGGTTGCCCTTATCCAAAAGGGCCCAAGGTTCTCCTCGCAGCCTTTTCCTCAGACCATGGCACAAGCGAATCCTCTCCACACCCGCCCTCGCTCGAGAGATGCGACAGCGGAACATAAGCAAGATCGAAAGGGGCAACATGCGACCTGGTTCATTTCGACAGTTTGGGGGGGTCGATGTAGGCATATATTCCATACATGGAGTGTATGGATACAACTGATCCCAAGGCTCCAAGAAGTTGTCCACTCCCGGCAACGCCCGCCGGAGCAAAGAAACGCCACTCAACGCCTCCGGAGCCTGCGGCGTTGGAAGCGTTTATTCGGTCGTATTGGACAGTCGGTAAGCCAGGCCGAAGCCTGGTAGATGAGGGGGTCCGGCGTCATTCTTTTTCCACCCAAACCAAGATGTCGGGCAAAGCATCAACTGTTTGTTTGTCATAACCTTTCGTATAGTTGTTTATACAATGACTTTGGATATAACTTGTGATAGATCTACAAACTACAAATGGTTCATCTTCCTTTCTATCTCGAGGTCAGTACAGGAAGTGAATCACCAAGGGTTGGGATGCAGCAGCACACGACAACTGCTTTATTGGAGTCGTTGTCTGTATGTGTCCTATTTGACCTCCAAGCCTCCAAGCTGGCCAACATCTGCCTTAGATTTGAATACACTGAGAACTCCTTGGTGCCTATTCCTGCATGGAGGAGGCCACAAATCGATCTGTTGGTGGATCGATTTGTCTCATCGATGGATCGTGTCTGCCTGGTGTCCAGGACTGAGCATAAGTAAATCAATATGGCAATGGATCAAAACAGGGGGACCCTGGTTGACCCCGAACATGAACCGATTCCTCTACAAGGGATGTCAACCCACCATGGTCTGGTGGAGAAGGTTTTGACTCACAGGCATATGACTCTATTTGGTGGTTGATCTAAATTCCTTGTTGTGAAAACGCAAAGCTTTCACGATGGTTTGTCACAGTGATGTCTGACACGGAGTCGTACAATCTGATTTTAGCTTGCCAAAATCTGACAAATTTGACATCAACACACCAAAGACTCCCTGCTCAGTGCACAAGCCAAAACTGGAAGAAAAATACAACCAACCTGTACCAAACTATAACAAACTATAAGCAAGACACATGAAAAAAGAGAATCCAAAGCTCAGGCCCTCACCCAATGAAGTTAACTATAATCAAAATATCACCCCTCTTCGGCACCAAAACCCAAGTTAACAAACCAACCCCGGCACGGGTTGCGGTCAGAATCAGCGCCCGCGCCTGGACGGGATAGGGGAAACGACAGGCGGGGCATTTCCACCACCAGGTCATGAAGTCGGGCTCCTGGACGAGTGGCGACTCAGAAGGAAGCACTGAAATATGTGAAATAGGTAAAATGGTGCTTTTGGGAGAGGCTTCGAGCCAAGGCAAATCATTGATGTGTTTTTTGGGGTTGGGTCTTGAAAAGCACCTCGCCAAAGACTTTTCAAGAGTCAGAAGCTAGTGGTTCGGAAGGGTCTTTCGTGGTTTCCCTATTCCAATACACACCCATTGAAGATCATTGAAGTGCTTTGGTGCAGTTTACTTGGCCAGTGATCAACCTGGAAGCCACTTGCCCAGGCACTCATGATGGACAGGGCATGCTGGGCATGATACTGTAAGACCCTCAGTGCATGGCACCGCTTCACATAGAAATCGGTGAGACTTCCAGCTGGCCACAAAGACCACACAATGGGTATATCGAAAGCGTTGGAAGGACGTGTAGGACGCGTAGCGCCGCTTGGAGTACAACGACCCAGCCAATGGCCCATGGAGACGACAGAGATGAGTCCTTCCCACGGAGATCTGGACTATTCCACTCCTTATCCTCACCCCTCACCGTCCCCCACCTATCAAGTATTCTCTAGAAATGAGTCCTTCAACTCTCGGCGTCTGGTCTCTGTAACTCACAGTGTCTTGGACAAATGCTGACACTCAAATTGAGTCCTTACACTGCACCCACAAACTTGAGGGTTGAACTACAGTATGTTGAACTATTGCAGAGAGAACACCCAAACTCAGAATTTTAGAATCTTCTCTATAGGTATCTCTAGGTATGTCGGCCCAATGGAAAACAACGTGAATCATCTTCCACCTCCAGCACCGCCGACGGACAGGCCGTGTGACCCGGTCGCCTCGTCCATGTACTCCTTTCGGGACGAATGGCACCGGGAAAGGACATTGTCACTGAAGAGCCCTTACAAGATGCTTGGATGGTACATTTACAAAACGAATCAACACGACCTGCTTGTACGACCATGAAAAACCACGAGTGACGAGGGGTACCCTAGCATACCTGGTTTCTAGCCGGGTTGAGTGATCCCTTCTTCCATCTAAGAGAATAGTCAACCAAGAACATGGGCCTGTTTCAGGGGAATGTAAGTGGGCTTTGTACTCAAAACGAGTGGCACCCTGAATCTGAAGACTATTGACATCCTATGTCCGTTTCTGACGTCCTTCGTATCTCCAAAATCACATGACTTACCCTGACCTGGAAAGGGGGCAGCTTGATTGCCTCACCGACCTCGTCACGAGGATAGAGATCATCTTGATTTTGGGAAGCTTGTCAACATGACTACAGTAACAAAGCTAAACTAAAGACCCCCTGGCTGAAAAGACCCCCTGGCTTGAGTGTCTTTTACTTAGTTGCTTTTGTGACTGTGGCCATTCCGTCCCCACTGCGCAGGCCCCATGCCACCGGCCCCGCTCGCTCCGGCCACATGAAGACCAGGCTTCCTCCGGGTTTCACCAGAACGGGTGAGCCAAAGCGAACAACACCGACCGAACACGTGGTGTCAACAGGGAAGGGCTCCATTCACAATGATGAAACAGTCAAACTAAGCCCCTCTTCATCCCCCGCCAAAAAGCATTTGGCATGTCTTGTGCATGTATCATATATTTATAAATACATGATAATACATGTCTTCATTTATGAGTCATGGGGTATCCATGACCATTTGTTCCTTGATCTGCATGATTTGTTGAAATAACAATTCATCACTTACCCCTGAGGCCATGTTCAGAGTCTACAGCAAGACTTCAGGGCCCTGCCCGTGCAGCATCCCCACTGGATATCTGCTCCACGTCTGACTCATCAGCCGTCACACGGCTCAGGTGGTCGCTGGACGGACGCGTTTGCCCCAAAGAATCGTGTCTATCTCTTTGAAGGATTTATTTGGCCCCACTCGAGATCCTCCCACCACGAAGAACAGAAGTGAGACCTTCAATCATTTCAAATCTCCAATCCCAGCTCTAAATGTACTCTGGGCACGTGACAACTTGAAAGTCAGCACACCGGGCTTTAAGCCAAGCAACAAACATAGCGTCTCAGTGTCTGTGTATTTGAAAGTAGAAATCATGTCGCACGCTTAAGGGTCGGGTTCACTTGCTCTGAAACAGTTACAGAATCCTAGGCGATTCTGCGTTTCCCAGAAGCTGTTCAGGGCCCACCCTTTTCTAGCTGGTCCCCAAGGGACTTGTCGTCTAAAGCCAAGGATCTCATGGTCTTCAAGCCCATCAGGAGCTTCTGCCGACTCCGCGTCAGTGACTTCGCCAAGACCGAGGCGTTCTTCGGCACGACCTGGTCAGGGAAGGGTGGTTTGTGACGGGAAGTTGTTACAAAGCCTCTGAACAAAGGAAGCAAAATCACTTCAACAGCGGAAGCAACATGGAGCTCTTCTGTTCACTAGTTCAAGCAAGATGTAAAACTAGCACTTCATAAACTCGATCACATTGCATAAAACCTCCCATTTACAGAACTCCAGTTCTTCAGCAAACTCTCTGATGTGGCCGACAAATCGAGAAAACACATAGACATACCCTCCCTGAAACAATCATGTTACGTGGAGCCCCAGCCTGTTCTTCTTCGGAAAACCGTTTTCCTTTCGGGGCCATGGCAACCACGGACCCATGTTTGTTGGATGGAGGGTAGGCAAATGAACATGTACACCATTGAGTCCTCTGAGCAGTGTCAGCCCACGTTCAAGCAAGGCACGAGCTGCATCCCGCGCCGCAAGCGCACTCCCGCCACGGTCACCTGATAGATCTGAGATTGGCGTTTCGGAACTCTGTATGGGCAGTTCTTGTGCGACACAATTTGTTGAAACAGGTTGAGGCCATCATGAAACATAGTGCAATGATGCCACTGCCAAGTTCGCGAATGTCCTGAAACACATGCATGGTTGAACAGTAGTGTTGACATCACTAGTGACTTGGCGATCAAGTATATCATTACTATATCCGCCGGTTCAGCGGTCTGAACCTCGCTGTTGAGACATGTTGAGACAATCGAGGTGCCAAAAATAGATCTCTTGGATCTGAAATCACCCAAATCCAGCGCTCCGGCGCTCCGTGTCTTTTTTCCAGCCAAACTTGAGCGATATTGCCACCCTACATACCTGGTGTTCGGGGGACCAAATGACCAGATGCGGACCATACGAGCGCGAGTTTTGCCTCCAGAACTGGTCCCAAACGCCTCAACTTATTGGGCCTGTTCGCCGCAAAGTCTTGACTACCAGCACCTTCCAACAGGTCTCCGAAATGGAGGGCTGTCAGGCCCTAACGGGTTTCAATGGGTGACCTGTTGGAGGTGCTGGCATACAAGCACCTTTGAACCATCATGAACCATCGTGTGCAGGTATACCATCCTTGCAATCGTCTTCGGGTAGCCGAATGAATACCTCGTCTCTGAGCGTGCCGGAGCATGCTGTCATCCCCAGCAACATGATGCCTTGTTGTAAGCACATTAAGCATACTTGTTCCCAAACGTGCTGCCTGCTGCCTGCCTGCCTGCCTGATAGCATAATGAACATGTATACTCTCTATCTCTACAACAATCTTATTCCGCCAAAGGTCTATGAACAAGAATTGGCAACAAATTCCCAAGGTTGAATGGCCACCTCAAACATGCTTGCGCCGCAAGCAGCAATGCGAACATCCCTTCCGGTCCAGAAACAGCCACGACAACCAGAAACGGGGCCCAGTCCGTTCGTTGTCCGTTCGCTGTGTTCCAGAACAGTTGAACTAGAAAACAAATTCATCGCATGAGTTCCGGGGCTCTCAAGTCTGAAGCTTTTTGACAGTGATGAATGCAAAAATTGGTTCGGTTTATCCCACTAGCAGTTTTCAGTGGATGATGGTTAGGTTGCAGGATGACATCTCCTTCTGTTACAGGTTTACTGGGGCACTTGATAAATAAACCCACCCACTCTTCATATTTGGAGGCTTTATCAAGAGTCTACATGAATAGGACAATTCCAATCAATTGGCTACTACTCTATAACATCTATAACCAGGTGGCATCAGACTCCAAGACCAAGTCCGGCAAAGCCAAGGCATCGCAAATGGGCGCGCACAGGTCAGTCCGGTGTTGGACCAGAACCTGCGACCCATACGACCGACGAGCGACGAAACGGCACCAAACACTCAGCACCACCCTTGAAAACTTATTGATTAAAAGGCCACCCTCCTTTGGCAAATTCGGGTGGCAGCGACTCACAATGATTCGGGGTCATCGACTGCCCCACAACATCCAACACTGACTCTGGTGACACGAAATGCACCCTCTGATGGACCCGCGGCATCTCGACCACTCATCCTCCACGCCTGCACCCGGCGCCCTTCGCTGTGCCCCGGTGACCTCGCCCGAGGAGACGGGCGTCCCCGCGAGCGCCGCGGCGTGCGCGGCGTGCGCGGCGTGCGCGCGCGGCTGGGGCTCAAGTCGCCCAGCATTTTCTGCAGCGTGGCGTCATCTTTTCCTGGGTAGACGCTGCGGGAGTTGGTTAGCTTTGCCAAGGGTTGGAGAGGTGTAAAATGGTAGTTGTTGTTTCTTGTACAGTAATATCTGTTATTGTCTCTTCCTATATACAGTATACAATGTGTACAATAAGAACAAGTCTGCACCTGGTGGGTGCATATTATGTTTTGGCTATCCTATGCCGAGGATCAATGGGTAGTAAGTAGTAAGTAGTAAGTAGTGAGTAGTAGTAGTAGTAGTAGTAGTAGTAGTAGTAGTAGTAGCAGTAGTAGTAGTAGCAGTAGTAGCAGTAGTAGTAGTAGTCGGAGTAGGAGTAGGAGTAGGAGTAGGAGTAGGAGTAGGAGTAGTAGTAGTAGTAGTAGTAGTAGTAGTAGTCGTTGTCCTACATCGCACCCGTCTAAACCCATGCTTTTCATGTAATTCTTGTTGCGCGGATTCCAGGGCCTACCAAGTAACGTTGAAACGCTTATGCAAAGGGTGGCCTACCCCCGTGAAAGTTAACACTCTAAAGAGTCTAATTCTACTAGGAGTCTCACCTCTTGGTCAGGTGCCTCCACCCACTCGTGGGTGCCACGACATTTTCACCTGAAAGGTATCAGATCAAACCTCGCACCAAAAATGACCTATACGTCAGCAAATGAACATGTCATATAGGTGTCATATACCGACACCCCAAAGGTATCTGACATATATATAGAACACTGACTAACATACTGACCGCCACCTATACATGCGATTCGGTCAAGCCCTTGGCTTTGGCACCCAACCCCTTCATCTCCACTCCGCCCGGTCACGCGCTTCGACCACCTCCGGTGGAGGCGGTGGCGCAGGGGGTGGAGGCGGCAAGGGCGCAGTGGGTGCAATGGGGTCACCGGAGGTTGGAGCCACTGGAGCCGTTGGAGCCACTGGAACTGCTTGGACTGGCGCAATGGGAGGAGCCACTGACCCAGCTGCGGCGGGTGCAGGGACTGGTTGGGGTGGTGCGCTGGGTGCGGGTGTGCGGACCACCACTGGTGCTTGTGGAGCTACAGGTGCTGGAACAGCCACTTGTGGAGCAATGGGTGCTGTGGGGGGGCTGACAGCCACGGGTGTTGTTGGAACTGCGGGCATTGTAGGGGAAGGGGATCTAACAGGCGGAGCTGCAGGTGCAGCAGGGGTTGATGGAGCTCTAATCACTGGTGCTTGGGGAGCTGCAGGTGCAACGGGTGTTGAAGGCGCTCTAACACTCACTGGTGCCTGGGGAGCTGCAGGTGCAGCAGGAGTTGAAGCTCTAACCACTGGTGCTTGGGGAGCTGCAGGTGAAACGGGAGTTGAAGGAGCTCTAACACTCACTGGTGCCTGGGGAGCAGCAGGTGCAGCAGGGGTTGAAGGAGCCCTGACCACT
This sequence comes from Durusdinium trenchii, assembly GCA_963970005.1. Classification (NCBI taxonomy): domain Eukaryota; class Dinophyceae; order Suessiales; family Symbiodiniaceae; genus Durusdinium; species Durusdinium trenchii. The sequence goes on along the minus strand of CAXAMN010026794.1, from coordinate 181,203 downwards.
GGTGCTTGTGGGGCTGCAGGTGCCGCAGGTGTTGCAGGGGCTCTAACACCCACTGGTGCTTGCGGGGCTGCAGGTGCCGCAGGTGCAACTGGTTTTGAAGCCAGCGCTGGTTTCAGTGGCACACTGGGTGCCGAAGGTGTCTTTGGTGCAGCCGGTGCTGTCCTTGACCCGGCCGGCGGTGTGGGTGACCGCACATGTGCACTCTTCATGGCAGAGCGTGGTGGTGTCGGAGATCTTTGGACACCTGGACAGCGTGGCGGTGATGAAAATTCCCTGGCCATGGCTGACAATTTGATACAATTTGTCGTCCTCTTTGCGAAGAACATATTGAAAACAATTGAACACATAATTTATTGATTGACTAGTATCAATTGACCAGTCAATCTGGAACACAAAACAATGGCTAATGGGAGCCTCTTTTAGATTTTACCAGAGATTTCTGGATTTACAAGTTGATCCCCAATGAGTTGCCTTCCACTGGCGGATCATCAAAGCTAACCATAGCTCTGGGTTCTGTAAATCGTTCCATTCTTGATCCTTTACATCTGGAAACTCCGAAGGAATAGAAAACGCTCCGCTGTTTCGTCCATCCCCGGTTCCCGGTTCTTGAACTAAGTTCGGAGACCAAGCTGGGAGTGCCACCACGCGCGAGTGTCACTTGTCACTCAAAAACCAGCTCACGACCGCCACAGCGGTCAGGCCGCGCTGGGTGGGAGCAGCGAATTGGGTCGAGAAGGACCCGATCGACTCTTGAAAACGTGCTCTAAGCCAAACACGTGAGTCACGGCACCAAAAGGCCCCTCCTTGCTAGTCAACTGCTCGCAAGATCGAATCCTTTAAAGCAAAAACCAAAGACTTGCAATTGTTGGAGCTCTACCTTCCTTGTTGCCTGGAGAATCTGACTACCCCATGCCATCTCCTTGCCACGAGAGCCTAATTCAAAAAGCAGACTCGTTTGCACTATTTTACAGCAACCATTCACAAAGCCTTTGTCGGACATTGCTATCTAGTCCATGGTAATGAGTAAGAAAATAAGATTGACCTAAGTGACCTAAGGTTATCCCAAGGCTAGTACTTGAAAAAAAGAGAGGAGGGGGAACGCGTGGACCACATCCCTCCTTAGCACCTCTTGCTCGTCTTCGCCCCCGCCTGACCGCCGCGGCGGCGTGGGCGCCCGCGGCACGCGGGGCCCCGCGGGCTCGAAGTCGTCAGAGTAGTCGCTGTCGGCGCGGCCCCCGTCGCGGCTGGGGGAGGGCGACAGAAGCGAATGCTGCAACCCCGAATCCTCACGGCTGGCCGTTGACGTCAGGAATCGAAGGATCGGTCGCTGGCGAAGTGCGAAGGAGGTCAGGTCTTAGTTAACCATCCAAATGAGGGATCAAGTTGTTGTACGCGCATGTCCGTGTATTGGTTTAGCCAAGGCCATGGAACACATCCTGAAGTCTTCCGGAGTGAGTATACCTGCAATCTCAGTTCTCAGGATACTATAGAACAGAAGGAATAAAGACCTTCAACCACCCTGCCCTTCCAAGTCTCCCAAAAAGAAATACCTTCCAATTCCGATCCCCATCGCAGCGCTTTGACCACAGGAGGTGGGTCTTAGACCAACAACATCTTCAACATCTTGCTTTCCAGGATCAAACAGCTGGGCTGTCGCAGCAAAGGACAGAGCCGTCGCCTCGGCCACGACCGGGAACCGCCGTCGTCTCCGCGGATTCCCTTGTCATTTGACCATTGAGAGCGGTGTCCAAAAACCATCACCGGAACTGTCATGAGGAGGTTTATGACGTCGCTCATGAAGAGCAAACTGACAATTGCTTTTTAACAAAACTTGAGGCCAAGGGGGGGGCGAAAGCTAGCGCTCCAGAATGGGAAAGTGGAGGGCAGCGAGGTAGGAAAAAAACACGGCGCTCTTTTTGGAGGCAGTCGCACGGAGTAGCAGAAGGCAGGACGCCTTGCACAAGTTGGGCGGGGCAAACGATTCCAGGTGAAGAGTCCTTTATAGTGGCTCTTTGCCCGGATCCTCCTGCGAGAGAAGAGAGAGAAGAGAG
>CAXAMN010026794.1:159534-178752 GCA_963970005.1 Durusdinium trenchii | reverse complement strand
GAGAGAGACAGTGAGACAGTGAGACAGTGAGAGTGAGAATGAGCGAGTGCGGCCGCAAGATACGCAACGCTAACCGCATGCCAAAGAGCGACGACAGGACGGAGTCGAACTTGCGAAGAGGGAGGAGGGAGGGAAGGTGGGAGGAAGACAGTTTCAGCCACCTCGTGTGCACCTCAACCCGGACCAACGGTCGTCTTAGGTGCGATCTGCTGTCCGTCGTCTTCCACTTCAAGGATCTCAAGTTGGAGGTGATGCGGCTCCGACCGACCAATGGAGCTACACTCCCAAGTGAAGAGTCCTTTATATGTGGCTCTTTGCCCGGATCCTCCTGCGAGAGAAGAGAGAGAAGAGAGACGGAAAGACGAGAAACAGAGAGGAGAGAGAGAGAGAGAGAGAGAGCGAAAAGAGAGATGAGAGAGAGATGAGAGAGAGAGAGAGAGAGAGGGGGGGGGCTTCGACCTGAAAAATCAGGGGTTAGGATTTGCACCCGATCGAAAGAAACCTTGCTATCGCAAGAGTAACTCCAGCTAGCTTCGCTAGCTTTCGTGACAAGAGTGAGAGAGAGAGAGAGAGCGAGAACAAAAAATACCCGTGTCCAGTTTCTCCACTTTCCTCCCAATCCAAACACTCATGCGTATTTATTGTATAGGCAAGTCTTCTCTAATATACAGGCAAGTCTTGTAACTTTGGTTTCGAGAACTATTGATAGTCGTGCATTATATTGATTTGTGTAGTTGTAAAAATCATAAACACGCTCTGATCGAGCCTTTTGATCCGGTGTTTGTGACATGATCCATGAAATGATACCTTTTAAAATCAATTTGATCGTTTGGGCATTCAACATCAACCACACTTGGGTGTGTACTTTCCGGAATCAAACGATGCACGATCGAAACACCTATGGAAAGATATGGAAAGGTTGTGTGGCTTTAGCTGTCACTGCAGACTTATACAGCTTGCATCCATACCCCACACATGGCCGAAACCTCACAGCATGCCATCCACTCAGAGCCATGTATAAAAGGACCTGCAAACAGCTGATCGCTGCTCCCCGGTCAAGAATTGGGTGCGGCGTTCTTCGCCCCGCAGCGGCCTATCCGAAAGGAGTCCCTGCCGTTCGGCAACGACGGTTCCGCCCGGCTGCCTCGCTGCTTCTGGGACTGAGATCAAGGCTGCCTCTGGGATGGTTCGTCACATGACGAAGGTCGCATGCAGCGCTGAATGAATGCGGAAAATGACGGGCAATTGCAGACTCAGAGAGTTTTGGGTGGTCAACTGAAGGCCCTGACAGGTCAGGGCATTTATTGGTGTGTCCTCATTTAGCTGAATTGCCCTGTCTCCAGTCGAAGGCACGAGCACTCGTTTGTCCTCAATCTTAAAAGGATCCCTTCAAAACACGCAGCAGAAACTCTGTGTCCCTTCAATGCTAATCCCTGCCTGGTGTCCAGAGAGTCTGGGCACCGCTTCCTAAAATTGCCTGGAGCCTCTGGATGTGTATTGAAATAAGAGACCTCCAGTTTGACCCTGTATCAAAGGAAACATGGACTCAAGCCCCACAGGCCAGAGGGGAGCCCTCCTGTTCTTCCAATACAGAGTGTGTCTCGGTCTCACCGCGTGGCCCGTCCCACTTGGACCGACTGACCGACTAGTTTCCTGACATGTCATCATATAGAAAACCAACTGATTGTCTGATTGACATTAACTATTCGCAGTGGACGTGAGTGATTTCCCAGCCTGATTTCAAACCCCAAAAGGGGAGACGTGATACAAAACTGTTTGTGTAACCAAAGACCATTTGAGATGTGTTTTGCTTCGTGTGAGGTTAATATTGTTTTCCAATACCAACAACATCGTGGTTGAAAATTCTTGGATTTTGTTCTTTTCTGGACGCAGCGTTTTGCTTTGAACCACAGCCCCAAGCCCAAGCCATCTGATGAATCTCAAGAGGTTTCAACTCAAATGGAGTGTTTCCATTCAAGAAGGCAAGCATTTACATGAAAATACATGAACACCAGTAGGTTTGGTCCCTCCCCGAAACCACTTCACCTTCCGACCTGAAGACGAGAGCAGTCTCCGCGGCGCCGTCACTGAGAGCTTCCGCGCGCGGCTGTCGTCCGGAGGCCTGGCCGGGAAATGGACCCAAAGACATTCGCCTCAGCTAAGGACACATAGAAAATGACCAGGTGGCCCAGAAGCCATCCATGAACAAATCTTCAAACACTTCCAAAGCTGTGTACCTTTCAGGAAACCTGTAGCTCAACTCAAGTTGAAACTGACCTTTGTAGTGGTAGAGGCTAGTGTTTGTGCAAGCAGTTTTGAGATGTTTGCATTATATATATATATATGTAGATGGTGTTCCAAAACTAGAATCCAAAGATTTGCTGTTTTCACCCAAAGGGGAAGAGATGTTGAACAGACAAAAGGCTTCAGTTGAACTGACTGGTGAACCCTGGAATGTAGACAGGTGCGAACGGATTTCACTGTAGATGGTGAATTTGGGGTTCTCACCCAAGTATGTAGAACGTTTGGGTGGGCGGGTGGGAGTGGGATTGTCCATTCCACTTGGTGTTTGTCGGAACAAATCTCCATCTACACCCACCAGGTCGCGCAGTTTAAGGCACTTAGCTTCCCCTAGGCTTCAAAACGATGAAGCACCCACGCACCGAAAAGAGAACAACAAAAAGAAAAGAAACGTCGCACATACATATATATATATATATTTACATATGGTTTCTCAGGGATCTGGGCGGGTGATTAGGTACACGACCAGTACACTCCAGAAAAGAACATGATCAGGAAGAGTTCAACGCCATGAGATGTCACGATTTCACTGGTCCGTTCCGTTCAGTGACGATTTCACTGGTCCGTTTTCATGGCTGACCAATTCACCCAAACAACCGGACCAACCGGACCACCGAGCTTCTCGGTGTACCGGTCTGGTCCGGTGGACGGTTTCGATCGGTTCGGCGGTTCGGTGCGCACCGAAGGGCGAGGTTGGAGACGGTCACACGATTCATTCCATCTACTTCGAGCCTCGGCCCTTGGCAGCAAATGCTGCTTCACACATTTATCTCTATCACCACCTCCGACATCCTCCATCACTTCAGAGATGGGACAAATATGGACAAATTCATCTCAATTCCAACCTGAGATTCTGAATATCGACTCCTTCGCCTCCTTCTCTGTTCTTTCACCCCTCAAGCCACCTCATGTCACACCTCGCTTTGTGGGACCGCCCGCCGACGCACGCCGCACGCCGTGCCTGGAAGAGATCCGCGTCCGGGAAGACTCCCGTGCGTCCAAGGAGCCCACCCGCCCACGATCCTCAGCGGGCGCGGAGCTGCCGAGCGGAGCCGAGCAGCGGACTCGGTTTGGACTCGGGGGGGGACGGTGGTTGGTTGCCGACCCAAGACCACCCACCCCCAGAACGACGGATGCACATCTACGGGAGGGCCTGAAGAAAGTTTGAATCATCATGCAGTTATATTTAGTTACGAAGGAGTTGTGTCATCAATTACTATGATAGGGTGAATGACCCAAAGCTCCACCGAAACCTCCAAAAACGATTGAAAACAACATGGATAGTGGTATAAACGATCTGACTCCACCTCAATCTCTCACTCCACCCGCCAAACAACATGTGTTGGCACTTTGGACACTTGGAACAACTGAAACAACACCAAGACAACAGCCAAACAAAGCCAAATCTATTTGATCTACTAAGTCTGACTGATTACCACAAGACTTCAGATTTTTCATGATAGAGTCTACAAAGCTTTGCCTTCCTGAATAGATGTACATACAATGATTACATTAGTTGCTTACCGCTTTTCACTAGCTCCCCCTTTCGCCTCGACTGCCATTTCCCACCGGTCACCTCCCACGCACGCCTCATCCTCGAAGCGTGCCCGCCTCGGCGGCGAGGCGCTGGGCGGCGCCACGCCGCGCGAGGAGCTCGGCGGGGAGACCCTGCGAGCGACGAGCAGCGGAGCTGGGTGACCCACCGGTGACAACGCGCGGACTCGTCTGGAGGGGGGTCCCCGCATACATCCCTTGAAGCTCTCTGGCTGAAGGGTTGGGTTTGACCGACCAGTTGGCCGAACCGAAGGGCTCGCTACATTGGTGGACTGGTCGGGCTCCAAGTCTTTTTCCGCATCGGGAAGTGCAGGGGGGTGATTCACTACCTTTTTGGTGGCGTTGTCAGACTTCTTGGGAAATACTTTTGGGACATGGACATGGCACAGTTGTGAGATGTGTGGCGTCTCTCGAAGGGAAGCATGAAAGGTTCGGTAGTCTTCATCGTAGCTTGGTCATCTTGGTCTTGACTTACTCCCAACGACCTGAGCAAGGTTAAAAACCGATCGTTTTTTCGTGTCTTTGGGCCCCTTTGGGCATTAGAACACTGATGAGCCATAAAACTGAACCAGTGAGTGCACAGCACCAAGCCATTGATGTTTTTCTGTTGTTCCATGTGTGGCCGTGGGTGGAAAATCTAAATGGGCATGCATTACGCAAAGTACATGAACTTCAAAGACATAGTATCGATCGATCCCCTCCCAGTGTCCTCCGACCCCTTCGTGCAAACAGGGCACATCTTATCTTGCACTACCAAACATAGTACTGTAAACCAACGAAGAACAAGGCGTCTATGGTCACCATGGCATGGCCACAGCGAACAAGTTTGGCATGCACGCGGGATCGTTCGGCGTGCTTCGCATTGCTTCGCTGTGGATTGTTTCTCTTGAAGTCTTAGTGCTCTTCTAGTGGATGGGTGGGTGCCCCTAAACCAAAAAAAGTGCTGCTCTGTGCTCTCCCAGTGTCATAAATCGAGTCTTCAGTCGGACTCTTTCTGATACGAGGATAGCAATTGTTATGGCAGAACCACTCTCAGCTGAAAGCAAGCCCTGCAAAAGGGGTCCTAAGAATTCCTAAGGAACGGAGGTTGCTTTCGCTGTACATGGAACTGTCCCTCAGCAGGTGTAGAACACGGCAACTAGTGACAAAATCCAACGAGATGGAAGAGTTCCTGTAATTCCTGTGAGACTGAAGAAGAGTTCTCCCATGCCCCGATACAAACAGCTTGCTCCGCAAAACAATCCGTGCATGCAGTATCACGCAGCAATACTCAAAACAATCAGCCTTGGTGCACTTAAACTAGGTACGACGTGACTGCACTTGAACCCTGCCGTTGTGCTGAAAATTCAGGTATTTGGGTCCACGAATTATTTTCAGGACACCTCACACTGAAGCCGTCTTGTGTGGTGAGAGGATCGGCCCTTCGATTCATGCTTTCATGCTCATAGATGCTAACAGCGAATAGATGCAAACAGCATCTAAGGGGATAGAACGTCACCCGCGCGTTGAAACTTAAGCTTGCAGTTAAGGTGCTGTTTTACTTCTTCCATCTTCTTCCCCTCCCTGTATGTCCATCATGTTCCTTCAACCATTCCATCCAATCAGCTCATGACCCAGGCTCCGAAACAGAGTGACCATTTTCATCCATTTTCCTCTTTTGAAACGCGTTTCGAGTTGAGACGGATTCAGCCAAACTTCGTGGCGGCATCAGCTGTCGTTGAACTGTTTGCACATCGCCACAGTCTGGCATCGCAAGAAGCGGCGTCTGACGTCGTCATAGACATGTCTTGAAACAACGGCCAAGACCTGCCAATCGGTATGAACAACATCCTTTAAGCTTGTCTGCGGATTGGTTTCCCTACCGAAATCAGGGTTGAACTGCGGAGTTTTTGGACATAGATCAGTCTTAAACCCGTGATTGTGGGGTCCATCTTAACCGGTTCCTTGAGATACCTCCACGCTCATATATGCCCGGCCCCGACAGGGTTCGTAGAAGAAAAACGGATCATTCACCAACGTTGAAGAGGTTGATAAATGTGTGGATGCCAACCTCAAAGGCTTGGACCTCCCTCATCTGGAACCCCTTTACTTCATCCTGTAGTATTTTTCCTCTGGTCGGTCTCCGGGTCGAGTGACTTGTTATTTTCTCTTGAAGGAAGCAGACTTCGTAACGGCGAACCGTGTAGTCAAGTGTTGATTATTGATAAATAACCCAGCTCGAGATAGATAATCAAACATCTTATCTTAGAATCTTCAGGGTGTTTTTGAACCAGCAGTCAACATTCTCATTCATCATCTGCAACCCCAAACAACATGTTGACAAATGTCTTCAAACAGGGTTCCCTGGTCGTTCTTCCCTTCGCCCCATCTCCCCCCCTGACCGGCCCATCTCCCCTGGTGTTGGTGGACGCACCTTCTGGGCGGCCAGCATTTCCCGAGAGCTGGCGAACTCGGGGTGATCCCCTCAGTCGGGGTTCCCGACGGGCTCGGTACGAGTGATGCAAAGACTATGAGAAGTAGAAGACATGGCATGGAAGATGGTTGGAAGATGTGGCCCTCCAACTTCTCATATGGGTTCAAGATGTAAAACAACATCTGGAAGCCACTGGAAGATCTGGAAGGGTGGTTTTGTTCATCAGCTATTCATCAACTGTCTACCAGGATAGACTCTGATTCGAGGTTGGGCAAGCTGCTGAACATTTTCTCAAAGAGCTGTCATGCCGCTGAAGTGCATCTCCCATGACAAACATGATAATATTCCCCAGCCAAAAAAAACACTTCTATTTGCCCATGACTCGCTCTTTTCTAACGCGATGTGGCCCTCAGATCTTCTTGATGACTTCAAAAGAGTGACCCAACCGCTGAGCTTTTGCATGTTTTTGCATGCTTTTCCCCTACGCCGCCCGATCTGAGATGAAACCCATCTCTCCCACCCCGACAGACACGCCTCGCCCACCACACCGGTCGTCCGCACCGAGGCCCCTCACGTGCCAGGACCGCCAGGCATTGCTCCGCCTCCTCGAAGTGCCTCGTTGGATGGACGAAATCAGATCTGGGTGTGGAATTTAAGAGGGAGACCCCTGTTTCCGGGGTGTCAAATTCGGCCGGGTTTGGGGGAAACGCTTTTGGCACACTGAAAGTGTACTGATTAAAAGGTGGAGTGTTTGACACCTGCACGATATTTGTGTCAGTTCGTAGATGTCACGTGTCCTCGATATACTCTCAATCTGAATTGTTAGGCCTAAATCCCGACTCTAAACAAGGTTCACACGCCAGACCCCAGATCAACTCGGGAAAAAGAATAAGACGACATTGAATTTGTTCCACAACATTCGACAGCTGTTAGAGGGCTCCACATGTGTTCTACTGGTAACACTTGCCTTAAGCAATTTGTTTCAGCCACCCCAAAGGTACCTTCAGAAGGCTTCGGAACATGATTTTCCGCTGCGCTCCGGACGCTTCGCCTGGCTTTTGCCAAGTCCAAGGATCTCTGCACCACCTGCGCTGTCCACGCGGCAGGGCGCACGCTTTTGGGCACAACACCCTATCTATCTCAACAAATTCGAATCATGCAGCACATTCCAAGGACCACCTTTTATGATTTTGATGTGCATAGTTTAGCTATGTGTTACCTACATCACTTAAGCCGCTTAAGCCAGTTCTCAGCCACTGCTTGGCGGAGTTCGCCAGTCATGGGTGGCCGTAGTTGGGTGCGTACGAAAAAGGGGAGCTGTTGCGTGCTGGAGCTGCAGCTGGACTTGCAGTTTGGCCACCCAATCCATCCGTAAAAGGATAGTTTTTCCACATCAAGTACGTGGCATCATTGTTCACACTTTGTATCCTAATGACTATAACTATAGTTAGTTATATAAATAGCTTCTGCAACTGAATCTAATCTTGCTTCATCCAACCACGATCAAACAAACCCGCAAAAGGATGCAACAGGAAGGTGACCGAAGTGTGGAAGCTATCAACTCCAACGCCGCCAAACCGAGAGCTTTTTGTGATATCCAATAAATAGTTTCCTTGGTTGAGCAATTCTGCTTGTTGTTAACAGCCCAAGCTCAAAAGCAGGAACCTTTACCCCACATGCTTCGCATCGCAGAAAGCTTGCGCATCGCGGAAAGCTGCGCCCCAAACCAATCCGTCCGAAAATCGTTCGTCCGAACCGATCGAAACACTCGAACCGGCCCCGAACAGCGGTCGGTCGAATGTCTCTTTCCTGTCGCCTCCTCCAAGAGCTGCAAGTCTTCGGCCTGGAACCGGGCGCCGTATGGCGCCCTGTGACGAGGTGGGCTCTCAGGCGACGAGTGGAGGGCTCTTTGAAAAGACGGCTCTCTCCGAGACTCGAGTGCCGCACCGAAGACCCATGGGCCAAACATGGCAAAGCAATGGGCTGGAAAAAAAACACCGGAGGTGTGCAAACTGAAGGCTGGCGGGTTGGTACCAAGCAGGAACACCAAAATGGTTAGAGATTGTTAGCCATGAGTCCCTTCAAACACCTTGGAACACTCAGTAAATTGATCAAAAACACATATATCAAAAGAACAACAGACTTTCGGATTTCGGATCGACCGAATCGACTTTGTTGATTCCGGATCTCGCCAAAGCGAACGTTGCAAACCTCGCAGTGGCCATGTTTGTTGCTGAGAAGTGCACGTCTCTCACCGAAGAAACCGCTGGTAAAATCTAGTTTGCCTCCTGCGGTTTGCCTCATGATTGACCCTGTCATTCTAGCAACACACCCCGGGTTTCTTTAGGTGTCTCAAAGATGAGGCTTCCCAAACCTAGATCAAACACCATGAAACTAATGCATGCATCTGTCCGTGCTCTCAAAACAAACGCACCGGCTCTCTCGGCATCGCTGGATGCTCTCTCTCATCCATTCACATGCCTCGAAACTGGGAGGAGGACCTGAGATGGTGACGGATTTTGCGCAGTGGGACCTCTACACCTGCAAGGTCTACATCTGCAAGGAAGGTGTATGGACATTGGGATGGATTTTTGGAAGATCCTTTGCCACACCAGTGGTGTTGAAAGTCGTGCCGTTTGGATGTAGTCTTGAAAGATTTGTCATGGTTTGTACATGACATGTGCTGTTGATGAAGAAAATCCTGCACTGCCTTCAACCGTGGCAGGATTGAGTTTGCCAAAAAGAGGGTCTGAACACCAGTAACAGCCGACAAATTGTATCATTGTAATACACTTTTTGTGCAGGTGATGCTGGTATTGTGGGCGCCAGTGAGGTTATTAGCCCAATAACCCATCACCAAAGCTTAAGCGCAACCGGTGCTGTTCTTCTTCACCGGTTGTGCCATTACTGGTTGGTTTGGTTTTCGCGAATCACCGGTTGTGCCATGGGCAGCAGTCATGCCGATACAAACACACCAGTCGAACCACCGTCACCACGTAGACCAACACCAGTCGAACCAACTTCTCACCACCCCCAAGATCACCACAAATACACAACAATTGGTTCCACTATAGTCACTAGTCCATCTGTTAGGGGTTCACTATCATAGGTTATATTCCATGCATCAATTTTTCTATGGAACTCGGAACTGCACACCGAGCTCTGATCAACCGTCTTCCACCAGGGCACACGGACATGGTTGCGGGTCCCGTGCGGCCTGCGCAGTGCCACCGCGTGCCCAAGGTCGTGGTGCCCAAAATGGTTCGATATGTTTTTCAGGACATTTTTTGGAAGGGATTCGAAATTGGTTGTTCTCTCTAGTGTGCAGTTCATGAACATTAATATATATATAAATCCCCGTTGCTACCGGATAGCGAGGTTCCCCATAATACACTCAAAGGTCTGCACAAGTCAGTATATTTAAAAAGTGCAAAAAACCGCGTTCTCGCAAAGTTATCTAAAAAGTCCAAAATGGGTCTGGAAGTCATGGTTTCAAGGTTTCAAGACAGAGCCCGTGACGAGTTTCCAATCGTGAAACATTCATGAAACACATATGTTCAAAAAAAAACATCTACAAAAATAACACACAAGCAACACATGATGCCCATAAAAAGGAAAAAACACACACACACACATGACGCCGCGCCGCTATTGTGACCTTTTTGGTTCCTTAAGGTCTGCCATTTTGGGCGTCAGATCTTGAAGATGGAGGCAAGTCATCTTTTGGGAGGGGGGCAGGACATGTTCAAAAATAGGTTCTGGCCAGGAGATGTGTTTTTACTTTATTGTCGCTTTTGCATGTTTTTGACACAGCCTTAACATGATGCGACAAGATTGCTATCCAAACTGTGACCTGTTTGTGAAGAGCCGAGCACAAAGTTCAGCAAAACACACGGAGTGTGGACAGCATCAAGGGGGGGCCAAACTGCGCCCTTGTCTTGCTTTAGCTAGCGGGCTTCTTTTTGTTCTGCGGCCTCTTCACAAGTGCCCGTTCCTGCGCCCAAAACACGGCGCCCAACACGCCATGGAAATTCCGTACGCGTTCCCCCGAACGCTTCGCGGCTGGTCCGCTTGGCTCCACCACTCCACCTGGTCGCTTCGCGCCTGGCCCGAGCCGTGGCTCCGGCGGCCTCCTCCGGCCTCCTCGGCGCCTTCACGCTGCTCAGCTGTGCGGTGAGAAATGGGATGCAAGTTCTGATTGAAGAGACACTCGATTGCTGCGGGCGGGGGGGGTTCTGCAACTTGCTTAGTTGGATGATATGATCAAACACGTTTGTGACCTGAAGGGATTTCATGGATTTGTAGCTTGGAGAGAAAACAATGGGAGTTTTTCGAAGGTCGGTGGATCATTGTGTTCATGAACTGAAGCGAATCATGCAATGGAAATATGTTCCGCACATGGTTGACAGTTCTTGTACGCAAATATGCCAGCTGTACATGTCAAAACATAGCCGACAACGGCACTTGGTGCTCCAGCTGCGGCAGGGTCTAGAAATGGCAGTGGCTCATTGCGTGTTCCTGTCCATTTTGGGGGCAGTATCAACCCATTAATGCGCACCAAACATCGATGATGGGTTAAATTCAATCCACTCCCAGCTCGTGGTGTTCCGGTCTGGCAGATCCGAGGCTCTCCCCGCCCATTCTGGATCGCTGATGGCATCACTCCTGCAAGAGCATCGATGCCAGGACCCATCTGGAACTTCCGGGGGAGGACCCACTGGAACTCGGGGGCGGGCCCATTCCGAGTAAATATGCAAAGCGATCAAGCCTCTATCAAACATCTTCTTTGAGGCTTCGCATTTCCAAGTTCCTGCTTCCATCCCTGGCACCAATCAGAATCCAAGCGCTCAGAGCCCTAGATAATATATACTTTGCAGGATGACTGGTTCACAAATATAGCGCCACTTTCTACTGCTACGACTATATTAAGTTTGTATAATTTTGTTACTACTACTACTACTGCTACTGCTACTGCTACTGCTCCTGCTGCTGCTACTGCTACTGCTACTGCTACTGCTACGTGCTGCCTACTGCCTACTGCCTACTACCTACTGCTACTGCTACTTGCTGCGTACTGCCTACTGCCTACTGCCTACTACCTCTTTCGTGGATGTCCATGAATCACTGGACTCTATGACTCCGCCAGTGGCCCTAACACCATGAGTTGGATTACCATTCGGATTAGGCATGGGGTGCACCAAGGCGTACGGACGTACATCTTATGTTGTGCCGGAACCCGGGAACAGTCGCTTTTTGAGGTCAATGCGAGACCCGCACATACCATTTCTTGTAACTTGTATTGCTATACTGTGTTTAGGGGAATCACCTAAGGCGATCATAGCACTGCATAGCATCCAAACAGACCCCAACCGGCGTGTCTGCCCGGCCTGGAGCTTGCAAAGCTCACACCAGGCGCGGTAGCTGGTGCTGCCGGTGCGTATGGAGCCGCCGGTGGGCTGGGCACACTGGGCGCGCTGGGCGCACTGGGCGCGCTGGGCACCGGCGCCAAAGGCCTAGTGAGAGCAAAGTTCGTTGATCAAAAAAGACTCCCAGTGAAGGAACTACGGAAGTTCTTGATGTTCTGTCGTGTTCTACATGACAGTGAGTCGGAGTTCATTCAAATAAGAACAGGAGACCACAACTTTGGCCAAATCTGAGAAAGGAACAAGCAGAGCAACAAAGGCGCAGGGCGCAGGTCCATGATTTCTCCATGCGTGCTGTCGAATCGATTCTTGGTTTACTACTGGACTGAGCAAAGTTGACAATAACAATGCTTCCAATTGAACAGAAACAACATGACTTCCAAATAGATAGAAAATTGTATCTATATGTATCTAAATTGTTACAGTACTTACTTCCAAAACAGCAAATCCTCTACATAGATGCTTTGGGCGAGAGTCCAGAGTTCATCGTGCCATGGTCAGTGCCAGAAGACATCTTCCCACACTAAATTCCTTGGCTCACTAGCAGGTGGTCGTGGAAAAGGTTCACCATCCCTTCAAGATTGGCGTAACCATTCCCAGATTTTCCCCAGTCCTTTTCCCAGTCCTTGACCACTTCTCCACCATGGATACCCTTGACCTTTTCACTCCGACCCGGAAACACCCCCCTTGCCATCTGTGCCTCTCCGCTTCTTGCTCGGGAGACTCGGGGCCTCCCAGGTGAATGGCTGTTGGGAGCGTCTGGGCAAGAGCTGATTCCGTTTTTGGAGGAAAGGGCACCTGCTTCACCGGGTTGTTGAGATTGTGAACTCGTGGTCATCCAGGACGTGCAAAAGAGAGGCTGATTTAGGTGTACAACTCGTGAGCTGTGCAGGCCATCGACCATTCTCCTCTACAGGGGGTGAACTCATGTTACCTCCACGAAACCAAGGGCACTTGGAGGGAGGGTATCCACATCACAACCGCTGTGAGTCCCTAGTGGTCCTGGTTTGAACGATCTTGGGAGCCCGGGATCGGCGGCCGGAGAAAACAACACCTCGCACCACGAGAGGAACACCGGTTGGCTGCGTGGGAGAGAATCTGATAGAATCACAACCTGGAGGAAACTCCCCATCAACATCAGTCTGTAAGGAGGATCACCTCAGCAGGAGGAGCCTCCCTTTTTGGATAACACATGAACCGCGGCCGGCCTACTCACCTTGAGCACTAAAATATCGTAAAATCAGCTGCAAGGTGGGGTTGGCCAACCATGTGCCACGTTGCTTTGGACTTGCGGCAACGACCTCCTGAGAAGGTCCGTGACTCGCGACTCGCGAAGTGACTCGGTGGGCCTTGCAGCACTTCCTCTGGTGGGCCCTGCCAGGTGTCACAAGTGCAAATCATTACAGGCAGTGTGCGGCTATCACGGCTATCACCTACAGTACGATAGCTAGTCCTGAACAGTTGTTTCTGGTCTCAAAAGCAAATAGCAAGTATCGGTGTTTTTTTTGGCCCATGTCCAAGCCTCTCTTACTTGGATCACAAAGATGGGCGCACATTCATAGCAGTGCAACACCCCCTGATCGAACATTTTATTATGAAATGCTACCTATTCACAGAAGAACTTATCTTCCTTAAATTTCACATATATATATATATCCTCATCTTTGGTCTTCAGGATATAGTCTATATAGTACGAGTAATATGTTTTTTAAGTGAGGTCAGGGGATCCACTCCCTTCCACCGCGATGCTCCGTATGCCGGTCCGTCCGCCCATGGCGTACCCCCGTGTCGGGCACGATGCGCCTGGCATCGCGATGCGATGCACGAAGGCCCGCCAGGAGAAGTGGGGACAATGGGCTGGTGTTGAGTGTTGACCCGGTCAAAGAAACATACGGAGAAACCCGAACGTGGGCACTTATGAATGGACATTGAAATAGTTTATCAGAGCAACAATTGAAAAAACATGTCGTCAAGTCATGTGAGAAGGAAGGTGCTGGACATAGTACACCTGGCTTGTGATGACACATAGCCTATGGTGGCTCCTAATGGCTTAGTTGCAGGGACAAAGGAAATCACCGCCAACCTTAACCCCTTGAACTGGGGTGTCTGGATGTGACTGGATGTGTCTTCCATTGGCCTCTGGCCATGTCTCGCCAGGCGTCGATTCTCCGTCTTCGCTCGAATGTGACACGTCGAACGCACGCACGCACGCACTGGCCGCCTCGTCGCGAGTTCAGGGCCTCGGGCCTCACGATGCGTGGATCTCGACGCTGTGCCCCGCTGGAAAAAAGAGTGCTCACTGTGTGAGTCTGCAGTCAGGACAACTCAAGTGCATTTTTTCCCCAGATAGCGAAGCTATAGGGGTTCTTACTTCTCAATGGATGGGTGGGTTCCTGATTGCGGAAATTGGCTGCCGCTGCCGCTGCCGCCTTGTCTCCCAAGCTTGTCGCCCTTCATGATTTCGCTCTTGGCTGCCTTTGCCGGCTTATCTTCCAAGCTTGTCTCCCTTCATGACTTCGCTCTTGGCTGCCGCTGCCGCCGTGTCTTCCAAGCTTGTTTCCCTTTATGATTTCGCTCTTGGCTGCCGCTGCCGCCTTGTCTCCCAAGCTTGTCTCCCTTCATGATTTCGCTTGTGGCTGCCGCTGCCGCCTTGTCTCCCAAGCTTGTCTCCCTTCATGATTTCGCTTTTGGCTGGGAGCCTTCTGCTTTGCACAAGCGATCCGTACTTTCCAATTGCGAAATGCGTAGGGCTGGAAAAGATTTGCTGAAAAGCGCTTTTGCCATGGTGTCTAACTCTTCTTGAAATGCTATCTGGGGTCTATGCCGGTATAATTAAGATCAGAAGTCTTCTTGGTCCACTGCCTCAAAAATTTGTTCAGAAGCAATGTTCACAAAAGGGTTGATTGTAGACCTGAAGGTGTCGAGAAGTCTTTGTTCCTTAAGGAAAATAAAGAGAAAGGCGAATGATACGCCACCTGGAAGCCACCGCCCTGTCCTTGAGCCACCCTTCAGTTGCTCACTGGTAAACCGAGGCGAACAAAGAGCAAGACCCTTTTCATCCCGACTTTGACTTCCCCAAATCTCCAAAGATCCAATTAATTGGTGATTATCCCCGCACTGCCTGCAACATCCTGCAACCACTGCCCAGGCCAGCCGACCAATTCAGCTCAGCACCCGGACGAAACCTGCCAGTTCCGGCTCAGCATCCGCCAGCGACTGCCTCAGAACGTCCCAGTTCCGATCCGCCGTCGGTCGTCGATCTGGAAAAGAACATAAAAGAACACAACAGTGAAACAGTGCAAAGGCTCGTGCAAAGATGTGCATTACGCCGCCTGGTAGAAACCAACCAAGTGGTAGAGTCCTGGTGACCAATCGAAACATCTTGGTTCTTGTCAATCCTTTTTGCTCCATGGCTCTCTTAGGACCAATTTCCAACCCCGGCTGGTGGTGCATCAACCGATGCCGGGAAGAAGTTCTCACTCTTCACCAAGCCACCTGAGTTAGGATGGCAGGAACCGCTCCACTGGATGAACCTCTTCGCAGTTCACTGGTTTATCATGCTCGCTTGGTTGAATGATGTTCAAGAATAAGTGACATCCACCCTCGCGCATACCCAGCTGGGTTCCCGTCTGCATGGCCAAAGCCAGCTGCTCATCCTGACAACGTCATGGTCATGGATGACAAGCAGACTTTGGGTATGTATTATCTCTCTCTATATATATAGTTATAAATTAGTGAAAAAACTGTCGACATCAAACCTATTATGGTTAAAATCGACTACCAATCAAACCTATAATATATGCTTTGAAACAACAGCTATGTGGCTATGTGTATTGTCTACTCCGCTCAACGAGTAACACTTTTTTGCCCACAAGAAACAGCTGAACCGTATTTGTGACAAAGGACCACTGAAAGGTCATTTGGGTGCGTATCAAAATAGGAAGACCTCCCAGTTCGACCTTACCCATTGGCAAGGGGTCTCCCTATTCAATTATACACACCAATAAACACCCATTTGGTCTAGAGTCTAGGCCTCCAAAAGCAAACTTTTGGGGAAGATGTCTGGCCCGGGGTCAGACTCTTTACAGCACGGCGGGTAGCCGTTTCCGGGCTCCGTACCTCTCGGAGGTCGTAGACCGATTGACCCACCTCAGCAGGGTTGATCCGTTTCTCGGGTTCTCCAGGATCGCAAGGATTGGGCTACCTGGAGATACCTCGAAGATGTTTTTCATGGTGAATTATGTTATGGTTTTGAGTAACAGCAAACGCTGGTTCAAGAGGGTAATTAAGGGCAATGCTGCAATTCTGCGGAATCTCCGTGCACGGTTGCTGTTGAGGGTTTGGCTCAAGAGAATCGCCAGACCAGCGTGATGCTTCTTCCAACTTGGGCTACAACATAGCCATCGAATCAGCATGGCGATTGCCCAGGGGCCATCAGGGGCCAAAAAGGTAGGACAGCAGCATATTTGACCTACCTCTCCACATGTTTCATTCTCAGCTCTTCACTGCGGGAGGAAGCATCTCACCAATCGCCCGGCGTCGAAGGCATCCTGCGAGAAGAGGGCGTCTCCGCCTATGAATGCTGATGGACATGTCGCACCGTCAGACGTGAACATGATCTGTTTCCAATCATGAAAATACGTTCAAATTACGGTGGTTGCCTGAGTGGTGCGAGAGACCTCGTCAGCCCCTTTCTGCCAAAAGATGAGCTAGAGCAAGAAAGAGCGTCTTCACGTGCCCACGCCGCTTCTGGCTTGCATGCAGTCCGCTCGTGTCCTGAGGCGGTAGGTCCAAGAAGTCTTCCCGTCACCTACATCATCCCTGCTGAAGCCCAAGCAGTACGAGCCGCGGCTTGCAGCGCCCAGATGACACTCACAAGGATGAGGCTGGTGGAGTTTCCAGGACAGCAACAGCCGCTACAGCCGCAGCAGCACCCAATGGCATCCATACCAACAACACCAGCAGCAGCAGCAGAAACAAAAACCATATCCATCCATATCCACCCCATGCACTGATCCAGCAACACTTGGACCTACACTCGGAGCGGCCGTCCCAGGAGAGCGTTCGGAACCGTCACGAGTGGTCGCGGCTTGGGCTAGGGCATAGGGCAATGTGGCTTGATCGCCTTGGGATGGGCCCTGAATTCATGAAACAAGGCCCTGTAACGGCTGAGATATGATCCACCTGTTTAATTTCCTCCTGTTCTACACCTTGGATGCCTACACCACTTTATTTAAGGATATTCAATTGCCTGTTCCATTTCCGCCCTGGGATATGATGATCTCTGTGGGATGTACGATTTCCTCCTGTTCAACAGCTTCAACAGTACCAGTAGTATGCCTGAAGGGAATACCCTGTAGAGGAGCCCTCTCAATGCTTTCCCTTCTGCAGCCTCAATCGATCGCATGTCAGGTTGCTCAACCCACTGACTGAAGGGGTGCCAACAAGGACATGTGGAGCAGCAAAGTCAATCAACTACATATATAGTTGATCCAGCATCTTGCGGTGCTGCTAATGAATAGGGTTGGCGAATCTCAGGTTCATGCATCACGGTTTAAACCATCCCAAATCTACAATAGATGTTTTGTAGGCCAATCTCTCAGTCTGTGGCCATCCTTCCCCTGCCGAGCGCTTCTTGGCAAAGCCGTGCGAACTGCTTGAAGATCGAAAAATGACGCGCTAGGTAGCTTGAACAGTACTGGAACTCTCATTGACTCATGGCGTGGTCCAAAGCGCAAGGATGACTTGTTAGACCTTTGGATAGAGAAAACATCATCTCAAGCTTCCAATTCCTCTGCTGTCAGTAAGACTGATCAAACCATATCAGTTCATACATCCATTTCTGCATTACTGTTCAACCATGTTCAACCTACCATGAACTGGTCGAAGCCCGTTCGCAGCGCGTGAAACGGGGAGAACATCGGCGCGGCCCTTTGGCCCCCGGGAGAACTGGCGTGCCTTGCTGTCAGCGACATGGCTTCGACAGGAAGGTTCAACCTATAGTGATTGATTTCATCCACTCGCTCCACATTGAATCAGGGAATGACTCAACGGATTCGGCTTCCACAGGAGATTCGGCTTCCACAGGAAACCCGGTGTTCGACCGAAACCACCTGCGACCGATGGCACCGCCGGGGTGTCCTCCCCCGGTGGAGGCGTAGCGATGAGCGAGACCGGTGACTGTCTCCACGTCCGGTTCGTGGGAGAGTAGGAGGCAGCCATGACGCCAGGGTTGGGACTGGGAGGACGGACGACAAACACCTGGAAATGGACCATGCAATTAAGGGGAGACATGATTGGAACGGATAGGTTCAGGATCCAGAAGGAGATTCTAACATCACAAAGGGTGCTTCTCTCCATGGAGACCTCATGAATGCCTCCTGAATGGCATGAATCCACTTGGAATCACAAGGATCAGGGTTTTCTTGTGTGGGCAGGGTGGGTGAATTCATCGTTTTCTTGGAGATCAACTGAGATCAACTGGGCAGACCATCAAATCAACTGACCCAGCAAGACATTCCCACGCTTGATCAAACCCAGAAATCGATCGAATCACTGGCGAGACTTGTTCTCGCAAGCAGCTCGGGAGCTGTGATTCTTGACAATAGCTATATAGACGAAGGCAGCATGTTCGAAGTTGCAGTGGCCAATCCTTTTAAGCCTGGAGTGGTTGTTTAAGGTAAGAAAATGAATCCTCATTCCATACAATTCAACAGGGTGTGGCATCGGTCCTTTCGCACACGTCAATTGTAAATCTGCGGGATAAGCAAGTCTTGTCAACATGAGAAACATTACTGAACGATTGTAGAAACTATTATAGTAAAATCACTGAACATCAGTGCAACTGCTCATCGACTCTCATTGGCTAAGCCGGGTCATCACGATTCATTCTCCTCTCAGAAAGCCGTGTCTGTCAAGGGACAGCTCACCTACGTCGACCAATGTGGTGTGAAGAATAACATTATGACCTACAACTGGAGCACGGAACAGCACACAATCTTATGGGTGCCTTAACGCATGGGAACACCATTTGAAACGCTTGGTATAGCTGAAAAGGCCTTTTAGGGTAATTATTAGCAACCCTTCAAGGACTCCTATCAGAAGTGTAAAGATGACCAAACTCGATTGGATTGCTCGCAGATGGCTCGCCGCAACATCTGCAAAGGAGCAAATTTGCTGCACTCAGGCTGTGATGTTGGTGATGTTGCCAGCCGCCGCCCTGAGGAAGAGCACATGGGGAGGAGTGGAACAGCACATTCCAATCTGTTCACTTCACAGTTGCCAGAGCTCAAAATTTAAACATGCAGGTGCAAAAACCAGGCCGTTCTGAGGGAGTCCTTCATTGACTCATCGGACACCAAAACAAAGCCCTGGATGGGGTCTGGAGTTGGAGATAGTTAGAGACATCCAGGATAAAAATCAAACTCATCTGGCGAGCAAAAATCATGAGCGTACAATTTATGTATCTATCTATCTATCTATCTATCTATCTATCTATCTATCTATCTATCTATCTATCTATCTATC
>CAXAMN010026794.1:115989-155093 GCA_963970005.1 Durusdinium trenchii | reverse complement strand
GAGCATCCGCCAAACCCGATGTCCCCTAGGCTCAGGTACTCTTGAGAAAGGAAACCACTCCTGACTAACTCCAGTCCTTACCGGGTGCTTTCCTTGATTTCTCCACTCCGAGAAATTCAGGCGCGCATACGGAAAAAATGAAAATCCGAGACGATCACTTTCCCTTCTTGGCTCCTCCACGTCCCCCTGACCTGGCACGCCCTTGAGGCGTACCAGGCTCAAGGTTTGGGCTCTTACAGTACAGGTTGAAGTAAGGAATTAAAAATGAATTCGACGGAGACAGATCTGCCAACTGAGCAAGACCGTCGTTCAGGTACACTCTGGCAGTACGGGCCGCAGCCCAACGCCCTTGCACGAGCAACCTATCAAACGAACCGTGCTGGTTGAACCAAAACGTCGCACCCCCGCGACGTAAGCTGTAGGGTCTGAAATGCAGGTCGTTCAAACGCAGTGCCTCGTTGGCTTTCGTAAACATGGCCCTCCAGGCATGTGGCTTAGCAGTTAAAAATTTTGACGGACTAGCAGACTGTTTCCATTTCCACAAAGATGGGAGGATAGAGCGGTCATGCAGCGTAACGCTCTCTGCTGCACCCTGACGGGCACCTCCCTTCGTAAGTCCAAGGGACAGAACAGCAGGTCCCTTAGGTCCAGGAATGAAAATGTCTTTTGCCCGAAGGCTCAGTAGTTCTCCAGTTCGGAGCAACCCGAAAAAAGCAACCCTCAAGGAGAGTCCGAACTCTGGGCAGCCGTGGAACAGGGACCAACTGCATAAGGCATCGAGAATTTGCACCGTCATTGGAAGTGCCCTGTTGGGGATCTCCACCGTACTCCATGCTTTCAACAGCCTCCAGCTGCCAGGGAGTTTCTTTTTGAGGGAAGGGTCGCGGTCTTGCAAGGCGGCCAAGGTGTTGTTAGCCACGGACTTTCCTTCTCCAGAAGCCCAGAGGTGTTCAAGGTAGTCACTGACAAGAGGGTCTAAGCGAGCTTGTTGCTTTGGGAGGGTTAACCCCTCCCCTGCCATCCAGTCAAAGAACTTGTTGAGACTTTCGGTGTATCGTTGCCGGGTGCGAGGTTGCACAGTCAAACCCTTGAGGGATCCTAGTTTGTTGCGGACTTTCTTGCGCTCCTGTTGGCTTCTTCCTTCCATTACTTTCGTGGTTTTCTTCCCCATTTTTTGCGGAGTGGGCGGCGCGAAGGCCGATCTGCGGGGTTCTGGTGGGTAGCCACATAACCCCAAACACCAACTAAACCACCTGCCAACTGAAGCGCTCCGATCCGACACAAGGTTCGTCTCAATCTCCGGCTCGATGACCTCCCCCGCGACAAGGCATGCAACACCACCAATGAATCAACTAAATGCAGGAAACGGCATGAGCTGTCTGCCAACTCCTTCAGTCGCCAGACCAGGGCCGTCTTCACAGCTCTTAACTCAAGGGCATTGATGTGCTCCACGTCGCCGGTCCACCTCCAACCTGCAACGTCCTTCCATCGCCACAGCTTGCTGGGAATGGATGCTCTCAACCTATGGTAGCGAGCTGGCAAATCAGTCCCAAGCTGTAGCAAAATGTCCTCACCCTTCACGGAGATTTGCCCTAACAGACGCGACACCAAGCCTGTCTGCTCCTCTCCTGCCTTTGTGGTTTGCCTCAACGGCGGCCTCAATAGTAAACTGGACAGCTGTTGCTCTCGCCCTGGCGTCAAGCGCTTCACCAAGCATGCCAAATCCATCATCGGTAGCATACCTAAGGTCCTGAAGAGGCAGAACAAAAGATACGCGACTACCGGTATAGACCAGCTGTTCCCCAGGAGACTAAGGCGACAATCACTATGCTTCGTGCTTCCCTCCAGACTCTTCACCATGCACCTTCTAGTATAGTCTAGAGGGAATCCAAGGATGACCTCTCTTTCCTTAATAGATGGCACACGACGCTGACCTTGGCGATTGACCACGCAGTTCTCTTCGCGATACTGGTAAGGCGGGAACCTATGTAGGTCTGCACTCCACCTAGCCACAGCGTCCGGCGGGCATAGGGCCAACCCGGCAGGGCGGCGTCCTGGCACAGCGGAAGGTCGAGAGGTCGTAAAGGTGGGCAATGAACCTTCTGGTCGCGCCCGACGCCATCCTGGCTCGAGGAAATCTTGTTCATCAACTGTCACGTGCAACTCTACCTTTCCCTGCACTGGGAGAGCACCCTCTCTCCCCTTCACAACCTTGGCGCCTTCTAGCTCTAGGGGCTCCCAACTGCACCAGTACAGTCGTGGTCGTCTGGCCAAACTGACTCCTCCCGCGTCAATGCACCAAGGGACCGTCTCATAAGCCTCCGACATGGTGAGGCAATCGCGAGTGTCCATGGATGATGCCACATTCTCAATCAGACGGTGGACGGGGCACCACTTGAAATGTCGCTTCAGAAGTGCTTCGACCCTGGGAATATGTTGAAACAAGCATGATCGCACGTCTCTCAGAGCCCCCCTTTCGGTCGGAGTTTAACCCCGAAACACCTTGACACGGTGGTCCAGCACCTAACAAGATCAGACCAACGTTGGCAAAACGCAACCTCCAGCCAAGCACACACTCGTCCGTCACGTCCGCCACGTCACTCACGCAGACCACGTCCGGGAAGTAGGACTCAACGACCCGATTCGCCTCGGGGGAGATCTCAACCGACACGTATCCCCCCACAGGCACCCGCAAAGCGTCCAAGGCCACACGCAGAGCACCTATACCATCAAACAACGACACCACAAGCACCTGGTCCATCTCTTCGGGCTCAACCACATCACCTCGGCATTCTGCCTGACATGCTGCGACTCCGAAAGGGCTGAGCTCCCTAGTGACACAAAGACCTCCGCCTGTGGTGGAGGCGTCACTCGCCGTCACTATCTCCGACGTCGTCAAGCGGAAGTCCATGTAGGCCAGTGGCGTCAGGGTCACAAAGCGAAGCAACTCTAGTGCCACCTCTACCGGCAAAGGCCTCTTCACCAACGGCCCCAGGGTCCCTAGCTCAGTTACCTGCCTCCACACAGCATTCAAGCCTGACAACAAGGGTCTTCGGAACATGGCAATGTAGACAAAGCCACCGCCAACCACCTGTAGTTCACGCTGAGACGCTCTGCCTGCGACACAGATCTCAACTGCCAACCTCACATACCTTCCCACCTTCTCCATCTTTGGTGAAGCACGCCCTAACTCTCCATCCACCCAAGCTCCTTGCACCTCTGCACGCACCTCCTGGGTAACCGCCTTCTTGGGATGTCGGGGTAGTCCCAGCGTTTGGTAAGTCTCACGCACAGCCAAACTCCACGCCGAGGGCGACCCTTTCAACATCTCTGCTGTCCTCTTGTCAACTTTATGCAACTCGTCATAGTTGTCCAGATAGACTCGAAACTGGTGCGATGCCGTGCTCTGATGTCGATCACGCCGGATCTCTTGCTCCTTTCCGGCCAAGCGCCTTTCCCCACCTAAAGCCTGATGAATCACTCGACGATGGACATGTTGAGCTATCGCCACCGAGTTCACAAATCCCATCGGCAAGACCCGACTTACAAGATGCCAGCCACCTCCTGCATATCC
Organism: Durusdinium trenchii; assembly: GCA_963970005.1. Taxonomy (NCBI): domain Eukaryota; class Dinophyceae; order Suessiales; family Symbiodiniaceae; genus Durusdinium; species Durusdinium trenchii. The sequence continues at coordinate 151,519 of CAXAMN010026794.1, read as the reverse complement.
TTCTGGGAGGCCCTCTGCAGGGACCTCCCGTCCAAACCCCATAAAACGGTGCCATTGCGGAGGTGTTCGGAAGAGATAGAAAAAACAACGTATATCTTCTGAAGAGGTCAAAAGCAACTCACCATCCTCCAAGACCGTTCCCGACATCCCTGTCACAGTGGGTAGGGTTGATGTGTCTCCCACCAGGTTACGGCAGAGACCATTGGTCGGAACCAAATTCATGATCAACCTGCACACCTCAAACTCCTCACCTCTACCGTCGACTGCCTTCTCACCCTTCTCCACGGCAAAAAGTCCGTTTAGTACAGGTCGACCCCCCACATGAAACAGGTCCTCACGTCTCATCACCCCACAAACTCCTCTCTCAATCAGGCCGCGGCACACCTCGGCCCAGTGCTCCTGGTTGACCATGATCGAGGGGGTCTTCCCGAGGCTTTGATCCTGGGGCGGAAGCAGGAATTGCTCGAAGTCTGTCACATACGACCGAGTTCCTCCCTCACAGAAAGCTTCTAGATCCAATGTCCCTACACCCTCGGGAAATGCAGCAGCCACCATCTTCCATTGAAATGACTTGGCTACTCGGACCTCCTCCCCTGAATAATCAATGCCCTTTGTTGCAAAGAACTCCTGAAAGGTTATGGGAGGAAGGACAACCTCTGGCCAATCACTGCACCTAATCACCTCCCTCAAGCGCACCAGGATCTTCTTCTGGATCTTTGAAACCCTCGTGCTGGCACCTGTGGTCACCCCATAAAGGCGGTTCAACCCTCGAACAAGAGCCTCCAATGCTGAGTCAACAGGTTCAGACCATCCCAGAGTCCCTGGAAGTGGAAGAGGAAAAATTCCCTCCGTGGACTGCCCGCAACGCGTGGTCTTCGAAAACACCTCCAAGGATTGAGACAGCGCCGGACTCAGCTCCCTCAAACTGCTTTCTTTTTTGCCACATGCGCTTCGCAGGTTCTTCTGCCATGAGGCTGGGTGCATCTGCTCCGTCAAAGAAACTTCTCCACGGCACGGCATCAAAGCCAGTCGCGGCGAATGGTTCCATGCAACTTGGGAGGATCTCCAAACCTCCCCTGTGCCATCGTAGGGCTGCTCTCCAATCCAGGCTTGGCGCTGTCTGCGGTCCATACCTGCAGATTGCTTACTCCTCACCTCAGACTGGGAGGCAGCCTTTGTCTCCCCCCTCCTTGGCCCGGCGGGCTTGGATGCTCGTTTTGGCTTCCGAACTCACCCCCAAGGTCATAGTCTCTAAGCGTCCTTCCGCTCTCAAAAGCCTTCTGGTAGCATTCTGTCAGCATCTCTTCGATTGCCCTGTCGTCTTCTGTTTCCTTTTGTCTCTCTTCATCCGCTTGCCTCTGACCTCTCCTTGACTCATCTGCCCTCAATTGCTCTTTTCTCCTCACCTTTCTTCCCATGCCTGTGCTTTCCTCCTCAGAACCACCCTTCAACTCTCCTCTTTTGTTTTCTTTCCCCATTTTCCTTTCTCTTTTCCTCTTCCCTTCTCACCTCCTTTGCGCTTGTATGATGGTTCTGAGGTTGGCACAGGCTTGCCACGTCCTTTGGGCTGATGGTCACCGTCTCCTCGCTGAGCCATGCCGTAGGGCCGATTGCCAATGGAGCGATTTCGAAATTCATCTCTCGCGCTTCTGGCTGCTTCGACCTGTTCAGCTGGTTCTGCAATACGGATCTGTTCTGCATTGACTAGCTCCAGCTGGCGCGAAACTGAAAAATGGCCACCGCGGAGGGTCGCTTCAAGTGACTTCGCACGTTGTACGAGCACGTCCAACGCAGCTGCCACTTTCCTTCGGAGCAGTAGATCCGAAACCTGAGCAACAGTCACCAACTCCTGCCAAAGCACCGGACTTGCAAGTGACTGGAGGTGTTGGTGCGTGTACATCGAGAACAAGGGACTGAGTTGATCTCGCGACACGCTGTGCAACTCGCCTCGAGAAGAAAGGAGGTGTTCACGCACATTGTCCAACGCCTGAGCCGTCAATGCACCTGGGCATTTTTCGCTCAACCTCCTGATCCTCCTTGTCTCCTCGAAAAGCGGGCCTTCCTCCTCCGACCCTTTTTCAGTCTCGCTTGACGAGCTTGATGAGGACCCGGAACTACCTGAGTCAGACTTCTTCCGCTTTTTGTCCTTCTTCTTGCTCACACGTCGGGCCTTCTTCATAAGACGTTTGCGCCTGGGTACATTGGGGTGCAGGCATGTATTGGTGAATAGGGCCCGCGCTGTCTTCTGCCCTCGTTCAAGCTCCTCTGTCTCTTCCTTTTTGGCAAGCAACTCATCGTATTCTTTCTCTGCTGTCCTCTCTTTTTTCTTCCTCTTTTTGCCCTTCTTCTCTGCGGCAACCACGGGCGACTTGCTCCTCTCTTGCTGCCCTTCCTCTTTGGGAGGCTTGACACCTCCCCTCCCCTTGCCTCGATCCATAGCCATCTCACGAAGTCCGGCCAACTCATCAACCTCTCCTTCATCAATGGCCTTAGCAGGGACGAGGTTGGTATGCCAGGGCTTTGGTGCCACGGCTGCATCCCAAAAACCTCGGGCATGGAAGAACTTGTCACCCGTCATCAACTGTGGACAACCGGCAGGACACGCATGCACCGTCACTGTCCTCGAGTGGCCTCCCCCAAAACGTTCCAGCACGCGGTCTGTCATCGTGCCGGTCAGCTCAAATTCCACCTCCTCATCAGAGGGCTTCAAGCCCCTGATTCGGCCTGCTATCTTGGCATGCGCTCCGTAATACGATGTCTCACCAAGCTCAACGATGTCTAGCCCCTTCATTCTGTCTAGCGTCAATGAGGTCAAGGGATGATACTCTTCTGTCACCGGCTTGTCAGCCTCCGCCTCTTCAGCCTCCGATGCCCGTGCAGGCCTCCTCAAAGGGCGCACCCGCGCCGGCATAGCTGCTGGTCGTCTCACCTTGGGAGCCATGACTCCCCTCACCACCTTCCACGAGTGTTCCTTCTATCGAACAGCTCCTGCTTCGCTCTCTTCGTCACACCTTTGTTAGTCCCCTCACTCCACCTGGGATGATCGGAGTAGGGTACCGGGCCTCTCCACCCTCTGCCTGGGAGCTTGTCTCGTCCTGCGGCAGGCGGGATCAGAGCGGTCCTAGGCGGCGGATGATCGGGAGTACGAGGTGAACGAGGTTCTCGCTGACTGGGACGAGGGCGGAGGTATGGCTCTCTCTGGATGCCACTGCTCGGTCGAACTGCCTCGTGTCCTCCTCGACTGTCTCTAGCCCTGGGAGAATGGTCCTCCCTTTTCTTCCGTCTGGTCCGTGAACCGCTCACAGATCTCGACTTGCTGTCCTTCTTTTCCCTGTCTTTTTTATCCTTCTCCCTCTGTCTCTGCGGGGTTCGGCTTCTTGCTTTCCTGTTCTCTTCTTCCTCCTTCTTTCTGGGCAATGCCTTGCTTCCCTCACTCTTTGACACCTCAGCTACCTTCTTCTGCACCTCCTTCTCGCTGACCTTTTTGCTACCTGATTCCTCTCCTGGATCCTCGGCCTTCTTTCTCTTCTCTTTTGAGCTTTCTTTGGGAGACGCCTCTCCCTTGGCAGCTTTCTCCTCGACCACTCTCTTGGGAGGCGCCCCTCCCTTCGATACCTCCTCCTCGTCCGACTCAGGAAAGAGCCTGGCAATGGAGTAGTAGGCCGAATCCAGGACCTTGGTAACCTTGGCCTCGGCTTCCAAAGTGGTAGGCAGCCGATCACTACCTGCCGCCGCGCGAAGGCGTTCGATGGAAGCGCACACCGTACACTGACCTGCTAGTAGTCGCCACTTCTTGCAGCGACTGCAGGCTAGCATACCCTGTTCTCGAGCCCAAAGCTCCGTGGAAAGTGAAACTGATTCGTGTTTAGTTATGGGGGCATTTAACCATACACAGAAATTAACTCCCAGTGGTTGGAAGTTCCCCTCATTTTGAGACAAGCACTTAATTGATCTTATTTGCAATCTCAAGCCTACCTAACCTTTGTGTTGATAGAAAACCAACAACTCCAAGTATGCTTGTTGGTCAATAGATTCCAGGTCTTGTGTCCTTCTTTTTTTTCGCTACCGGCTCGCCGTGTTTTCACCGCAACAGGTGCACACAATCGCGGTTCAGTGCAGCCACAACAGCCCCTTTTGAGAAGTTTTAAGACATAGTGACGGGTACAGTTGGGTATGGTTGGTGTACTCATGGTACTTTTGACGCAAACCCTGCTTGAACAACTGGCACAAGCTCTGGTCCAGAAGATCACGTCTATCGCAGTCTGTCAATGCGGGTTGGGGCCTAAAAACATCTTAAAAATTCTTAAAACATTTGTTTCAAGCGATTCGTCTTTCCAGGTCCAATGATATTGATGAATATCTCCATTCCCATTCTCCCTCAGGGTGAAAGAAGTTTTTGCCCAGTTCACTCGGTGTTCGACACCGGATCTTCGGGAACTCTGGTGCCTTGAACTCCGGCTTGGCAATCTCCGCCAGCTTCGCACAGGCCTCTTGGTCACCGGAGACCTGGACGAACGTAGACGGTGGTAGCGGCGATCGGAGGTAGCGAAGCGAACGGGGCGAACCGTAGCCTTACGAACGGAACAAGGACGCTAGTAGGTGGATGGGATTTGGACGGGCCACCATCCACTCTGATGTTGAGCAAAAAGGTGGCCATTCAATGTGGGACTTTGAGAAGGTTCCTTTCCTGGGGGATCGAGAAGTATACTACTGGTCCCTCTCCAGCCCCCACATAAGAGCCGGATGCGTTCCGCCAGCTCCAGTTTGATTAAGCAGCCTGACTTCGGAAGAATCTGAATCTCAAGCTGTTCAGCTTCTAGAGGCCAGGTCCAACACACTTTGATCATCTACCAGGGGGATCAGCGACCAGATCAATAAGCCTTATCTGCTCGCAGGCTCGCAGCAATTCGACAACACTGAGGCCCCAGCTGTGTAATTTCCTTTGCAAAGGTAGTTTGCGATCTGTATCCTGCACAGTTCGACATCAAAAACGTCCACCGCGGTCCATCGCGGTCCAACACGACCAGCTCAACAGATCGGATGATCCGGTTGTGTTGGTCGATGACAAACCCGGTCGTGATGCCAAGTCGAAGGCAGTCGCGAATGATGAGAAATTGACCTTTTGTCAACTAGTTATTGACTGAGATCAGTCACCTTTCAAAGATACTTCGTTTATGCCACTGAGCGATTGAAGTGACTCAATCAGTCAACTCCTTAATGTTGTGACCCATCGAACGAGAGTTGCAAAGCTGAGTGGACATGAAAGCGGGCAGTGCCGGAGGTAACACGACTCAAGGACTCAGAAACGCTCTTGCCAGCAGAAGCACCGTCTCAAGTCTCTCACATACTGCGAAGACCAAACACATCCAAACACCCTGCGAAGACCGAATGCGAAAGCCAAATCCGCAGAAAACGGTTCCAATGGATGAACGACCGCAGTCTCAATGGTAGATAAAACAAACCAACATCCCAGACTCTGAGAGCAGACTTATCCCAAACTCCATGGATTTCTCATGGTTTCACCCCAGACTCTTCCCACATGCCTCGGCAACGGCTTTTGTTCTCTCACAGTGCACGTTCATTGGAGAATCAAGCAGAAAAGGAGCGAGCATGTGGGGTGGTCTCAAGACTCGCGACTCGAACACCTTGAAAACCAGTACACAAAATATACTGTATACAAAAATCAGAACATCAAATGTTCTACAAACTAAAAACTAAGGCTCTACGAGTGAACACCATTTTGAAACACCCCATTGGCACTTCGTCCTGCTCCTAACAGTACTGGCCACTGATCCATTGGATGATCAGTCGCCAACTCTTCACACGGCAAAAAGACGGCAGCCCAGCAGCAGGTCTTAAGCAGCTGAGTCATACCACCGGTGAATCTCCAAGATTGAAGTCTCAGTTTGAGACGAAAACCGAAGTCCGGTCCAAGCTCCGAACTTATGACGCAAAGGCCAGGCGAAGGCAGGGGATTTCTGACATGGGATCCTTGTTTGGGATGCGCAAGTCCGGAGTGTAGAACCTTCTATGAATAACTCTCCCACTGTCCTGTTTGTGTTGAAAGAGACATCGACCTCAAAGAAACAATGTTCCTCCACTCAAAAGAGACATACTGTAGTCTAAGGATGGTTTTTGAAGTGAGACCAAAAGCAATCATATTGCCCAGTCACTGCTGATGACGAACCGCCCAACCCATGCAGCTTGCGGAGGAAGACCACGGAAGACCCTTGTAATGATCCTAACGCTAATGTCTGCAGGAGTCCACTCCGGGGTGAACAGTCAGCGCTTATGAAATCAAACGGTTTGCTTCGACATCCAAGCAACAAATTGTTTCATTACAATGTATGCGAACGGATGGAAAGTGTGCCCTGGCCCCGTTCTAGCCCTTAGTTCAACATGAAGCTCGCGCGCTAAAGCTCCTTTTTACCTGGTTGGGCACTTGAGCCAAAATGGCTACGGCATGTACCTGTATAGCAACTATACTGGGACCTCATCCCTATTGACACCCCCCACATCCGTGCTTCGACGGGGAAGGGAGATGAGTGGATGTAAAAACCGGAGAACGAATCATGTTCTCAAAAGTGCATTGGAGGTCAACCAGTATGTCCTATTGATCTGAATTAGCAAACGATCTTGCTTTCGCTTGAAAGTTGGATCAAACAGGTAACGGAGCTACAAACGGAAAACGTGCATCTACCTATGGTACCATGCGATTACCAACGGTGTGAAACACAATCCTATTTCACTCCCATGATGCCAAAATGGTCATCATGAATTACCCAAGATCCCTCAGTACTTGAAGTACCGGAAGTAGTATGTCGGGATGACCCCGATGCTCAACCATTCGTGAGTTGTCGCATGTAGTCAGCTCCGACAAAGCCAATGTAGTCCTTGATGAGCTCAACGTTCCTTGGGTTTCCCCTCCGGATCTGCTCCTCGAAGGACTTCAATTTCTGTGTTTGAGTATCGGATACCTCTATGCCGTAGTAGCGGCATGCAACGAGGATCTCCTTTGTGACATTCTTCCGCTCCGACTTGATGGCGGGGCTAATGTCGATGAATTTGTATGGAGCGGCACCTTCGTCGTCTGGTTTCTGGTAGTAACTATATCGGCTCGCTCCGAAAGTCTTTCTAATCAAGCGTCTGATGAAATTTGAGATGAATGCCAGTTTCTCGATGATCTCTTCCTGGGTCTCAGATCTTTGAGCCTTCGGATCGCTCATGTTACGCCGGGTGCTGCCGACCTCTTTGAGATACTTGTGGCTAAGCCCGCAGCGGATTGCAGTGATCATCATCGGGTGAATGACGTGGGCATGGAATTCATAGATCTGCCACGCTTCTGTTGCATACGTGTCGTTGGTCCATTTGCTCATGCCTACGACTTCGGCTCTCTGAAGGCGTCTTGGAAACCCAGTATCCGGATCATTCGGTACTAATGGCCATCTATTGAATGGAGTATCATGCCGCTGTCCATCGTCGAACTTTCGCAGTACGTCTTCACGACTCTCAAAGCAATTGATGTCGAACGTTGCGTTGGCCAAGCTCTTGATCAACTTCATCAACCTCAGATCAAATTGCTGTGTGACTGCAAAGTTGTGGTCGATGGGGATCGCAGCTTCTTGCGGCAATTCGTCAATTGCGAAGGGGAAAGGCTGTGGAAGTTCATTCCCGTATCCATCTTGAGGGACTTCCCGATATTCGGGTTCGCCTTCGGCTTCGTCCGGTCGTTCCTTCAAAATGATAGGAACTTCCTCGTCTTCCTCTCCTTCGGACTCCTCGACGTCAATGACTTCTTCGGCTGTCTTGCGTGCATTCTTGATGACTTCATCGATGTTTGCACCTGCAGAAGAAGTTGCTTCACCGGAAGAACTGGCTGGCACGTCTCTCGGAGGTGATCGTTGATTGCGGTCCCTTGTCTCCTTGGGTACCACATGCGTGAGCTTCCCATTCGCGATCAAAACCGCTACGCAGTGCGGACATATCGTCAATCGCACATCGACTTCGCCAAGACAGTTGGGACACGGTCTTGAGTCATAGTCTTTCATTGCTCGGCGGTACACGATCTCCTCAAAGATTTCCTGCCATTCGGTGCTATCGTACTCTGGGTAGACACCACTCTCCTCGACCATGCCCAGCAGCTTTGAGATCTTGGCGTCGTCTTCGGAGTAGGTATCATCCTGGACCTCAACCGCTAAGCTCTCAAGCTTTTGATAGCGTGGGGTCATGATCGGGTTTCCGTATTTGGACTCCAGAACAAGGTAGCTTCCAGGGTCGGGTTCTCTATTGAGTAACCTGATCCATTCGATCTCCTCAGGCTGTCCGGGTTCTGCATTGTCGCATTGCAACCATGCCCCTTTAACCTCATCGAAGGGAACGACGTCCTCAACCAATAGAGATCCGGTCGCTGAGATGAGAAGCCCGTACTCCTGCAGCTTCGACACCGGAATGTAGAGAACTACTGGGCGATCACTCAACGCGACCTTACGACCCAGCCAAGGTTTTCCCTTGTAGCCCTGCTCCCAGGCCCATGGCGGAAAACATGTGAAGTGGATAGAATCCCTTCCCGATGCACCGAGACCTCCTGGCACTAGCCCCCGTCGCATGATTGAAGTCAGCGCTCCAAGATTGGTAGCGTGAAATGCAGTCACCATGGATAGGGCCATGTCGTTGGTCATCCTCGATCCAATGTGGTCGATGTTGATGGTAACGTCATAACCTCCACCGTCCGACGAGTGTGCTGAGGTTGCTCTTACGGCCACGGGAAAGCACCATCCATCGCTATTGTGGAGTCTTCCTTTGGAGATTCCCATGCCCTTGAGCTCGTCAATCCATTCCTTCTCCATCGGGTCATCAGGATCATTGAGTTCATCAGGGTGAACGCGGACCGCCAACATTTGGAATCTGATCCTCTTGGTTATGCGGAAACACTCATAGTTCTGGTCGAGGTACTTCTCCAAACGCGCCTTCTTGGTCACGATGTCTATGTTGCCATAGTGATAACCGTCTTCCCAAACTGCGTTATCACCTAACAGGTCTTCCCATGACACCCATGCGCCTTCATCGCATTTGATTGGAGTGAGTCTTCCTCCTGTTCTGAACTGGCGTCCAATTCGATGTCTCAACTTCGCCCCCAATCGGCGACTCAGGGCCTGGCTCGCTTGGCTGTATTCAGGTACTCGACAGTCTGGAGTCGGATACTTGAGGTTGCCGTAATCAGAGTTCTGTGCAGCGAAAGTGACTCCGTTGATCGGTACTAGCTCAACTTTCCCGATCATCGTCATGGGGTCGATCGGCTTGTATCCCTTCTCCCTCCGTGTCGGTAGGGGATAGAATTGATGACATGCCTTTGGTTTGAGGGAGCTGGAGTGCACAAATGCCCTCTCAACAAATTCGTACACCACCCTCATATCCCTAGGGCCTACTTCCGCAAGCTTCCGCCCATTGTAGGAATGTGTCCCTCCTTCGACTCCATCGGCACTTTCAATCAAGGTGAACCCGTCATGGTCAAACATTGTCACGACTCTTGCTTTCAACATTTCTTTTCGCCTGAACTCGCTGTCGACCTTCCTATCTGGAGTAGGCGATGCTCTCTGCTTCTTCTTCTTAGGCTCATCGGTTGGATGTCCGGATGGCACATCGTCGGGTGCAACCTCTCCCTTCACTCTCTTCTTCCAATCACTCAACACTGAGGTGACTGTGGGTGAAGATGAAGGGATCTTCTCGCAATTGAGAGTTGTGTGTCCCGACTTCATGCAGTGGATGCAGAATTCTGCTTGCCCGATCTTCTTCTCGAACTTGTCGATGGCTTGCAGTATTGATGTCTTCGGGTCGGACATGTCAACGTCCTGCTCCTCCTTCTCCTGTTCACATTCAGTTTCCATATCGACACCTTCGGCCTCGGGTTGGCCAGTAGCTTCTGCTCCCTGTTCTGGTTCTTTCCCAATTTCGAAGAAGTGGTCGATGTCGAATTCAGGAGGCGGCATGGTCCTCATGCGAACGAGAATCAGTGCCACGTTTGCCGCCTCATCAGAGTGCGGATCCAATGTTCTGATCATCGATCGCTTTCGGTTCTCATACGTTGTCCTGTCATACAGCGATGCAGTGACGCGCTTGATGGATTCTTCTAATCCCGTCCTCAAAGCCTCAATGTCACCCCATCCCAAGAACAGGTGTTTGAAGAGTTGAGCAATTTCTAACATGCCCAGCAGCGCTTCCACCATATCACCTACCCGTTCCTCCGAGGGATCATCTCCGAACATCGTACGGAATACATCGGGCTCCAATATGGTCTTGAGGTATTTGGTGTAGCACACGTTTCCAAGGTCATAGGATCCCTGGTAGTACTTGGCGCTGCCGACTATCTGCTTCTCCACATGGATGCTGGGTCCTCTCCTCGTTTTGAAGAAATTCTCCATCATTGTTGATGATAACCTGATCCCCCCGAAGAACGAGATCTCCTTCTGAAAACCTGGGTTCCCGTTAAAGATGACCATCGCTTCGTGTAAGAACTTCATCAAGTCTACGTGCGGGTTCATCTCGGAGATCATGACGGTGGGAGAAGATACCGTTTGCCCCATACCGAAGTTGTAAAGCAATCGAGCACATGCATGGAATCGCTTCTGGACGTAGTCTTCTGCGGACATCCCACGGCATCTATTTGCTGCTCCGTTGATGCATTCTGCATAGCAATCGTCTTTCAGATCGGAGTCTATGGGATTGCAGACCAAGCAGTAATCGCAGCAAATCTCCTCACCCTCCTTGAAGTCATCAATGACGTACCACCTTTGAGTCCTCGAGTATATTGGTTCTGGCTGAAGGACTCCCCAGTACTCATCCATCCATGGCATTTTGTTCTCTCTCCTTACCTTCTCCCTCTTCCTTCGCTCAGACTCGTTCTCACCTGAAGCCCCCGCAGTGGACTGATATGCATGGCTTCCTCTTACGGAGTCTCCGAACAAGTACTGATACAACCTCTCTTTGTCCTGCAACACGTGTTCCAAGTTGGGATCATGGAGGTTATTCGCTTCGGTCAAGGGGTCCGGTGCCATAAAGCAAGAAGCGAGCATCTTTTCTCTGAACAAATACTTTTCCATGACAGCGTGGACCAAAGAGGTTCCAGACTTCATAGAGTAGGGGTGACCGCCTCCGGCGACCGAAATGGCTCGCCAGAATCTGTCCGACGTCGTGGACATCATGCCATTCAGCGACAGCTCGTCCTTGATCATGTTGGCAATTTTACCGAACGAACCGACGGCATGGTGAAACTCCACGTCTGCGCAAATCCTCACGAATGTAGGTAGTTGGCAGCATGCGTCAAGCATGATGATCACATCCCTAAGTCTCGGAACGAAGTCCGTGGGAACAATCACGGTCTTGTATGTCCCCCTCTCGCCCGCAGTCACGAGATGGCTCAATGACAACCACACATGGATGGAGGTGGGCTCATGGCGTTTGACATCATCAATTCGATCACGAACGAAGTCGATGAAGCCATATGAATCCGTCACCACTCCCTTCTTGTACTCAGGCGTACATGACATGTTGATGACCTTATCCCATCCAAGTGACAATAAGCTCTGGGCGAACACTGTCTGTTTCCCGGAATTCGATTTGGTGATGTACCCGAAGTCCGACATCAGAATCACCTTACTGGTCTTCATGGCGCCGATGAACTCACAGTGCACACTCCCACCGTCAATGGTGCGAGACGCTGGCTGACACGTGACACTTGGGATGAAGCCCTTCAACGTCTCACGCATCCTCAGCTCCAATTCCGCTTCATCACTCACCTTGGCTTCCATTGGGTAACAAAGGTTGTATAGCGTCCTCGGAGACGGTAGTCCTCCAGCGAGTGACACTTGTGTTGAGTCGTAGATGTTGGTATATTGAGCGAACCAATGGGCGTCTTCTTTGTGGTAGTTCCGATCGATCACCGTCTCTTGGTACCCCCCATGCCAGAACATCAAATACGACGTCAACCTCCGTAAGTACTGCAACCATGTCATCTGTCCGTTAACGGTACAGGGACCTTCTACGGTGTGCCCAGATGGCACCTGATTGGCGCTGACCATCGCGTAGACCTTCATGTCTCGCGAAAAATAGTCTTTCCCAAAAACGTAGTACTTGTCTGATCCCATTGGAAACGGCATTCTAAACCACGTGGTGATTGAGATGTCCCTTGATGCCGCACCAGTGGATGTTGGTCCACCTGCCCTTCCCCACCGCTTGTAGGATGCCGACCCATGCCCAGTTGAACTGTCGGAAGGACGTTCCGAAAAGTTCTGCTGTTCAGATGACGACGGCGGTGGAGGAGGTCTTGGTGCGCGAGGCATTGGTTTGGCCGTCGGCCTAGTGAAGTCACCATATATCTGAAGCGGCGGGCACCACTGTGGTCTATGAGCAACGTCAGGAGGCTCCGGACCTTCGCTATCCTGCATGTTCCAAAATGGCAACGAGGGGATAATTCTGTCCTCGATTTTCTTCTTCAACTCCTCGATGTAGTCGGTGTAGGATTTGAAGGCGCTGCTCCGTCGGTTGTACTCATCTTGCCTCCCGCTCTCCGCTGCAGCTGCGTTGTACTGAACTCGAAACATTGTGGGTTCAACCGGGATCCACTCATTGATCATCGGCATGACCTTCTCCCTCATGAATCTGAGTTCTTCTGGTATTATCGTGGCTACCAGAGGCTTGCAGTTGTCGAGGTACTGCACCATAACACTCATGGAGCCTAAGAAGGTCTCCATATGGTTCTGAGCCGCCGACCTGTACTTCGGCAATCCTCTCTTCCTGGCAATCAGGTCCTCGAGCACATCGATCACATGGATCTTGTCCAATGTGCTGTCCAAGTTGTGGACTCTTATTGCCAGTGCCATGTTGCGGACTTCTCTGTTCACCGTATCTATCAGCTCTTTCACCTTCTCCTTCGCGTTTCGACTGGTGAGTTTGTCAGAGGTGTGGTAGAAGATCGAGCTGAAGATCGTGTAGTAACTTTCGAGGCGGGTAGCATAGACGTGATCTGACGGATCCGCGGCTTCACGCATGTTCATGCTCTCCTTGGCCGACCCGGACAGGTTCCTCCATTGCTGGTAGGCAACCATAGTGTCATTGAATCTGCCGTTGTTGATGAAGTCGCGGACGTCGTCCCATAAGTCATCGATCGCCCCAATCTCCTCAGGCTCCACGAGGTAGCGAGAAAGGTTGCTGAAAATCCCTCTCGCATCGTTCCCGAAGCGCCCCTTGATGGTGGCCATGGATAGCTTATAGCGTCTTACCAAGTCGCCTGTAGTCTCCTTCTTCTCGTCCTCGTTCATGTAGCCCACTAACTTCTTCAGTGAAGCGGTCAAGAATTTGGTGTCGTCGGATCTTGTCCTGGACATTGCATAGTTGATGGATAACGGGACGAGCGGAGGAATGCCGACGGCAATCCATGCTTCAACCACATCCAACCCATGCGTACTCCTCGACATCCTTGGAGGCAGGGCGATCTGCCCTCTCTCCTTCATCTCGACCAGGCCATCGAGGATCTTGATGATGAAAGTCGGGTAGCCGCCCGTGTTGCTGTTATAGTTCATGACACCACCAACAGACTCCATAGCCACGTCGCTGAAGCGTACGGGTGAAGCAATGCTGTGGTCACACAAACAAACATAACAAGCCTGACAATCATGAATGCCATGTGGTTCGATCCGTCGCGCGTGTGATGTTTGTATCCCATGCTCGTAACATGTGTATACAGTCTCGTTTGATGTTGCATCACACACTGAGCGCTCATTGAAGGAACTACCCAAGGCTCGAATCATAAGGCACGGAACGGCATGCATCATCTTCTCAGGCTTCTGAAGTGCAGCGATTCTCTTGGCCACGGTCTTCAGGATGATGCCGACTATCTTCTTATTATACAATTGAGTAGTCTTAGTGTACTTACCTGCACAATCTCTATGATTATGGCTCTTGTCACATGTTCTGCTGAGTTGATTACCAAACTCAAGATTCCATGATACAATCTTCCAAGGTTTCTTGATGAATTTCTTGTCGGAATGCGAATCGTTGAACTCAGCACCTAACCCATACATGCATCCATCAAACACATGACAGTCGCAATCAGTGCCGCTCAACAAACTTTGAACCCTTTGATCTTTCCAGTAGGCACAGTATCGTGGTAGTTCAAACAGTGCGGCGGCTCCGATCTTCAAAACACGAACCATAACAGTTTCAAAACGTTCCCAAAGGTCCCAGTATAGTGCTCGCTTAAGCTCTATAGATTTAGCTATCGCGTCGCTAACTTTAGCGTTGTATCTCGACCATGCCGATCCGCCTGTGCAGGGCCCTGCAAACATTACTGCATCCTTCTCCGAACGCACCGCTGCAAGCGCACGTGCAATTCCATATGGTGAAGTGAGGTCGTCGCTCTGAGATACAGTGACGATGGTGCAGTCGTGCTTCGCCGCTAAGTGGGTGAAGTGATTGCATTCCTCTGAACACAGTAGGATGAATGCGGGTTCTTTACCTATATCGTACAGATCGATTACCATCTGCTCGTCGTGGGCGGCTAGGTTGTCGTCTTCTTCGCACAACACGAACTGGTACCGATATGCGATCTTCCCATCATGTCGTCTCAAGTTGACATCAACTATTCTGTGCTCCTTGCTCTCCACGCTCTTGGCTTTGCTAACGGAGACGAACGTTGGGACGATGATATCCTTCAATGGGATCGTTTTCATACGCTTTGGGGTGCTGCATAACGCTATCGCAGCCGATTTAGCTTCCTCGTTTTCCGATCCAGCTTGGTTTCCCCTAAGGGTGAACACAGTCTTGCCTGTCCATCGGAGGTGCGTTTTGGTATGCGTACCTCTACCTGAGTGTCGCCAATAGTCCTTGACACAATCCTCAAAATCTGATGACTCGAATTGACTTCCTTGACGGTAAGTCATCCTATCAACTTTGATCCGTGACATGTCGACTGGACAAGATGGCGCGTCACCCGGGCAGAACGCTTTTCTCCTAGGAGACGAGTGTATTCTTGTTAACGTCCTAGCTTCTTCGTCTACCTCCCAATGATCGTGAACTGAGTGCTCTTGCTCTTCAGGATCCGAAACAAAATTGTCGAAAATCATCGAAGACCCCCCAGACCCCCCATTCCCCCCATGCACAAGGCGCGTCAGGGCGTTGAGCACGTGTAAGGCAGAGGTCGAGCAGTGATGAATCGACAAGTACAAGGACGAATCACGGAGAGTCTGTTGTAACTCACGACATTGGACAAGCGGACGCAAGCTAAACAAAAGATGTGGCAGGTTCGCAGCGTCGAAATGACTAGGCGCAGGAGCGGACGCTTCGGGTAACGGAGAAGACAAAGGGTGAAACTGAAAGAACGCACGTTCGACCCAACGGTCAAACCGAACGGGTTCTAAATTAGGATCAACCTTATCCTCGATCTGTTGCCATTGCGCGTCCTGCAAGATCCAGGTGCTGCGAAGGTAAGCCATATCAGGAGGAGCCCGTGGTGGGCGCAGCCTGTACAGCTTGGGAGTACGAACCATAACATAGGGGTCGCACCCAGGGATCTCTTGCAGTCCCTCTTTGCTCGAAAGTCCCGGCTGATACAGCTGAGGCGGGACAACCGGAATGGTGGTGTAAGGATATGTGGGCACCTTACTGTGACGGTCTTTCTGAAGCTGCTTGGCGTAAGACAACCCATCGTGAGTTGGCTTCATCAAGTCTAGCAACGCTTGGCTGCGCAGACCATCGTCGCTCAGTATATTGATCAACATGCACGCATGTTTCCATGAGTTGGCATCATCGAACCCTTTAGTGTGGATATCGGCAGCCATACGAGCAGTAACCTCATATACGAGCAACAGGTAGTCACGCTTGAACATCTCATACAACCAAGTGATGGAAATACCATGAGTGCGCTCCATGTGGCGCATCGTGGGGTTCCTCCCACTCCTCATGACATTGATCATCGCTTGATTATCGTCATAAAAGACTATTCGTGGTGGCGTTCTCATCAAAGTCTCCCATGCACTGATGCTTGGGATTCCAAGTGTCCTCAATGCGTAATCCGCCGCGACAATCTCAGCCTCCGGGGTGGAGTGGCTAACGCACCCTTGACGTTTGCTACCTCCTGCCAACGGGAAACGAGTTCGTTTGCCTTGGACATGCATGTGTGCACCGGAAGTCGACTTCAGCGATTGACCACATCCTGCGTAGTCCGCGTCTGCGAATAGAGCTAACGACAGGTCTGCTTTGGAGTCGCCGACCCAACCTATCATTTTCTGATCGGCTGAATGATGCACGTAACACATCAGGTGGTGCAGTTTAGCATCATCGGCAACTGTCCATTTTGTCACATTGCGAGCCAGCACGTTGATGGCCCGTAACAGGTCAAAACGCGCTATTCTAGCAGCGTACAACAGTTTCATTAGGAGACTAGCAGCATGAGGTGCTAGGGTACCACGAGGTTGCTCCTTCGTATCAGACTTGACGTCATCGTCTGTTGACCTGGCCTTGGAAGCTGCCTGGTCAGGCGAGAAGCAAGTACCACACCATGTGCATGTGACAGCAAGTCCCTTTTGGGTACTGCATGGTGCTCTCGATGGATGATCCTTTGTGACATCCGGTAACATCGGCGTTGCAACTTTCTTCAATACTGTGTCCTTACCTACTATGTCGAGGTATTTGACCACACTCATTTTGAGCAGAGCGCTCATATCATATGTCATTGTAGTAACTTTGGAACCATCGGCCAATTTATCCTCGCCTTTCGACAAAACACATCCTAAATACAATCCGACCTCGGTTTCCGGTTCAATGCGCAGCTTGGATCGGAGTAGGTCCCAACCTTTCTTCAAGTTCCCCTTGGGCCCTGCCAACTTCAAGTCGTCCACATATATCACTAACAGCAAGTCTAGCTTTTCGTGGTAGTACATCGACGGCCATTCTGGTCCGACGGGTTTGAACTCCAATGCGCGTACAGATTCGTCGCAGTGTTGTTCCCACATCGTTCCAGAGTCTGGATGTCCGTATAATGCTTTGTTCACACGACACATAGGGCGTTTGAGACCCCTTCTGGTGATCTCCTCTTGCAAGTGCTTGGGCCATGCTTCCCATGGGAGTTCAGCCCAACACGGTACACCGCCCAATAATGCTTGGATATATGCCCGAATGGCATCTGCCATCTGCACATCATTACCTTCCAGGCAACCGTAGAAATCGGCCCATCGAGCAGCTTCGAATGTAGCTGGAGAGTTTCCAAGATCCTGGAACAACGCTGCCTCGAAGTTCTGGTTCTTCACTTGATCACCGAGTAGAACCCCTCGCCCTTTGAACTTCCTCTTCGGGTCATCATCAGGCAGTTGGTAGTTCTTTTCCACACATATTCCATGTACTCTTGCTAAGTGAACTTCTTCTCCTTTCTTCTTGGAGGTTGCCACGATCTCATCATATTCTCTCAGCCACGACCCGTCGAATGTCTCCTCATCCCAGAGTCCGCCCCATTCATCCAACATGGATTGCATTGCCTTCTTATTGGATAAGATCTCGGCACGGCTCACAGGTCTTGATACCACAGCGTTGAACAACCTATTGCCCATAAGTTTTGGGCGATGTTGCGTATCACGCACTACACATGGCATCGTCGGAAATGGTTCATCAATTATATCGTTGTCGGTGGGATCACCAGTGATGCAACAACACACCTTACCGTTCAGCGGATTGTAGACGTTCTCCGTCCTCCAAGCCGCCATAGCAAGATTGTCATCGTTGTCCTCCCACATGGCACTCTCGTCCCAATCGGTGAGGAATTCTTCATCACTGGGGATGCACGTGGACTCGGATGCAAAGGATTTAGGTGACCATGGGTCTTCATCATCATCAGTGACCCACTCCCTAAAGGTAGTAGGCATAGCCAAGCTTGGTCCACCTACACCCTCATCTTCCTTGTCCTTAGATTTCTTCTCTTTCTTGGACTTCTTGTCCTTCTTGGCTTTCTTGTCCTTCTTGTCTTTCTTGGACTTCTTTTCGCCACCTCCATCATCATCCTTCTTGACGTCTTCCAGGTCCTTCAAGAGTTCGTCAGGCTCTTCGTCCTCCTTCTTATCCGTGCTGCTCCCGGGTCCTTTTGCTTTCTTCGTCAACCTATTCACGACCCTGTCTACATGCTCTCCGGCCTTCTTGGCCATAGCTCTATCTTTCACCGATAGCTTCTGCCATTCTTCAGGCGTGAGGTATTCCTTGGGTCTTGGTGAGTTATGGAAGAGTCGCCTTCCATCCGATCCCACTCTATATAGACGACCGTCTTTTGCGATTTTGACGTGTTCACCGTCGTTGTTCAAGTAAACGATGTTATCACCTGGCCCCCCAACGGAGTAGTGATCGGGACCGGAGTAGTCCTCTTTCTTCTTCTCTGCGAGCTCCTCCGTTTTCTCATCCTCGATCGCATCAATCTCGTTAGCTCTTGCCTTCAGATCCCCGTCTGGTGGATCAGGTGCATCATCGTCATCGCCTTGATTGTCGCTGTCGTCGGGATCGGGTAACTCGGGATTGGTAGGTGCATCTGGAGAACCAGCTCTCTCCTTCAGGACTTTCATTCCTTCGAGAGTGCTGTTCAACCTCTCGTACTCTTTCTTCAAAGGGAATTCTATTCCATCGTCTTGGAAGATCTTCTCTGTGATGTGAGGAGTAAGCAATTTCCTCAACGGCCTCTCGGCATCATAGCCTAGATTCTGTTGTGCGAAATCGCTTATAGCCCATACTTTATATTTCCTCGACCAATTCATCCCGGTCCCCATAACGTACCCTGCGAAGATGCCAGGTATGCTCTTGGGGTCGAACTTATGATCCTGGTCCCTTTCTCTCGCGTCACTAGGTTTGAAGAACACCTTCGCCCCGAGTGGTATCACCATGCCTGGGAATTCGCTCTTGTGCAACTTCAACCATGCACTGCTGCCATCGCTCAACTTCTCGATGTTCAACAAATGGCTTACGCATTCCACTGCAAATGGCCAAAAACATGGTGGTAGTCCAGCTTCTAGTAAGCATGTCGATGTGGTAAGCATCATGAACTGATTATTTCTTTCGGCGAGTGAATTGTTCTGGGGATGTCCTGGAAGCGACTGGTCTAGTGGAATCCGGAGTTCCTTGAGTGCTGCTTCGAATTGTGGCGCATCATCCGAGTAAGCGTTGGTGACCTTTCTCTTACCGATATAGTGCTTCATCGCCTGCACCACTTCGTCACTATTGCTCGCTTTCAATGGATAGCCCCATATCACACCAGTGAACCGATCTCGAATCACCAATACGTCCTTATCCGGCATGATCCCATCTCTCGCCATCTTCTGAGTGTTCATGAGATCGAAAGTGATAAGGTCACCAAATGCCTTCAATTTCCGTTTGAAAGCCCCCTTGCTAGTCTTGTAGTGCTTCATCTTTGCTCTCACACATGACTTGCAGTATGGGTTCTTGTATCGGTGCGTCATCAGATGCAATATGGATTTCGCCTCATTCTTCAGCACCCCTGGTTTCGATAGTCTGGCTTCCCCGTCAACCACATCGACTTCCAATAGTCCCTCTTCATCTTCACCAATGTCACTCTCCTCTCGTTCGGAATCCGCATCACCTCCACACTCGTCGCCTCCGGCATCTTCAGATTGACCATCGTGATCACTATCGAGTCTCGGGTCTTCCCCGTCATATTCCTCTTCAGGAGAATACCTATCATCACCGTGTTCCTCTGGTTCTCCTTCGACGCCTGCAACAGCTGGATTGATATCAGATTCACCATCTCGATCTCTCTGGTTTCCTTTCTTCTTTCTCCTCCGCCTCCGTATTCTCTTGGGCGGAGGTTCCTCTTGTTGTGCCCCCTGACCTGCTGTGGCCTCGTCTTCATGCCCCACACCTGACAGTATGCGATGAAGTATCGTAGCCAAGCCGTCTGGTCTTGGTAAACATCTCCCGTCATCATCATTCACCTTGATGTAGGGTATGTTGTCATGCACCGATAGCGGAATCTTGTTCGCGTTCTGGTCGATGAGGTATGGCAGCTGATTTGCCGGCCATATGAATGAATACCCTTGTTCCATGCACCGTTTCCCGATGGAGAAGACTGATGGTGTGCTCTCCAACACGTGTGCCTCAGACATCATGGGTAGTTCGTCCACATTGATGTCCACCATCTCTGATGTACTAGTTACACCATTCGCTGTCATGAAGCTCACGGATTTGGGTCCTTCCTTGGTGGTAAGGCCCATGGCTTTGACTTTCTCTCTTGAAATCAAGTCGTGTCCACATCCCGTGTCCATGATGAAGCGTATCGGTGGTCCATCATACCTCTCCACAGCCATGAACATCGTGTCTCCCGGTATCGTGTAGTTGACAGAATCCTTCTTTACTACCTCGCTGGTGTTGAAGTCAGACAGGTCGACGCTCACCTCGATTCCTTCATCTTGAGTGATTTGTATCCATGCCTTGGCAATGTGTTCATCTGAGTATAGCTCCATCATCTTACCCTTGGCATGTGCTACTCGTGCAGCTATATGATTCACTCTGAGGGCTCTCAACGACGAAATGAGCTCGGTATCCACCTTCTGCGCCTCATCCTTCTTCTTCCTGAGGGGACGGATATTTAGCTCATTACCAGGATCGCAGGTAAACGTGGTCACATCCACCCGGTTATCAAATCTGACTTTAAAGCGAAGCGCCAGCTTACCTTGTTGTATGTTGGGAAGTGCGGGTCGCGCGTCCTCGCCATCACTCTCGATGTCTCCGCAAAGCATGAAGGCTGGCGCAGCCGGTTTAGGTTTGGCTTTCCCTTTAGCCTCTTGTTTTGTAGCAGGAGCAGCGTGATGCTGACGTCGACATTTGTCACCGAACTTGCACGATCCTTTCTGCCAATTCCAACAGACCTGATCCTTCATTGGCTTAGGGCTAGTGCTCCTGCCACCAGGACTCTTTGATCTGTCACCCTTGAGGCTTTCCGGTTTCTTAGCAGAACTTTTGTGCTTCTCTTGGTGACTAAACTTGCATTTGTCTCCCCTTGAACATCCATTTTTCCCATGGAAGTGGAAGGCGCATCCTATCTTGGACGTATCCGCTGGAGTCGCTGATCTGCCACGATCCCCTTTTGGGCTCTTCGTGGTTGATCTTCCACGATCCTGCTTCTTGTCCTTCTTGTTGTGGTCTTTCGGATTAGCCTGAGGAAGTACTGGAGCGGCGTCCTTCGGTGGATCGGCCTTGGTATTCTTGGGTTTTGCTTTAGGGTCCTTCTTCTCCGCAGCTGGTGTGGCTTTCACGAGGTTCCCAAAAGCTTTTTCCCTTTCCTTCTTGTTTGTGGTCTCAATTGATTTCCGTATCCACTTCGCCATGATCTCTCGTAACTTCTGATAGGTCTTATCCGGATCCTTATCCAACATGTTATCATACACAGATAAGTCTAGCGCCATAACTTTGGAATCCTTAATCTTGTCCCAAAGCAGGTTGCGGAGTGCTTTGTCAGGAAGCATGTCATCCGCATCCATACCCGATATGATCTCATCCCACTGTCCAAGGAATCTGGAAAGTTGATTATCCCCAGGGAACTTTAGATCGAATAAGTGCTTAGATGCATACATCACATCGACGTTGTCGGCACTCCGGAAGCTATCGACGATCAACGCTAACATTTCTCGTCCCTTGACCATTCCCGGAGTTGTGCCTCTTGCACGTCTCTGCATCATTTGCCTCACCTTCAGTTGTACGTCATGAGATCTTTCACCTGCTGCGTGGATGATCGTATGTAGGGTGATACCTAGCTTAGCGTCTATGCTAGCGAATCTTGCTTCGCCCGATGTCTCGAGCAGAAATGGGTCATATGGTGATTTGAAGGCATCCGAGAGCCACTGGATCCAATCTTCTTGTCTTTCGTCGCCCGATGCCGTCACGACTGCCGCTACAACCTGGGATTTCCAAACCTCCAAGTCGTGTATCTTGGGCCATGCAGGGATGTTGATCTTCTCGTGTTCCTTCCGAGATATCTTGGAGCCACCCGAGCTAGAGGATGAAGCGGCACCATGTTCGGTTGCAGCTGCATTCTCAGCGTTCAAGCGCTCCTCTTCGTACCTCCTCCGGTACTTATTCCTCTCATCTCTGAGCCGTGCTGCATGTGCTTCGAATTCCATCATGTCCTGCTGGTTCTGCATCATACCTTCGTAGTACTCCATCGCCTCTTTCTCCTCGGACCTTAATGACTTCTCGGTACGTTCAAGTTCCGCCCTAAGCTTGGTCATCATCTCGTTCTCCACATTGGATTCTGATCCCATGTCTGGTGGTTTCATCTTCAGTGCGACCTTCAGTTGTGCTTCACTTGCGCTTGATTCGATCAATTCCTCCTGAAGATGTTTCAGCATCCTCTCTTTACGTAGAATGTCTTCTTCCAACATGTTCATCTTGACTTCAGCTTTCTTGAGTTCGACGTTGGATGGTTGAGACGGTCGATCGGATCCTTGAATCCTCGCCTGCGTCAACTCCTCGTTCGCCCTCTTCAATTGCTCTCTGATGGTCATGATGAAATTGTCCTGATTATAAGATCGGTTGTTGAGCTCCTCATTCTCTTCTGATAGCCATTTGATCTTGCTTGCATACATTGCTTCCTTCATCTTCATCTCCTCAGCATATTCGTGTTTGTTCCTGGCACTTTGCCTTTGTAGTCCAACTATCTCCTGTCTATACAGATCCCTAAATGTTCTCAGCATCTGCGACTGCAGTCATGAGCTCGGTTACAGCTCGATCTCTTTCCACCGATATAGCCTGGATCTCTTCCGTGCCGATGTTCACGACTTGGCTAACCATCTCTGCGCTGTTGCGATCAGCGTACTCCCCTAACTGGGTGAGACGATCCCGCATCGCCACACGATCAGTGTCAATCTGGTATTGCAAATCGTGTGCTGCTGAGAGTAAACAATCTCTGGATTCTGTGAGTTGGGAGATTCTTCGTTGATTTCCATATCCTTCGACATAACATTCTTCGAGGTGTGCCATCACTACTTCGTGGACTTCGGTCTCATGTTGTATAATCTGGTTCTGTCTCTGCTCACATTCGACCATCCATGCGTTTTGGTGGTTCAACATATGCACTTCGGCAAGTAGTTGTGCACACTTCGCATTGAGGTCTCCATCGGCCCGTGCTAGTTGTAGGTTGTCAGTGCTTGCCCTTGCTCCATCTCCAGCTTCGCTGTCCGACGGCACTGGTACAGTTGACCCATCCTCCAAAGCTAGCACCCTCACAGCTCCGGTGTCAGTTCTCCTCCTCGTCTCCCTAGGGCTACGGCCTGATCTCGGTGTCCCCCCCGGTGGTGTCGAGTGCGCTGACGGGGAACGACTTCGTGCTCTACCTGTCGCATCTTCTCTCACCGCTGTCAGAGTCTCCACTTCGATCGTACCTGGACTAGAGTTGTGGGATGCACTCATCCGATCTGCGGCCGCAGCAGCTGCCCCAAAGGATGCAGTGCTGGCGTCGGATTGGTCCATCTTCAGTGACTGAGGGTAACTGATCTATCCGATGCGTGTGCGTTTAAATGGTGTTGTGTAAGGCCGTAGCTCGTACCCAGCTCAAAGGAGTCTGGATACGGCTGATAACCTGCGAACGGATGGAAAGTGTGCCCTGGCCCCGTTCTAGCCCTTAGTTCAACATGAAGCTCGCGCGCTAAAGCTCCTTTTTACCTGGTTGGGCACTTGAGCCAAAATGGCTACGGCATGTACCTGTATAGCAACTATACTGGGACCTCATCCCTATTGACAATGTACGTGTAGGTTCAGCAAAATGTCTGACGTCACTGTCCGCTTATTCTGCTGACATGTTGCCCCAAGAGTGTCAAGCTACTGCAGTACAAATACTGCCTTCATCTCTCAGCTTCTCCTTCTGCAGAACCTGACCAGATGCTCAACGAGTGCTTCAACGACTGCTTCTGAGGACATCATCTGTTTCTCCACATGGTCCATGGCGGCTGACTTGGTATCCGTTCATTTGAGTACTGCATTAAATGAATCATAGTAATCATAGGGTTAGATGGGGTTGGTCTCATGTATACAAAGGGTTTAACCAGAGTTTGAAAGGTGTCACCAAAGTTCTGGGGTATTAACCAGTGGTCCAATGACAAAACATGCAAACGTGTACAACATTAAATGGCTCACCTGAACGGTCTGAATTCCAGAGCAGCCTTCAAGAATTGTATTAAAGGCTGTACACATCTGTAGACAAACTAACTATTCTTTAGGTGCACCTTCAAAGCTCAGGGTGCAACTGCAAGGCACTTT
This sequence comes from Durusdinium trenchii, assembly GCA_963970005.1. Taxonomy (NCBI): domain Eukaryota; class Dinophyceae; order Suessiales; family Symbiodiniaceae; genus Durusdinium; species Durusdinium trenchii. The sequence continues at coordinate 127,231 of CAXAMN010026794.1, read as the reverse complement.
TGCTGGAGGTCCAGCAAAAGAACTGGTCCACTGGTTGCTATGGCAAGCACAGTCGATAGCCCGTGGCGCAATCCAAACGGCGAAAACGTCAGCGTTTCCATCACCGGGGCCTCATTATCTCAAGCGTTCTCAGTGATGGACGATGTGGTGGACAACATGGTACGAATGACCTGCCGATTTCGGTGCCCAAACGCCGCATCTGTGAGCCAGAAGTGATGTTTTTGTCACTCACGACGGTCGCTTTTGTTATTCTATGAGACCGTGCAGCTGCCAGCTTTTGGCCCGAAACTCTGGAGCTCAAAGGGTTGGGTGGAATGCTTTTTCTCTGGGAAGCAAGTGGGGTCTTTCAAGGGGCCTCAGTACACTTTCACTGAGTCAGAGAGGTTAAACCGTTGCAACATGAGTCTGCGCAGCTCTGCAGTTCAGCTGAGTCCGCGCAGCTCAGTTCACCTTCAATGCTGCCTTCCTGTTTCGTGTCAATGATCGAGCATCCTTCACCTATACCCAGGGGTTGGAAGAGGTCGGAACGCCTCAATGGGTTTTTCCCCTATTTCCATACACTCTCATCCCTCAAACCATCCTGAAACCATCGCTACTAGGTTGGAGGCCATCGCTACTAGGTTGGAGGCCATGGCTATTAGGTTCCATGCTCAAACTCTCCCTGAAACCATCCGAATCCATCCCCCGTTCCCCCCCGTCCCTCCCGCCATAGCCGTCTCCAAAGCTTCCGCTGTCGCTCATCGTACCTCGGTATGCGGCAGGCACCGACCTGTGGACGGCAAGTGGGACCCCCGCGACGGGGCGTACCGTTCTGTGAAAATGGATTGGACATGCGGAAGGACACCGTTCCGGACTCTATTTTGAGGACCTCAGGACCGTAGTCATTGCGACATCCCCAAGAAGTGACAGTTGGCCATCTCAGTGGCAGTTGGCCTGGCCAGTCCCTGGGCTGGAGCAGACCGTTCACAAGCTGTTTTGGTTTGACTGGACGTTTAATTTGAAGGATTCTCGCCCAGGTGTTCTGTTAAAGTTAAAGCAATTGGGATAAGGGAAATGACTTGGAGCTCTGACTCCACAGTGTGATGATGCTTCGTTTGATGCTCAATCAACAGAAGGAACTCATCCCAGGCCGATTGATGATGTGATCATTCTATACTAAATGAACTCAACATCACAACCCCAAGGATGTTCCCGAACTCGTTAGCCTTCGAACTCATATCCAAGTCTCCAGAAGAGCTTTGAATCACCTCGATGAACAACGATGCCGGGGTCATTTCTTTGTTGCACTCTATTCAGCTGCAACAAAAGTACGGGAAACCATGTTTAAAAATTAGTTTTAAATGTTTAAAAAAAAACATGTTCTGAACGCTTGTTGATTGTGTTTGTTGATGTTGATTTGTGGATCATTTGAGACTTGTTCGTTCATGTTTCGCTTCACGCGTATGGAGCCACACCAGAGAGAAGCTTTCACAGCTGTCACATCATAGGCTGGTCCCTCCCACACCCCGACAAAGTCCGTCAGGTTCATTACACCTACCCTCCCTGCAAGAAACATGAAAGAGGAATCAATTTCTTGGAAGACATTCTTCCTCCAAATCTTCAAGTTTCTCTATCTAGATCTGTTAACCAAGGAACAAGAACGTTACTAGGGGCTCCTGGCATCGCTACTAGGAGCAAGGACGCTACTAGGGGCTCCTGGCATCGCTACTAGGAGCAAGGACGCTACTAGGGACTCCTGGCATCGCTACTAGGAGCAAGGACGCTACTAGGGGCTCCTGGCCTTACTACTGTACCCAGAACTAAGCTGAACATACTTGGACCACCTGTCAAGTGGCGCCGGCCATGCCATCCGAGTGGTGATAGTAAGTGGGGCCCTCATGAGTGGTCACGCCGGTCACCACGGTCTTGGCCAGCTGCCCAGAATGGGAGCCTGCGAAAACAGGTCGTTGATGGCGCCATGAAGGCCAACGAAACCGGTGGAATGTGAGCCCCATCCGATCGGGTGGCAAGACAAGCCCAAAAACAACGGAGAACTCAGAAATGGACATTGACCATAGTGTCATCAGAGTATGGTCAATTACACAGCTGTCAAGACTGTATGCTAACCCATGGTCGGAGGTAGCTCTGAAAATGTCAAGACTATGGAACCCACTATATATTTGTTTATCTCTCTTCTTACCTTCGCTGGGATTGGTTAGGCCCGTGGTAGCCTTGAAGAAACGGAGTTTGGATGATTCGCCATACCGGGCCATGGGGAGCTTCCCCATGGCACAACCGTCCCCGGTCCCTCCGCTCATCCCCTGAATCACCCAGATCCGCGGGGCTTGTAAGACCGTCCTCCGTCTGGTTTCAAGTCGAGAGGCTTGAAAAGAAACATGCGAGTTGGTTGAGGCCTGTTCTACTTAGGTCAAAACACAATGCAGGATAAGTGTGATCGGTTTGACGATTCGTACTGAACTTTGGTATTTTTGGGCGCGAGCTCTCGTTTGAAGCATCATCCTACTTATTCTTCCTGCCTGGGCAGCCACGCTGCTGGTTGGCACAGCACCAGCTCTTCTTGGCAGAGGACCAGCCAGACATCCTTGCTAAAGCCAGAACAGGCCATTGGTGGAGAGATATGAAGAAGTCTTTAAGATAATCACAGCAATCTGCACCGAAGTGGCTCAACGCAGTCTGGGCAAGTTCCTATTGGTTGAGTTTCAACTAACAATGGAAAACACAATGAGATCAAAGGTTCTCAGGCAACCCTACCTGGTCCAACCATTCACCAATCAAACAGCCTTGCAGCAAAAAGAACTTCCCAAGCCATCCCCCACCCCGACCCCCAAAAGCACTCTCAAGCGGCCAATTGCTAAAGCCAGCATTGCAGTCATAGATGTGTTGCACCTGCACGTGCCTGGTCTTGTAGAGCACCTACAGTTGCTAAGCCAGGCCGGACAACACATCACAATTGTCCGGAACCCTTTGCTCTCACAGACAAAGGTCTATCTGTCGCATCTGCACTTGGAAAGGTGTGCGACATCAAAATGTTACATGTAACGATCTCGCAACATCTTGGTGAAGTACGTCCTTTGGGTAGCATCTTGTCTCAACTCTTGCCTCATTCTTTGGTGCATTAGTTAAACATTGAAAACAGTTTTGGAAAATGACCTCGGTCATCCACTGACAAATGTCTGCAACAAAAAACATCCAACAGTTTCTTTCCATGTGTTCTTACAATGGCCGATCGACCACTCAACCTGGTCCAACTCCTCGACTCATTTTGAGCCTTGTTTTTCACGATGGTCTGAGAGGGCAACGGAACGGGCACGTTGATGACCTCCACCAGCAACGGCTGGCGAGCCGCGACACTGCAAAGCCAGGAGCCAAAATGACATATATATATATATAATATGTGTGACTGTATGATATGTGTATGTTGTAGATGTATAGACAGTGCAACATTGCAGTGTCGTGTTTTGCGATATGAGTTCCTCAAATCTTGGTGATCTAAACATGTCTAAACTGATTCTAAACATGATTGTCTCAACTTTCCAAGGGGACCCAAGAGTTTCGATCCAGTACCACTGAGCGATGCATGGATTTCCAGGTCGATTCAAATTACCACACCAATCCAGGTCGGACCAATGGCATGGAACATGGACGACACCGCCAGGTGCACCAGGTCCGACACATCGACCTACTCGACCTACTCGGCCTTGCCAGGATCAGTGACCTTCACCGGCACGGGCACATTGTGATACTGAGGTGGGCTTGGCTCGGGCACGGGCACATAGTGCTTCTGATGCACATACTTGGGCACCTGAGCACGAGCTCTTCTTTTTGGGCACTTTGTAGCGGCGTACGTCGCGAAGTCCTCCGGGCGCTGGGATGCGAAGAATTATGTTGGTTGGTATTGTTCAAGGATTTGGCGGATGTGGAGGAAATCACCCATGCAAACCAATCGTGATGTTGTCATGAATCCACCCAAACCACCTTCGTGCGCAACATTGCACTGCGACATACTGCGACCAAACCATGTGTGTAGGGGGAATGACTCCCCAACATGGAGCTTCTGAAATCCATTCAATCTGCAATCCGTTCCCTGGTTGCACCCTTTCGTGGCCAAGGCTCGATATGGGGAGCACCAGGTGTGGGCACCTTGATGACTTGTGGCGCGTCCTGAGTTCGACTCAGCCACCCAGTTTGTGACATATGCCGGGAAAGCCAATGGTTTGAGAGGAACTTGGTCTTCCCCAAGGGCCCAACCTGTCTGTCACGTCCATGTTGGGATGCTTTTGGGGGACGTGTGGACCGGACACATGTACGTCTGGGATGTGTTTTCTGACTTGGCAAGCGCGCGCGAGTCCGGGCCGCGGTTGGACAAATCTCCCCCGTTTGTCGCAGTTTCTTGTTCGGCTCCAAGCTTGAACTCTGGAAGAATTCCTTTGTTTGAACTGTTTTAAAATTGTTCTACTCTTTGAACTCTGGAAGAACTTCCTTCCAAGGATCATGGACGGGCACGTTCTGCACATGAGTGATCACTTGCGCTGGAGGGGCAGGCACAGGCACGGGCACGGGCACGGACACGTGCTTGGTCTGGGTGATGGTATGGTAGTGGGGCCTTGGCTGGCCATCTCCACACGAACAGCTTGTTTGCATCTGTTCGTGTGGCGTGAACAGCTCCAAACGAGAAGTGAGAAGTAATGCAACCGAGCAGCCGATACTCCACCTTTGCAGCCAGTGAAAAGTCTTCGTTTCAATCAATGCATCAACCTACTATGGACAGCCATGTGTAAATGTGACAAAAGAATGCAAACAAAACCCCATAGCACAGCAGCACCGCTTCCCCTCCGACCGGTCCCTAGAGCCCCGCCTTGGTGTGGCAGCCAATGTGGCGGAGGTAGCAGCAGTAGCGCTGGTGCTGCGAGGACCAGGTGTGTTGCCAATTGTCTATGCCTCGGTGCGGTCGCGGCGAGGCCTAGTAACGACGTCAACGTCCCAGCAAGTTGCTTTGCAATCATTCGAAGAAGGACCCCAGAAGCGCTTGGAATTGCCGTCCTCCACCCACTGTGCAGCTATTTCTCTGAAAATTCTGGGAGATGGTTGGGATGGTATCTTCCGTGGGAAGCTTCAACAACATCTTTGAGAATCACAGAGACCGAAATCATTCAGGGTTGAAGAATGTTGAATCACATAGTGGTTCTCAAGGACCAATGACCACCCTCTGCCTGAAACCAACAAATCAGTTGCGAAAAAAAGAAGAACGTCTTCCCCGCAACCAGGGCTCCAGGTTTTGACCCATCCTCATATAAAGACGAAGGGTTCATAGTAGCAGAAACCCATAGACGATGACGTCCAGGTATCCAGCTACATATACAACATGTTCAACTTGTATGCCATTGATACTTTAAATATAACTGGCCTCCTTGTCCTGATTGCTTTGATGCATCCAAGAAATCTCTGAGCACCCAACCCGCGTCGCAGTCGAAGGCATGTGTGTGCACCATGACCTTGTGCCTCGGTTGGTGCAAACCAGTGAACGCCTGGACAAATACCACATATTCCAAGCTTTGAAAACACCTCCGCTATTTCGACCCATGGATACGCATGGATACGCCATGTTCGGTCATGATGAACATCTACCATGACCTGGTAGGTCAGGAGACATCTGGTACGTGAATCCAGACTTCTTGTTCCTAGTAGCGATGCCAGGAGCCCCTAGTAGCGTCCTTGCTCCGTTCGTAGCGATGCCCTTTGTTCCGTTCGTAGCGTCCTACTTAGATGTATCCCAGACCACGTCTTCCAGTTGATACATCCCACCATGTTCCCTGTTTCCTGGTGGGTGACTCGATCACATCCTCGATCACATCCGACTCTCGATTGTTTTGTCTTTATTATTCTGCGGCTGCTAATTTAAGTATATATACAGAACAAAGAGACAAGCCAGCCGTGTTTCCGTGTGTTGGTCGCACAAAGAAGATGGATGTGGAAGTCTCCGCTGTCCAAACATCTTTTGGATCCCAAGCTCTTGTGTTTCATGTTCTGTTCTTCGTTGAGTATGAGGAGCTTGTACAGTTTGACCGTCCAAAAGTCACGACTGGCAAGACAGATTCGGGAGGCTCGTCCAACACCACGTCCTATAGAGTTCAAACTTTCAACAGTTCCTCCAGTAGCGTTGAAAGCCAGAGTTGAAATGATTTTTTTGAGGTCCCTCTTTATATCTCTTTGTCATCCAATTGATTGTGCGGCAAGTATACACATTCCAGATAGCTTCAACATGTTCAACTAAAAGGACTTACAGGGGAGATCATCATAGATTGCACAAAGAATTCAACTGGACAGCACGCATGAATATGCTGGGTCTCCACATGACTGAACATCATCAAATCAAAGCTTTCTGTTGGAGTCGCTTCGACGTCGCAACTGTCCCACTCCCATCAGGACCCGGCGTGATGACTTTACGAGGAGGAGGCGGCACAGGAACTGGCACAACGTGGTTCACCTTCACGTCCCTTAGAGCTCAAACCATGCAACTTGAGCAAACTTCGCAGATTTATCGCGTTGCAAATATTGGGCGTAGACTCACACGACACGAAAAGACTCTGAGATAGCCAATCTGTTTCCAGCATTTTCCAGCAGAGTTCCTTAACGCTATCGCAGGGGGAACGACCGTTGCCACTCTATTCGTATTGGCAAGGAGCCACGGTGGACCCGTCTGGACGAGGGACAAAAACACATGGATCGTTCAATCTCAGGCCGGCCCCGACATCGACTGAAGAGTCGAGAGTCTTCACATGGTAGAAGTACCTGGGTTCCAGGTGCAAAGGGGTTATCACCCAGGAAGGTGAAGAAAATCTTGATCACAACAAGCTGGACTGCTTGCTCTATCTTGTGTCGGTCTTGTCCGAATTCTTCATGCCTCCAAACATGTCTGCTCACAAAGCTAGCGGCACGTGTCAATTGGCCGTTGCGACGTGCGTTTTGCCAGGAGACTGGTCGACGTTGTGAGTGATATCCTTCTGCTGCTGCTGGCAGAAGTGCGTGTAGCCCTGGCAACGAATTCTGCATCAGCAACGGCCCCAACTTCACTAACAGAAAGCTATGGTCAGCCCACTAGGTGATCCGTGGGCATCTGTGGGCCTTGAGTATCATCCAGGTCTCTTCCTTCGCTGTAAAAACCCTCAATCACTTGGTTGCTGCAACCATCTGAATCCGGACCATAACCTACCAGAGACTCTGATTAGGATCTGCTTGGCTCAAGGAAGAAGCCGCCCATGCCTGTTGAAGTGAGATCAATTGGGGCATTTTGAGTGAGAGGTGTTACTGAGGTCCGAGATCGACCATCAAATTGGTGGCTTCCAGCTATGGATTCTTCACAAAGGCTCAGCTTGACTCGAAGCTCTTCGCAACTTCTGGAGCCTGGCTGCAGCAGAGCTGCTTCTGCGCCATGGGCTTAGTGTTTCACAGGGCTGAAGCGGCTGAAGGGTGAATGAAAACAAACCGTTGGGGAAAGACAGGCTTCGATCCTAAGCTGTAAGACTGGTTTCTTGTGAAATAGATTAAAACATGCTGTAAGACAGGCTGTCGTGAATTCAGGCATGGGGCCTTTGGCTTTCAACTCCGACCCGAAGCCATGCGTGTAAATAATGTTTAAAAGACCCCAGCGAGAACTGCACCCGAACTCTGGACTCTCCTGTGTGCCACAGGTGCCCTTTAGGATACCCATCTCCGTCCATCTCCGTCCAGCCCAGCTTGGAAGAACTGCCCAGCTCCGCAGCTTCGCAGGAGTGGATGCGTGTTCACATTGTGGCTGGCATGATGCGTGTTCATGAGGTTTCCACCCACCGAGGCTATGTCGAAAAGGATCCAGCTCTGGTGGTCGTGGAGTCCTGGAGAAACCGTATCGGTCGCGGTCGGTCCCTCCGTCCATCCGCGCGGAATCTGCCGCTTTCCCATCCAAGGATCTGCCGCCATGGTCATCAGCTCGCACGTCTCCTCAGTCAATCCCCAAAAACCCAGCCCTCGGTGTGGAGTGTCCTGGAAAGCAAGCGTTTGTTGCATGTTAGTCACTGTTAGTCTATCTGTTAGCCTGTCTGTTAGTCTGCAACAGGTAGCTCAATTAGATCGGTTCGGCAACTATATAATATCTGCATGCATGCATATATATCTGCGTTGTTTACACCTGCTTCGCTTTCCACCCATCTGTGAGGCACGAAGTCTCATGCTCTTTTCAAGGTTCGGAACATCTCGACAACAGCTTGTTACTGAGCCACCCCAAAAAAATACATGCTCTGATCTGCTTAGCACGAGGTGCACTGACTGGTGCCGCCCCAACTGCCCTCAGTCGGCCAACACACCGCAGGGTGGGTGCTGGGCGACGTCCCGAATGAGGAGATAGGGACTTCAAACATCACTAACTCAACAAAACGAGTCTCGGGTGTCCCTGAGCGGGGTTCGAACAAAACGGCTCGAGTTTCTGCTTTTCGGCCAACCGACAATTCCACGAAACGGTGAAAGTGGCCCCTGCTCCCATCGAAAAAGAACCTGCGAGAACGACCGTCCAGGAGTCTATGTCTGACATGTCTCCAGGAGGCACTCCGCGAGTCTCAATGAATGCACACCTAGTCCTTTCTTAAGCGAAGAGGCACCGGCTAGAGGCCGACACGCACTAAGTCTGTACAGAGAAAGAGCAGTAATAAATAAAAACACATCGAATATATTCGAATATCATGAAGTTTCAATAGGCCCCCCCCACTCTGCACATCAATTTTCCTGAGGCCATCACTGCCACCAATTGTTGAGAAAGCCAATCAGCAAGAAGACCACCGTGAGGAGGAGGCAGCAGCCACCTCCAATGGCGGCTCCACTCAGCCTGGCAGTTCCATACATGTTCATACGACCATGACTCCTGGCGTGCACATGTTGGACTCCAAATCAAGCACGATGGTTGGATGTTGGGAGCTTGCTTGGATGTTGGGAGTTGGGGGGTTAGGTGCCATCCATTCTTTGTTTCGATCAAGGCAAAACTAAGGAACACGAGTCGCAACGTGTTCTGGGGGTTGTCATCATATATCCTGACATGCAACCTTCAACCAAGCATGATCACTGGTATATCTTAATCTTCCTCTGTGCATCATGCACGGTTCCGTTCTCTGGCTCCGCCGCTCCGCCCTCCCAGCTCTGGCTGCGCCTCATTCCTGGCACGATAGCGCTGAGACTGGACGATAGCGCTGAGGAGGGAGCTTGCTTCGTTCTGATGTCCAAGTTGATCAACACCCATCAATGCAATCTTCAATCTACCATCGGGAAATGTTCTTGTTTGGCAGTCAAGGAATGTCTCTATATTCTTCTTCAATCTATTGGCATGGTCCATGAAGACCGGAAGATCACCGAGGACAAAGCAGCGTGCAGACCGATGCAGACCGATGCATGGCCAACTCACGGAGTTTTCACCCAAGGTATGTGATACAGGCTTATGGTGGATGTGGTATGCATTCTTTTCTGGCATCATTGGTGCCACACGAGACACGCGGTGCTTCCTAGCGCGGTCCTAGCATGGACCTGCCCTCGACACGTTGTGACCCGTATAGCGTCTGAGTGATCTCAAGTCTGTGGGACTCACCAAACCAAGTCACGAGGATGTTTACCCGGCCAAAACACCAAGTGGCACAGATCCATCGGCCCAGGTGACTGGGTGACGTCCGTCACAAAGAAGCAAAACTGGTCTTTTAAACTTGAGTTGTAGCTTGAAGCCCAAGCCATGTGCACATTCAAGTGAATCGCAATCCATTCTTCGAAAAAAGAAAAGAGAAGGGTCACCCAAAAGAACCAACCATGCCTGAGGAAACGACCACGGTCTCTTTCTCAAAGTCACCCCTCCTGACATCCGGTCCAGTGGCGCTTTTACCGCGCGTGTTTCGGTTGACCGCGTCGGACGGTGGGTGCAGGGAGTCTGGAGCCCTTCAAAAGTGGAAGAAGTATATATCCCCCGCACACTTAAGTACCTCCCTTCACCTCTTAGACCTCTAGCACGTGAAGTAGGTAGACCTTTTGGCAGCTGCACATGCGAGCAGCCACTCTCCCGGTCCCAAAGCGAAAGTGGATGGAACCCCCAAAGAACCGGCATCGGCTTTCATGGCTCTTGGCCCGGGAGAAAGTGGCTCACTGCCAGGCTTTTGTCTGTTTTTGCCGCCGCAACGGGCCCAAAGGTGTGGATGGTGGACCAAATCGAGCAACAGTCTGTGCATGTCTGTGTGTTTTGAGGCACTAAGAACCATGGGTTTAAGGTGCTACGAATCTTCTCTGTGGTGAATTGATGCCAATTGAAGAATCTTCACTCTTCTGCCACGCCATGTCCTCGCTTTTTGCGCCCAAAAGACATGCCAGCTGTACCCCGGGCCCACCATCTCCATGCTGTTGACCTGCTGATAGCTGCCTCGGCCTGACAACCACCGCCCGGCTCAATCCGATTCATCCGACAGGTGGGTGTGTATTTGATAGGGAGACCTCCAACCGGTTCGGGATCTATCTATCCCTTTCTTTCTTCCAGGGGGTCGTTGCCTGGGAGGTCTCCCTATTTTCAGACACACCCATGTGCCGTCCAAACGGACAGGTTCCCTTGGAATCAAGAAAACAGGTAGAAGCATCCACGGGAGACCCCGCCTGCGCCAGCATAGACCTCACACTCTCGTTGCGGTCTTCGCGCACGAAGCATTGCCACTTCAACAACTCGAGTCAGGCTAGGTGGCGAAAAATGTCTGTGCCTAGCAGCTAAGCATGTTGGTGTCCTTGCCAAGTTCTTGTGGAAAGCAACCGAACAAACAGGGGCATCTGTTTCGTCTATTTCGTCTGAGGACGGCGCCAAACGTTCCTCGGTCCTCACGGACTCGGGATCCACCTCATACCCTGGCCAAGCTTGGGTCATTCAGGCTTCAAGCTGTATTGGGATTGTATAACCATATTTAGAAGTTTTGAGAAGGGGTCATTCAGGTTCTAGGTCAAAAAGGTTGTACAGTACTGTAGACTAAACAGAGCTCGAGCCTTTCAATGGTTCGTCTGGTCTCTGCCATCGCCACCCCGTCGGGCGATCCACAGGACTGACCGTCGGGTGGTCTCAGGGTGTCTATTCGGGGCCTGGGCAAGAAGGCCTTCTTAAGTAATAATGGTTGACCGATTCTTACAGGTACTAGTAGGATAGATGACCTAGATATATGACTACTACTACTACTACTACTACTACTACTACTACTACTACTACTAC